>JBBBDQ010000138.1:1240000-1365000 GCA_037127315.1 Ascarosepion bandense
CTATCTATCTATCTATCTATCTATCTATCTATCTATCTATCTATCTATCTATCTATCTATTCCAGTCTCATTCATATCTATCTATCTATCTATCTATCTATCTATCTATCTATCTATCTATCTATCTATCTATCTATCTATTCAGTCTCATTCATATCTATCTATCTATCTATCTATCTATCTATCTATCTATCTATCTATCTATCTATCTATCTATCTATCTATTCCAGTCTCATTCATATCTATCTATCTATCTATCTATCTATCTATCTATCTATCTATCTATCTATCTATCTATCTATCTATCTATTCCAGTCTCATTCATATCTATCTATCTATCTATCTATCTATCTATCTATCTATCTATCTATCTATCTATCTATTCCAGTCTCATTCATATCTATCTATCTATCTATCTATCTATCTATCTATCTATCTATCTATCTATCTATCTATCTATTCCAGTCTCATTCATATCTATCTATCTATCTATCTATCTATCTATCTATTCCAGTCTCATTCATATCTATCTATCTATCTATCTATCTATCTATCTATCTATCTATCTATCTATCTATCTATCTATCTATCTATCTATTCCAGTCTCATTCATATCTATCTATCTATCTATCTATCTATCTATCTATCTATTCCAGTCTCATTCATATCTATCTATCTATCTATCTATCTATCTATCTATCTATCTATCTATCTATCTATCTATTAGGTTGTTACAAAAATAATGGTGTTGTATTTTGAAAAGCCATTTTAACGTAGTATTCACGGTAAATTGTGGTACACATAATAATTAATGTGTGCTCCTTAATAATTTTTAACCTTTTGTCAGACAGAAATATTCTTAAGCTTAGAAGCCTTTAATTATGAACCTGACAAAACATGGTCTTCGTTTACTTTTCTTGCATGAGTTCAAACTTTGGCACAGAGCATCCCAAACTTATGCCAATATCAACACAGCATGGAGAGATTGGTCCACAAGTGATTAGACAGTACGAAGGTGGTTCCAGAAATTCCGTACGATGAGAGCTTTGATGATGAAGAAGGTAGAGGACGGCCATACGGTCTTGACAACGGACAATTGCAAGCAGTTATTGAGCAAAACCTACGTCAAAATGTCAGAGAAATGTCTTAGACGATTGGTGTCAGCACTGCAACAGTCTCACACCATTTGAAGAGGACTGACAAGGGCAAAAGCTCGATAAATAGATTCCTAATGATCTCAATGAAAATCAAAATCTTAGGCGTTTTCAAGTGTGGCCGATGCTTTTTCTGCGTAATACCAATGATCCTTTTCTTGACCGAATATTCACTTGTGATGAAAAGTGGATCCTTTATGAAAACCGTAAACGATCAGGTCAATAGCTTGATCGTGATGAGTCCCCCGAACATTTCCCAAAGTCTAAGTTGCGTCAGTAAAATATTATGGTGACTGTCTGGTGGTCTGTAATTGGTGTTATTCACTACAGCTTTCTGGAAGTCAATCAAAATTAATGCAGAGCTTTACTGCGATCAACTTGCTAAAACGTAAGCGTTGATGAATCGACGTGATCCATTTCTGCTCTACGATAATGCGCAGCCACATATTACAAGAATGACGTTGCAAAAACTCACAGACGTGGGGTACGAGGGTTTACCACATCCCCCTTATTCTCCTGATCTTTCACCCACTCATTATTCTTTTGTAAGCACTTAAGTCAGGATGTGCGTTGTGGTCCAGTGGATATCGGCTCGAAACGAGAAAATCGGGGAGCCGAGTTCGAATTCCAGCTGAATTCATTGCATTCACTTACGTGCAAATACCTTTGGGAAATGTATTAATCCGTCTCTTCCCTCCAGTTATGGATTAAATAACAGGACAGATTGGGTTCTATAGCCTTGGTCGGCAACCAGTCTACCGCAGAAAGCAATGGCAACCTACTGCGGGATAATCTTCTGCCCAGTCTGTCATGTCTCTTTGGAGACATGATCGCCCAAGCGTGTATCACGTATGGCACTTAACTGACTGAAGCACTTAAGGACATTTTTAAATGGTAAAACTTTTAGGTCCAAACAAGAGGTATAATCAGCTTTTAAAGGTTTCGTTACATCACAGCCAATAACATTTTATCTATGAAGTATAAATAATCTCGTCTAGCAGAGGTGCATACATGCCCAAGGTTTGTATTTTGACTAATTTCAACATTTCTACAGTTAATCTTTCAAGAATAAAATGATGTTTCTGAAATCGGCCATTATTTTTGTAACAACCTAATCTAAACTTATTTATAAATGGAACTTTGTCTCTGTGTGTGGATGTATGTGTGTGTCCGTTACCTATAGACTCCGAAACGGCTGAACCGATTTTCTTGAAAATTTTCACAGTTGTACTATAAGCGTCTGCGAGTGTTCTTAGATAGGTTTTGTGTCGAGGTACCCCCGATAAATATCAAAAATCGATAATCGAAAAAACCGGGTTATAGAAGGAGTGGTCCGATTTTAATCAAATTTGATACACTCATAGACAAAGACATAAGAAACAATATTCAGTATGCGAAATTGTTTTGTTATTGAAGTAGTTTCCTATTGGTGCTAGTAGGCAGTGTTCAAACCCAGCAGGGAGATAGGCAACCTATTTCTTTTTATCGAAATTTATTCCTAGCTGCAGGTGGTGTATTTTGGGTAATATAGACTGACGTTACTCAAATGATGTTAAAGAATGCGAAGGCCAGGGTCAGAACGGTCAGCTATTGTCCGGAGTGCCTCGTGAGCTAGACATTCTGACAGTGATGGATTGCCTTTGTCTGGGGTTTGAATATGTCGAAAACGGCGCGAATTCAGCAGAGGCTCTCGAGAATTCTGAAGCGTTGATACGTCTCCCACACATAGGTTAGCGACCGGTTAAGACAATCCGCGGGAGGAAGCTGAATCAACTCACGGCATGCATTCCTTTTAAAATTCAAGCTGTTATCTTTCTTGCCTAATAAAACGAATAACAAAAAGAAATGGCCATTTTCCTTGATACCGTTTCATGTAGTATCTTGGAGGCCCAAAGACGACAGGCGCAAAAGTGATATAAATCTCATGGAGAAAACGAATAACTAACTCTGTAGCATATTAGCTTTAAAAAAAAAACTAAATATATTTTTGTTTATTAAAAAATAAAAACAACCCCAAAACAAAAAACAAACAAACAAACAAACAAGAAAGCATAAAAAACTATAAAAGACAGAAGCCTTTTAATTCTTTGCTTAAAAATTTAATTAGTTTCTTGTTAGAAAATTTCATCATACTTTGCGTTCTCCATGATTTACGTTAATAACATTTCTGTATTAAACTTTGTGCGATAGCAAAGGAGAAAAAGCAGAACAAAAACGCGCGATAAACATTTCTTTTTTTCTTTCTTTTAAATCATTAAACCTAATTTATAGTTCACGTCTCATATCATGAAAGACTGTCAAATAGAAGCCTTACTAATTTTTCCCAAATTAACCCACAAATGCATACTTTTCTTTCTTTCATGTTAAAGATGAATTCATACCTTAATTTTAGACGAATTTATTATTATGGTTTTTTGTAACTTCTATTTGCGAAAAGTATTTCTTAATATGTGAATGTCCTGATATCATGAGACTGGATTTTTACAGTTGCACTTTAGAAATTTATAATCACTATTTAAATATCCCCATTTCCAGTGATGCCTCGGAAAATATGATTACCAGATTGCTAGTCGTAACGTTGTTTTTTTCCACTGAATTTGATCACATTATCATTTATCCTAAGCACGAGTAAATAAATAAGCAAGTGTAAATAAATAAGAGAATAAATATTAGTTTTTTTTTTTACGGCTTATCAACCTTTTTATGGTTATTTAAAGCCGAATCATATTTTTGGATTATAAGAATTTTTGGGAGATAATAATCATTTTCTGATACGAGTCCTACTATTTAACCTATCACTGAGGGAAACGAGATGGATTCTTATCTTTCCCAAGGATATTTGCACCGAAGTGACTGTAACAAACCCGACTGAAATTCGAACTCGACCTTCCGATTTCTCATTTCACGCCGTCATCCATTACACTAACTGCTCATCCAAGCTTGCAGCCCCTGATATTCCTGAGCGATCACCCATCTCGGTACTGACCCGGTTCGACGTTGCTTAACTTCGGTGATTGGATGAGAATTGGTGTTTCAACGTGATATGGCCATATGGCTTAAGAGAATATGAGCAAATATGATAAATAAAAAATGATGAGATTCGAACCCAGTCCTTATGGGCAGAATGCTAACGTTCAAACTACTCGTTCATGCATATACTACCAGGTTTAGTATAATCCGACACAAGGCCACAATAGTAGGAGCAATATTAAATTCTCTGCACTAACAATATTTTACAAGGCTAGTTTAAAGGTCATAAAATAAAATATTTTTTAAATTGTTTTTCTTACATGGTTATCAAATTACACTTTTGCTTATTCCATCGTTAGTTGTTTAACACGTACGTTAGGCTCTGCCGTTGCCACAGATAAACAATGGAACGTTCCTGTTTGACTGCTGGGATAGACGGAATTAACGGTACATCTTATGCACTGTTCTGTTTTCGTGAAAAGAAGTGAAAATAAATAATGAATGAATAAACAAACAAAAGAAAAAAAAAAGAAAAATAGAAGAGTCGATAACACTTTCATGTGTTTAACGTCTGTTTCAGTGAAATGAAAAACCTTGTCAATTTTTAATCTTTTTATTTGTACCCTCTTACTTCTTTAAATAGTGACCCGTATTAAAAAATTCATATTTTTGCTATTGTAATTGTTATGAAAAGAGTTTAAGTGGAAGTGATGGAAGTCTGAATCAGTACAGCTTGAGTGAAGCTTTATTTTACTAAAAAATTTACTCCGGTAGCGAACCGTTAAAAAATGGCTGTCTCCACCATGGAGAGAGGAAGACAAAAACAAAGAGGAATTGATCAGTCCCTGAAAGTCAGAGAAAGATTAGAGAGTTCTTTCATTATTTTCGCCACGGTTATATTTTTGTTAAAGTTAAGCTCAAATATTTAATGATGCAAAAGTGAGTGGTTTACACAGACCTTTTATTGTCGTGGTTAATCGGAAGGACCCTTATTCAATCATTAAATTAAGAATAGAGATTAATCAGAAAATTAAAGTAAGAAAACAGTGAAAATGTCACGGATATTACTAATGTAGGTTAACGCATATAAAAACTGCTCAAATGTTTTTGATTGTGTGCTTTCAACAATTTTTGTTAATTATTATCATGATCCAAGGCTTTAATGATTGTTTTTATTTATTGATTGATTTGTTTTTACGGGTTATCAACACTTTTTAGGTTATCTAAAGCAGAAACATACTTTTGTAAGAATTTCTGAAGATCATAATGATTTTCTGGTGCAAATCTAAAATTAGAGAAACACACACAAAAAAAAAATCGACAGAATTTGAATGTTGCGCACAAATTGGATATTATTGGATTTAAGATCTTTAAGTCCAACACAACTGTACGAAGGGTTTTCGCTTTTTAAATGTGAAAGGTCATTTGAAGACCAATCACGACCTAGCCGACCCTTCAAAATTCCGGAATGATGAAAATTAAAAATGGAAAACAATCACCACGCAACCAGTGAATATTTTTGTTTGACTATTGATTATATATTTTCGGTATCTGGTTTGTCATGGAATTAATGGCAGCATATATTAACAGATGATATGTGTTTCTACAAAATGTGTTTCTTCGTTTACTCACAGAATACCGTCCTGGGCATGACGATAGACTACATTCGGTAGCAAGCAAGGCTTCTGATTGGGTGACTTTGAAGAGCGTGGAACCATCACTTAATTGTTGTTGTTCTCATGTCCATTCTCACTCGGAGTGCTAGCACCTGTTAGGGTCCCAGCTACGAGCAAATAGTTCCTCCTCAAACTGAGGTCAAAAGACAATGAATGTATAAAAATATATTTTCGTAGTAGAAGTGCCAGTAATACATTTTCATAGTAAAGAAATTATTAGCAATATATATATATATATAGTATTCACATTATTCGGACTACTGTCTTCATCTTTGTTGCCATTTGTACAATGTTTCATCCGCTGTACGCTCCAGCATTCTTCAGGGGCTAAGAATTTCGAACAGAACCCTTTATTACAATCACTGGGGTATATCATCTCCATCCCTTTTGCATAGAGCCTCTTTTTGGTAGCCATGAGTTCAATACCAGGCTACAGCAGTGGTGAACAAGTAACTTCCAGGGTTAGAGGGAAGAACAAAAGAAGAAATGGATTCAAGAAGATAGAAGATGGCGATTGACGTTGCATTTAATTCTTTGAAGATTTCAGTTGGCAGGAAATCAAGTAAAAGGAAGGAAATTCCACAGTCGGGAAGCGTGAGAAAAGAAACTGTTAGAGTAGAAGTGTGGTTTACATTTAGCTATTTCAACAGTAAGCACGCTTAAATTCATATAGTCGGGGCACCTGGAAAAATGTTCCTCAGAGCAGTTGTCATGAAAATATTTGTAGAAAAGACAAAGGAAAGCCACATCACGTCGGTGAGAAAGTGACCACAATCGAGATGTCGGTTCAGGATCGATTACATTACAGATCCTTTTTGTCAAGAACTTCGAGATTGATAGCAGGAGCACCGAATTAGATATGACAGCAGTATTCAATAAACGGATGAACAGTAGATTTGCAAATGTTCAAGAAAGACTCCGACGAGAAAAAACTTCTGGCACGTCACAGTGACCCAACTTTCTTTGCAGTAGATGCAGCTATTGATTTAATGTCTTCACTACACTTCAAGTCAGTTAAAAACGTGAGGCCAAGAAGGCGCTACTCCTCTGGAATCTAGGATCTGCTACGCTGATAAGAAGCAGAAAAGTTTCACTTTGGAACAAAATATAGTTGCAAATGAAGATAGCATATAACCATCACACATCAAATCACAACACCTCTACTTATATCTCGACAGCAATACTCATAAAAGATCAACAAGCAGTCAACAAAAACCAATTTCTTCAGCATTAAATGACCCAAAAGGGTAGATATGCTGGTAAAACAAACAACTAAACTAAATCTTTGGTGGTAAAATGAAATTAGTTTGAAGATTGTTATGGCAATATTTTGTTAAAGTTGTTAAGCTCAAATATTTAACTGTACAATATGGGAATGTCTATGCGTAATTTAAAATAGTCGGGGAACTCTCAAGGAGCTTTTACAAAAATGAAATTAAGAGTTATTATTCGTTAGAAAAGTAAAATAAAAAAAACTGTGAAATTTTCACAAGAACTTATCATTATTGTCATTGAAAAGGGTAAACACTTTTAATGTAACTGAAAACACCAGTTCGTAAGTCATTGACAATGGGTTCGATTTCCAGTAAGAGAGAGAGAGAGAGAGAGAGAGAGAGAGAGAGAGAGAGAGAGAGAGAGACAGACAGACAGACAGACAGACAGAGAGAGAGAGCTAAAGCTAAATGCGTAAAGATGCAGACAGAAGGCGACTTCAAGGCGAACTGAAGAAAGACTTGACTCTTAGGCACCCAAGTAAACACTATTTTTCTTTCCTTTTTTGTCACTCGTTGTTTACTGCAGAGAAAATTTTGAGGAAAATGCGTGTGGGCGTTTTGAAGGAAGTCACCATTAACGTGGTAGACAGACATTAAAAAAATGGCGCCTATGTAAGGGGAAAATTATTTTGTGTGTGTGTGTGTGTGTGTGTGTGTGTGTGTGTGTGAGAGAGAGAGAGAGAGAGAGAGAGAGAGAGAGAGAGAGAGAGATAATTATCTCGGAGATAAAAAATGGTAACTAAAGGAAAGGGAAAGGAGAAAAAAATTGATACAAACAGAAAATCCATTACAAACACAGAAGACAAGAGAAAAATAGAAAACTAAAGTATACATACGTAAATATATATATATCTATATCTATACATCTATATATCTATATCTATATCTATATCTATACATATATATATATATATATATATATATATATATATATACGTATATATATATATATATACGTGTATATATATACGTGTATATATATATACGTGTATATATATACGTGTATATATAT
The DNA here is from genome assembly GCA_037127315.1 of Ascarosepion bandense. Lineage (NCBI taxonomy): Eukaryota > Metazoa > Mollusca > Cephalopoda > Sepiida > Sepiidae > Ascarosepion > Ascarosepion bandense. The sequence continues at coordinate 1,248,087 of JBBBDQ010000138.1, forward strand.
ACACGTATATACGTGTATATATATACGTGTATATATATATACGTATATATATATATATATATATATATATATATATATATATATATATATATATAGTTTGGAGAAAGACAAACGAAGATTCTTTCTTGAAACTTCTTTCCTTAGTTTTTCTAGCGTTTGGATCAGTTTCCAGAGAAATTTTTAATTCTAAATTGTCCAATATCTGAGTACTTATCATTTTCATAAGACCTTATCAAAGAATATTTGTAAAGCTATGTCAGGTTTATCCTTTTTGCAAATATTGTTCTTCACTAAAGCAGGTCGATTTCGGAGGCGCGATATTGCACTCAATTTGGATGTTGAGGTTTGACATGATAAATAAAGATACACAAAATATACTTTACAAATCATTAACGTTTTTCGAGGAAACGAATTTAAAGATTAAGTTTAGATTCAAAATCGTAGCGTTGCAAATTAATTCCGGTGATCAGCGAAAGCTCACAGCCTTACAAAATTTATAAAGATTTACAAATTTTACATTGTCAAAGTTTCTGGCACAAGCACATTATTATTAAATCACTGTGCCATCAAATAAGACCATTTACTTCAAAGATAAATGATACTGAACCATTTAGTTAAATTATGATCTAATCTAAACTTATTTATAAATGGAACTTTGTCTCTGTGTGTATCTGTGTGTGTGTGTGTGTGTGTGTGTGTGTCCGTTGAAATTTCTGAATATCGTTTCTTATGTTTTTGTCAATGAGTGTATCAAATTTGATTAAAATCGGACCACTCCTTCTATAACCCGATTTTTTCGATTATTGATTTTCGATATTTATCGGGGGTACCTCGACACAAAACTTAGCTAAAAACACTCGGAGACGCTCATAGTACAACTGTGTAAATTTTCAAGAAAATCGGTTGTGCCGTTTCGGAGTCTACAGGTAACGGACACACACACACACACACACACACACACACACACACACACACACACACACACACACACACACAGAGACAAAGTTCCATTTATAAATAAGTTTAGATTAGATATGGTTTTGCAAATTTCATAAAATTCTAGTGACGTTGCGTTGGTTCATATGCTTAACGTCTTTGTATTTGTAGTTTTTTTTACAGTTTATGCGATACAATATTTTTGTCTTATTGGTAAGGATTTCTAAGATTAGGTGTTTTGTTGGTGATATACAATTTAATTGAACTTTTATTAGATAAATGGCAAGTTAACCCGCGATATTGTTTAAAATTTGATACATCTTGAAAAAAAGCGTTCAACAGCAGAAATTTATTCATGATATTGAACACTGTTCAAGTAAATCAAATACACAATCGCTCCTACCCCCAATTAGCATGGAACAGACTTGCCACCCTGAGAGTAAAACACTACGCCTCCTTGGTCTTACACTGTCAGCGGACCTCAAATGGAATGACTACATGGAATCCATTACTAAATCCGCTATTAAGAAGGTCGGTTCACTGCTGTTCACCTCGGGATTCTTGACAAAATCCAACGTAGAATCTGTAATGTGATAGATACTGACTTGGCAACTCGGTTGCAGTCACTATCTCACCGGCGTGATGTGGCTTCCCTGTGCCTCTTCTATAAATACTTTCACGGCTTCTGCTCCAATGAACTTAGATCGCTAGTTCCCTCTAGGTATGAATTTACACGAGCTACTAGATTAGCAACTAGGTCCCACCCTTTTACAGTGAAACTGATAAAATGTAACCGCAATTTCTACTCTAAAGGCTTCTTTTATTGCACCTCCCGCCTGTGGAATTTCCTTCCATATACTTGCTTCCCCGACAGCTACAATCTCCAGGAATTTAAATGTAAGGTCAATGGATATCTCCTCTCTCACTAACTCATATCCATTCTTTCAATCTCTTTTTTCCCCTTTACTCCACCCTCATTCTCGGTATTCTCATCCATCTATTTCCCTCCTCCTGATATTTTCCATAACTAACTCACCTTTCTCGTCACTTTCTCCTATGTAACCCCCTGCGCAACAGTGGCAGTAGAATGCCTTGCTTGGGGTGAAAAGATTAAAAAAAAAAATGCATCTGACAGGATTCGAACCTGCGACACCAACGGGAAGCTTTCAATAGATCTGACGTGTCTTACCACTCGATCACAGATTTCCTGGCTTAACGAAGTCAAATTAAGCCGTAAATACATAAGTTCCTGATTTCTCAGTATTCATATCTGTTCCGGTTTGTATTCTACTGTAAACAAACGTCAACATAGAAAAGATGGATATTTTTTAACAAGATTTCTTTTATATTAATTTTCATTTCGACGCTTTATTTCTGTAAAACATCTAAGATCACTGAATTACGTCACAGAAATCAAATCACTTGTGTCAAACATTATAAACATTACGTTCCAAGTAATTTAGCACTTTATACACCGTTAGAATACTACACCAACATGCATTCAATGCCTTCTTTTTAATGCTGAAAATGGTTACTAATAGCTTCAGCTCTCCTTTCCAACTTTCAATAAATGATTTCCATCTACTCCTCTCATTGGTATCTTCTCCTGCTACTAAAATGTTCTGAGTTGCACGGGCAACGCCGGGCTATGATGCTAGTCTATACATAAATGCACTGTTTAATTATAGAAAAACAGACAGTCCACTCAAATACGAGTATCCATTAAAAATAATGTTAAAAAAATTTAAATAGATAAATATGTCGGTTAATACGATTTCATAATATTCTATAAGATTTCGCAATATTGTCTTTGCTATATATATATATATATGGCTTCTGCTCCGATGAACTTAAATCACTGGTGCCCCCTAGGTGTGCGTTTGCACAAGATACTAGATTGGCAACTAGGTCCCACCCTTTTACAGTGAAACCAATGAAATGTAACCGCAATTTCTACTCCAACAGCTTCTTTTCTCGCACTTCCCGCATGTGGAATTTCCTTCTGCATGCTTACTTCCCCGACGACTATAACCTCCAGGAGTTTAAATGTAAGGTCAATAGACACCTCCTAACACACTAACCCTCCCATTCTCTCCAACTCTCCCCCTATGTACATCCTAACTCGTTTATCGCCCTGTGTAACCCCCTGCGCCATAGTGGCAGTGGAATGCCTTGCTTGGGGTGACATATATATATATATATATATATATATAAACAAGTTTGATTCAAAAGAACTAATAAGTTCTCTGTTTCATTTTATTGTTTCCTCCAATTTCCTAGTAAGGTGTTGAGTATTGTGCTCGAAGTGATGATATATTTAAGGTGCGTTATATTATATCAATATAAAAATTACGAATAAGCAAATAAATACATATAAAATAAGTAAGGTAAATAAAATTAAATTACAAAAAAAAAACAAAACAAAAAAATATGGCGTTTCTTTTGTGCGGCTTCATTCCCAATAACTGTTACACATGACGTCACCGTAAACTATTTCAAATGTTCTGCTTTCCAAAAAATACCAGGATGTATAGAAAGAACTTATGCCTACCACATCAGTTCCATACTGGTTCTTGAAAATGGAAACAATGGTCAAAAATACTTCAACAAAACAATACCAAAATATGAACTTCGAACAATTTATTCACAATGTCAAGCACAATATTCAACACGTTATTCAAAAATTGGGGAAATATAATAAAAGAAATTAAACAAACCGATTCTTTTTAGTCAAACATGTTTGTATGAATACTTGATGCCTAAATACACTTTGCATTATCTAGACTATTGCTATATTCACGACGTTTCGGCCGTTTCACGCTCTGGCCTTCTTCAGATACTTGGAATTTCGAACCGAACCCTTCATTTCGATTACTGAGGTATATCATTCTCTTTCCATGTACCGTGCTACTTCCGGATGTCATGTAGTTTTCTCCCTTTAACTCAAATCTCTAAATTATTTGTTCACCACTGCCCTAGCCATTCAACACTTTGGGTCATGTCACTGGGTTTAATCAACTTTGACTTTTGTTTAACAGCATATCAACCTCTGTGGGTTATTTAATGCCAAAAATGTTCAGTTATAGTGAGAAAATTGATTTAGTCCGATTTTAATGAAAATTTGTTTTAATTCTTTTTTATTTTAGAAAACTGAAAATGTCTTCTAGTTTTGTATTCAAAAATGTTTTGCTGAGAATAATTTTTTTCTTTCAAAAATGTGTTATGGTAATCATTTTTCTTCAAAAATGTATATTTTTCTACAAAAGTCTATTTTTAGGCATATATTTCTATAAAAGTCTATTTTTATACTTTCATAATGTTTTGACTCCAGTTTGGGGGTTAACTATTTGCCCATAGCTGAGATCCTAACAGGTGCTACCACTCCGGGTCAGAGTGGACCTGAAAACAACAACAATTAAGAGGTGGTCCCATGCTCTTCACAACCTCCCAATCAGAGGCCTTTCTGCCGGATGCAGTTTACCTTCTTGCCCAGGACTCGGGTTTAACCAATGTTTTATCCACTGGGCCATATATCCTCGAGTACATCAGTGAATAAATTTTTGAAACTTATAAATCTAATGTATCAGTAACCATTTTTACCAAAGCTCATATTGCAATATTTGAAGCTAATGATTTTCTCTAGTGATCCGTATTAGTGATTCCCATACTGTATTAATTTCTATGCTTGGCTTAGGAGATTTTTAGATTTAGCATATGCGCTTATTTCTTGAGTTTACGTACTTTCCAGTGGTGTTCCCTAGCAATTGTTTCGGCCTCATCCCATAGGGGACGGTGAGCCCATTTCTCCTTCCATATGTAGTCAGCTACGCCTGAATTTTTAAAATTTTTTCCTCGTGTTATGTCCCTGTAATGTTCTTGCAGCCTTCCCTTAAAGGAACGGCCTGTTTCTCCTTTATATTTCTTTCCACAGTCCTTAGTCAAGTTCCCGTCTATTGGTGGTCTTATGTGGAAGAGAGATCCTCAAAATGTAGAGCAATTTTTGAAAGCCCACCTGATGTTATATGAATAACAGATCCTTTGTATCTTCTCCGGTAATCCCTTCAAATAGGGTAGGCAGGACGTTTTCTGAATGTTGTCACCCTTCTCTTCAATATTTGTCAAGGGTGTTGTCATGTACCCCGGGTAGTTACGTTGTAGGGTACTGCTTATACCGAACATTTCTTGTTCATACACTACCGGCCATAGTTATTAGGCAACCCAGTGTTTTAAAAAATGATGTATTTCATACTATTTTTTAGTATTTGTTGCCAAGGGAATAATTGCAAATGAAAATAGAATGGTTCTTTTGTTAATATTGCACAATAACATGTGCATCAAATGAATTTATAAATATTTAATAATTACCGATATTGCAGTTTCATCAATGAAAGAATGGAGAAAATTTAGGGTGAATCGAACGAGTTCATCTTTGATTCCTTGCCTTGTAAAATTTTGCAAAGTAATAATAACAAAAGAACCATTCTGTTTTCATTTAGAATTATCCACTTGGCAATAAATACTAAAAATAGTACGAAATACATAGTTTCAATCTACAGGGTGCGATGGGTAAATTGTCGCTATTTGCCTTGTAAAATTTTGCAAAGTAATAATAACAAGAGAACCATTCTATTTTCATTTGGCATTAAGTACTAATAATAGTTTGGAATACATCATTTCTTAACAAAAAAAAAAAAAACTGGGGTTGCCTAATAATTATGGCCGGTAGTGTATGTATCTAAGTTGCCGCTTATGCTTCATATTGCTAGCAGCGGACGATCCCTTTCTTTACCTTCTGTGGGTGGTGGGAGTTGAAGTTCAGGTATTTCCGATGAATGTTGGCTTGCGATATACAGATGTCTTGAACCCATTCTCTGTTCGAGGAATGCTAGGTTCTCGTTGTTTTCTTTTTCCATTGTGAATTGTATCGATGATCTTATTGAATTCACATGGTCCTGTAGCGTCTGGATCTCTTCCTAGTGTGGCCAAGGTATGAAGGTGTCATCAATGTATCTTAGTCATAGAGTTTGCTTTAGTAACATGGATTCTGATGACATCTCTTCGAATTATTTTATGTATTTGTTAGCAATTGATGGAGATAATGGCTAAGCCTTCACCCTGCCTGTATATGTCCGATCCCATTCCGAAGTGTATTGTTTGTGTGCAGACAGGTTATCTAGTGGTATACTGGTACGTTCTCCTAGGGATAAGTCCAAGTCTGTCCCTGACTACCGATAGTGCCTCGACCGTGGGTATCTTGGTGAACAGGCTCACCACATTAAGTCTCACTTTATAGTTGCATTGGATGGGAGCATCTTTGATTAGTTCCACAAAATGAACAGAGTTTTGTATATAAGATGGTGACTTTCTTATCAATGGGCCAATTATTCCACAAAGAAAACAACTCAGATGGTGGCACCCAGAGCTTTGGCAGCTAACAATCAGCCTGAACAGAATACTGTTTTTGTGAATCTTTGAGAAAAATGCCTGTATGTCTTAGGGTGGAGGTAACCCTTCTTCTTGACTAAGATCTGCTACAGTTGTCGTTCTGTTTCAACGTAGGATTGTTTCTTTACATTCTTATATAATTTGAATAAGGCAATAAAGATGAGGGCAACACCCGAACAATGTAAATAATGTAAATACCACATCATCTCAGAAGTACAGAAAAATAAATATACTTTATATATATATATATATATATATATATATATATATATATATATATATATTAATGTATTAAGGGTAGAAACCTTTCTTTTATGTAACTATCCGGCAAGGATGATTTTATCAATCTTACTTTTTCAAGCATTCTAACATTTTTCTATTTTTCAGAAGTTAAAGAATTGTACATAGCTTTATTGTTCCGAGAGCTTTCGGACCGTGCTTTAGCCATCCTTAAGGGTGTTGTATTAGGCATATTCGTTCTCAGTGTATTGTGCTACATAGTAAATATTTCTGTGTGAAAATTGCTGTGAAAGAGCGAACGTTTGAAGCAGTCACGTCCTATTTGGGTTGGGTTGACCTGAGGGTCACTTCTATTTTTAGAAAACACTTAACTCCGCTTGTGAACAGTGTCAGATTGATAGCTGGGCAATGGCGCTTAACCAATAGGGCTTCTCTAATAATAAGATCTCTACTCTTATAGAGATCAATATAGTTATATATTGGATGTGCGTGGTGGTCCAGTGGATATCGGCTCGGAACAAGAAATCGGAGAGCTGAGTTCGAATTCCAGTTGAATTCATTGCATTCACTTACGCGCAAACACTCTTGGGAAAGGTATTAATCCCTCTCTTCCTTCCAGTTATGGGTTAAATAACAGGACAGTTTGGGTTCTATAGCCTTGGCTGGCAACCAGTCTACCGCAGAAAGCAATGGCAACCTACTGCGGGATAATCTTCTGCCCAGTCAGTCATGTCTCTTTCGAGACATGATCGCCCAAGCGTGTTTCACGTATGGCACTTAACTGACTGACTAGGATGTGCGTTGTGGTACAATGGATATCGGCACGGAACGAGAAACCGGGGAGCCGAGTTCGAATTCCAGTTGAATCCATTGTATTCACTTAAGTGCAAATACCCTTGGGAAAGATATTAATCCCTCTCTTCCTTCCAGTTATGGGTTAAATAACAGGACAGATTGGGTTCTATAGCCTTGGTCGGCAACCAGTCTACCGCAGAAAGCAATGGCAACCCACTGCGGGATAATCTTCTGCCCAGTCAGCCATGTCTCTTTCGAGACATGATCGCCCAAGCGTGTATCACGTATGGCACTTAATTGACTGACTGTTATATTTCCGTCGCACTCGTGACTTCTTCAATACTACAAAATCCATCTTTGGTCTATTAGCTCACGGTCAAGCTCCTCTCAACGGTAAAGGTGGATCAACAATACCAAAGACCAACACTGACATCAATGCTAGAGGGAAAGAGCACTTTGAAGAACTGCTGAACCAAACCGTCATATTTGACAGAGACATCATGCACCGTCTTTCAAGGCGAGTCCATAAATAAACTAATAACCAACCAACAAGTGTGTATTTTTCTGACTCCAAGGGTTTCAGTATGAATACAGGTAAAAATATCAGGATTTAGAATACTGTTTTTCAATAGTGGTAGAACCACCCCCACCTGCCGCTAATCTTAATAACCATATCTACGGCTGAGCTTTATCTCAAAGTAATTGACGCTTAGGAACCATTTATTGGAACTTCCCCACAACGATGGATGATGCTTTGGTTATAAGTTATGAATTCAAGACTCCCTGTACCATGTTATATCGTTCATCTTCATGTCTAAGCCTTGTTACTGACACATTTTGATGGATAAAATTTCTAAGGACGTTAGAATTATAGCACTACGCCTTCACACACACACACACACACACACACACACACACACACACACACACACACACACACACATATATATATATATATAGTGCGGCGGGTAAAATTGTTGTCTAAATTATCCAAAAATGAAAATAACACTGACATCTCATTTTAACAAATATATTTACTGAAATTGCACAAAGTATTTTAAAATACTAAAGAGTAAATGGATTTAATAAAATTACCATTGGCTTCAATCACGACCTCCAGATGATTTTGGAATCTCTTGTAACTCTTTTTGACGGTCTCCTTGTTTAAGTTGGTGAATATTGCCATAATTCTTGCCTTCAGTTCATCTTTCGTGTTACAAGGCGTTTTGTTGATCTCTCACTCAACTGCGCATTATAATAAAGAAGGTAGCAGTCTGGGGAGGTTAGGTGGCCACATGTAAGGGGTGATCTTACTGCAGAAATGTTCTGGCAGCCATGACAAGGTCCTCCCGATTGTGTGCCATGGTGTAGAGTTGCGATGTCAGATACTGGGTCTTCCAGCAGCCACCCTCTTGACCCAGGGCAACACTACCTCCCCAAGGCGCCTGATGTAAGCTTCCGTATTGAGTCTGAAGCCCTGTGGTAAGATGAATGAAAGCATAATGTTACCATCACTACTGGTCACTCCAAACACCTTCGTAATCATGTAATCACCATGAGACTCATCCAACTCTTTTCGAATCTTCTACACTGACCTCATATTAACAAAAGCAAACACTCTGAAATGTTTGTATTAAAGTTTCCGGTACGTTCACTATAAAAATTAAAAAAATCATTTCCACAATATTCTCATCGACTATAACAGTGATAATTTTACCACATCTTTGTATAAAAAAAGACTACTTGTTCCAATTCTTGTTTTTTCAAATGCAACAGCGAATGTCTTGGGGAAAAAAAAACAACAACCAAAAACCAAATAAAACAACAACAACAACAACAACAACAACAACAACAACAACAACAACAAACAAAACAAATACTGCAGTCATTAATCACCTCATCCAAAGAGCTAAACACATTTCCTGAATTAAAATAATTTTTCTTAAATAATTTAATAATATGTTTTTTTAATCATATCACCCCGAGCAAGGCAGTAACAACAATTTTAATAATAAGAACTGTTATAATAAAAGCAATCATAAACAATTTTGGCAATATTGCTATTAACATATATTCAGTCATGCAATAATGATACATAACGATACACACGAAAGAGACATGACTGACTGGGCAGAAGATTTTCTTGCAGTAGGTTGCCATTACTTTTTGCGATAAAAGTTTATTATATAATAATTAGCATATATTGCCAAAATCAAATGCACCACGTTTGCAAAAGAATGAAATGGCAATGAAAGAAAATCATATATAGATATATGAAAACAAGTCGATAAAATAAATAAATTAGATTTACTATTTACTACAAAAATTCAACATAACAATTTAGTTATTAAAAATAATATATACCGAACTTCCAACCCTCTATCTAAAACCAATGTTGTGTATGCATATACTTGCCCACCCAAACAATGTTTCACTGTAAAAAAAAAACAAAAAAAAAAACACACATACGAAAAGTTACATAGGATATACTACAACCACACTTTCAGGAAGCTTCCTTGTCACCTCTCGGATCTTTGCGCCATCAGACAACACGTTAATAAGAGGTGTAAGGATTAAAGTAACGTTAGAAAGCTACCCACAAACAATATACTAGTAAAATCAAATAATAAAAACAGTCTTGATCCTGGAAGTAATACTCATACAACATAATCATGAATAAATAAAAAACAATTATAACTTAAGAGCAACCATTCTTAAATGAACATATAAACAACCCATTCACGAAAAGGAAAACACGCGTCACACCTTGATTACGTCACAACACTATTGCTTACGTCATAACTCATATTAATTATACTATTTTAGATCATAAAATGCGCCCGATGGACTTTAATCACGTATTTCTAACAGCTCTAACCTACCCTGATGATGACTTAAGAGAGTCGAAAGCTTGAATCATATTTCCTATACTTTTCTTCTTAATTCAGCTTCGGACAATTTCTGACAGAATTTCCTCCTTAGCCGAGAAGGATTATTCGTAATTTAGAAGAGTCGATTATTAAAATTAATCGACACAAAATGCCTGTCGTTTTTAATAGCATTTTCCTTAAAGAGCATTTCACGCCTAAATCAGTCAGTCAGTTAAGTGCCATACGTGATAGACGCTTGGGCAATGATGTCTCGAATAAGACATGACTAACCGGGGAGAAGATTATTCGGCAGTAGGTTGCCATTGTTTTCTGCTTTTTGACTGGTTACTAGCGAAGGTTATAGAACCCAATCTATCCTGTTATTTAACCCATAACTGGAGGGAAGAGATGGATTAATACCCTTCCCAAGAGTATTTGCGCGTAAGTGAATGCATAGAATTCAACTGCTATTCGAACTCGGATATAACTCGAATTCGAAATACACAGAATATATTTGTATATAACAGACCTGACGAGTGATAACATCATAACGGCGCAGTCACGAAACTTCGAAGTCGGCATGAATCTGCTCAGTTAAAGAGACAAATTCTTTGTACTTATCAACGCTCTATCTCCACTCCGATATCGAGCACTTTGCGATAAAAAACTGCTTACCAAATACATTTTATCAGTAAAACCACTGAAAAAGCAACAACCTTGGCGCTAAATATTGTCACAATTCTCTCTCTCTCTCTCTCTCTCTCTCTCTCTCTCTCTCTATATATATATATATATATATATATATATATATATATATATGCTAACAACCGTAACGGAGTACATGCTACAGGCCCTTGATGAGTCTGACGAGGCACGCGCGGTTGCTCTGGACATCTCCAAGGCTTTCGACAGGGTTTGGCACTCTGGCCTCCTATGCAAACTACGCGGTTATGGTATTACCAGTCTCCTACTTTACCTAATCCAATCTTTCTTAAATAACCGCAAAATGAAGGTCGTTCTGAATGGGCGTGCCTCTTCGTCCTACAGCACGAATGCTGGTGTCCCACAGGGCTCTATCCTGGGCCCGACGCTCTTCCTTATTTTCATCAACGACCTCCCAGATGAGATCAAGTCCCAAGTAGGCATCTACACAGATGACACTACAATATACTCCCGCACCAGTAAGAAACCTGTCGTGGCGGACAGACATAATCTCGCTGCTAACCTTGAACGGGATCTACACTCTGTGGTGAACTGGGGCAAGAAGTGGCTTGTCAACTTCAATTCATCTAAGACCAAGCTGTTGTCTGTCAACCATTACAGACAACCTCTCCTGCCTCCCATAAGCATGGACCAAGCGATTCTCCCGGAGAGTAATACACTACGCCTCCTCAGACTTACCCTGTCCTCAGACCTCAAATGGAACCACTATATTGAATCCATAGCAAAATCTACTGCTAAGAAGGTTGGGTCACTATGTCGATCCAGGATGTTTTTTCCACCTGAATCCATCCTGCATATATACAAGTCAACCATCCGTGCATGGAGTACTGCTGCCATTTATGGTCAGGTGCCCCTGCCGTTCTCCTCGGTGTTCTCGACAGGCTCCAAAGGAGAGTCTGTAATGTAATAGGTACTGATCTGGCGGCTCGACTGCAGCCACTTCCCCACCGTCGAAATGTGGCCTCCCTTTGTCTGTTCTATAAATACTTTTATGGCTTCTGCTCGGACGAACTTGAGTCAATGGTGCCTCCTCAACAGGTGTTTACTTGTGCAACCAGACTGGCAACTGGGTCCAACCCATTCACAGTCAGGTGAGCCAAATGCAGACGACAATTCTACTCCTGCAGCTTCTTCTCTCGCACTTCCCGCCTGTGGAACTCGCTCTCGTATTCTTGCTTTCCTGACGGCTACAACCCCCAGAAATTTAAATGCAAAGTCAATACTCATCTACTAACCACTGGACTCTAGCTCTCTCCCCACCCCCGTATAACCTTCCCTTTCTCTCCGCCTATGTATCTGTCATCGCACCTGCTTTCTCAGCTTTCTATTGTTCCTTTCTAACTAGTTTGTACTTCTCACTCTTTTCTAATTAATCTTTTTACATTTATGCAGCCCCCTGCACATCAGTGGCATTTCCGCCTTGCTTGGGGTGAAATGATTAAAAAAAAATATATATATATAAGTAAACAGAGATTAAAGTAAAAAAAATCTTAAGAAAACAAGAAACGGGAATTGAGAGAGAGAGAGAGAGAGAGAGAGAGAGAGCGGAAAAGAAAGAACAGAGTGAGGTTGAGAGCAGCAGAAGACACAGAAAGAGAAAATCAAGCAAAGAAAGACAAAAGAAATACAAGACAAGAAAGTGGCAGAGATAGAGAGAGAGAGAGAGAGAGAGAAGAGGGGGAGCGAGAGATAGAGATAGAGAGAGAGAGAGAGAAGCGGGAGAGTGGGTAGGGAAAGCAAAAGAGGATGTCGGCGAATGAGACAGTGCCTCATTAATAACCAAGCCGGGAAGCAGGCACTAGAAGGAAGCGGATATGAGTGATGTGAGTACCCTGGCAATAGTCATGAATATGTCTGTGTGTCACCACGCATGTGTGCGATCGTGAATCTACATTTTTATGTGTAGTTTGTGGGTGAGTGTGTGTCAACATTCGTGAATATAAGATTGTGCGCACGTAGTTGTTAATGGCCTGACTTCTCGAGTTCATGAAAAGCTTCCCAAAAATACCCGAGCTATTTCGGCTATTTCGCGCGAATTCACCGGGGAAACGCCAGACGCAAGCGGCTGAACATGTTTTCATGTTTTTCATTAATTGACTAAGCACGCACACGAGAGAGAGAGAGAGAGAGAGAGAGAGAGAGAGAGAGAGAGAGAGAGAGAGAGAGAAACAAAAACAAAAACAAACCACCCCCACCAAAAAAAACCCCAAAAAAACAAAACAAAAAACAAAACAAACAAAAAAATAAACAAACTGCACACCAAGTTTGAGAAGTGTGTCAATATTGGGGTCCCAAATTATCAATTATTTAGACTTAATTTGAAAATGATAGTTGACTTCGGTTTCTACCGACTGACGCTAATTCGGTCGGGTTTCAATCCTGGGTTAGGAAGCGACCGGAGTCTAAGCCGTACTGAAACGGTTAATGGGTTAAATAGCAGGACAGATTGGGTTCTATAGCCTTGGTCGGCAACCAGTCTACCGCAGAAAGCAATGGCGAGCTACTGCGGGATAATCTTCTGCCCAGCCAGTCATGTCTCTTTCGAGACATGATCGCCCAAGCGTGTTTCTTGTTATTTAACCCATAACTGGAAGGAATAGGCGGATTAATACCTTTCCCAAGGGTATTTGCGCGTAAGTGAATGCAATGAATTCAGCTGGAATTCGAACTCGGCTCCCCGATTTCTCGTTCCGAGCCGATATCCAATGCACCACAGCGCACATCCGCCTTTCTACCATTCACCCACACTAAAAAATCTTCAACAAAAACCATGTTAAAGTCAGTTATAGTTGCGTTAAGAACATCGATAAATATATTTCACAACATGATATTATGATATCAAATAAATATTTGACTCACATAAACAACATCTGTCACCCTACTAACAATGACAATGACCCTTCTAAAAATAGTTGCAACTGCCGAAAAAATAAATCCTTCCCTTTGAATGGCCAATGTATGCTCGAAAATGTTGCTTATAGATCTCGAATTCATTCAGATGATAATGATGTTAAATTTTATTTTGGAAGCAGTCCTAACAGGTGGAAGATCAGATTCAACAATCACATGTTGTCTTTAAACAACAGTAAATACAGCAAAAGTACTGCTTTATCCATACATTATTGGAAATTAGAAAAACAACACGAACCCAATTATTATTTGGAATATCGTAGCTAAATCCAAAGCTTACAACGGAAATAGAAATAAATGTAACTGATGCCTTTTAGAAAAACTTTTCATCCTAAACCGTACAAATAATCCTAATTTATTTAACAAAAAGTGATTTAATGACCACATGCTGTCATATAAAAAATACTTAAATTCTTAGACCCAAATTGTTGATATAGATTCCTCTATACGTTTGCCGTTGTCTTTCCCTCTTTCTTCCTTTCTTTTCTCATTTCTTTCTTTCCCCCGCAATATTACTTTTAACAATTATGAATTCTTCTTCTATGTGCTCTCTCCATTCAGGACGTAGGCGATTATGGTCCTCCACGTCTCCCTATCTCTGGTGGCTCTTAGTATGCTTTCTCCTGTTACATCACGCAACACCCGTTCAGTCATCCACCTGATCAGGCACCTCAGATATGTTGTCCGCTGCCTTCCTCTGTCTCTTTTCCCTTCTATCTGGCCTGTCAGTATCAAGTTCTCCAAGCCCTCCTTCCTCATTGCATGTCCCAGGAACTTCAGTTGTCTCTTCCTGATGCTCAGTATTAATTTCCTTTTTGTTGCCATTCTTTCCAACATCTCATCGTTGCTTGGATGCTTAGTCCACGATATCCGCAGCATCCTTCCGCTGCTTCCAGTTTTGTCCTCATTTTCGATGATATTATCCAACATTCACTGCCGTATTGAAGAACTGACATCACATAGCAATCCAGCACTCTTTTTTTTGTTGTTTCTAGTGAAATTTTCCTGTGTCTTAATATTTTGCTCAGCTTCTGGAATGCGCCATTCGCCATGCCAATTCGCCTTCGGATCTCTGTGTCGCATTTTCTATCCGTTAGAACACTTCCTAGGTATTTAAGCCCCTTTAATTTTAGCTTCCTATATTCTTTAATTTTTAATTTAAATTTTAAATTTTACATTTTATTTTTTAATTTTATTTTAATTTTAATTTTTATAAAATCTTAATTTGTTATCTACGTGTTATGTTAGAATAATTAAATTTTTAAATGTTTACGTTTTATTATTACGTCTCTTTACTTTCTTCTCCCAATTTTTTTATTTTTTTATTTCATTTTATACTTCAATTTTAAATCTAAATTTAACTTTTTATCTACATGTAATCCTAGAATATTTAAATTTTTAATCTTGTAATTAAAAATGCTGTAACTTAACTTTATAACATTTAATTCGTATGAACATCGAGTAAACTCCGAGTCGTGCCGTGCGATAGACGTAGAACAATATATATATATATATATATATATATATTTGTTTGTTTATTGATTTGCATATATGTTTTATCGTCAATTGTAAATAAGCCATTTCTGATTATGATACAATGCTACTTTTGTTTGACAATATATATATATATATATATATATATATATATATATTATGAGCTCTCTTTACGATTGAGCTCTTTAGAGAGGAAAATTAAAAGAAAACAGTTACCATTTCTGCAATTTATGCATTGCTCTTCATCAATGAATTAAGTTCTTTCAGTGACTGGCGTGTGTATATTCCACTTATGTACAACACACTAAAATTTCCCTTCTCTGTTTCTATATGCCTATAGCTTAGAGGTTAGCGACTCCGACTGACACCAAATCAGTCGAGTTTCGATCCCGGCCAGAAGCAAGTGGATGTGTAACCATACCGATCAGCTGTGATACAGCGAAACAGGCTGTGGATGACGAATGTACACACACACACACACACACACATATATATATATATATAGAGAGAGAGAGAGAGAGAGAGATCAAATACATTAAAAGATATGGATTGGGGTTGTTTATAAATCACTTTTATTGAAGCTTCATCAGAAAATAAGATGCGAAAAATCGTTAATTTTATTTTTTGTTGTTTGATTTTTTTTTATTAAGGAACCTTCATGTGAATTTGATTTGTTAGCTGCGTTAGTATGTTATACCGTTCTTAACTCAAGGAGAGATGACGTATACTTTCAAAGCTACCCCCAAAAATAACGATTTTCGGGCGTAACTGTAAAAATAAATATTGTTTTATATATATAAATGTATCATAATCCTAGTTTCTCTACATAGGATTTGGATAATACTGTATATTCATAAGTGTGTGTATATGTCTAGTAGGCATTATGTTTAGTGGCCCTCCGTATGTTGATTTGGGGAATTTTTTTTACGTAAATACCGGCTGTAGTAAATACACATATGTCATACACTTAAAGAATTTCAGATGGTTTTGCTATTTCTGTGCTGGCGCTGCTCAATTCTCCTTTTTCAACCTTATCAAAGTACAAAAAATCTTTTACGCGGCCTTGTGGGTGATGAAATCTTTTCCAACCTGCAGCGTATATCTCACGGATGCAACATGGCCAGCCATTCGATATTTTATTGATATTTCATGGCAAATGTTCAGAAGCGATCCATTATTTAATGCCATCAGCTCAGAGCTTTGCAGCCAGGACCCACCTTGCTGCTTCCACAGTGTTGAATCACCCTGATTCCCTACTTATTTCATTTGTAAGAAGGATGTTCCATTTGGACAACTTCTTCCACCGTTACGTTGTAGATGCTTTATTGAAAACTACAATCTTAAACCTTTCAAGCCGAGGCTCATTCATTATCTATCTTCCATATCCTTATAATCTTCACTTCCTACGTTCTTAAGTTTTGTTTGATTTTACCGCCTATATTACTGTCATGGCGGCATCACCGGCAGACTGAATGAACTCTTCCAACCATTACTTATACCACCCCTCACAAGAGGTGAGAGGGGGTAGCCTGAGGAGAGCGCTCCCAGAGCAGCCCGAAATCAGCCGAGAGTCGAACATTGCTACCTTAGCGACCATTACGAGTCCCAGTTCTAAGGCCGAGAGTCGAATCATAGTATTCCGTACTAACTGGTATTATCGTTCCTACTAACCAAGTTCCAGGTATTGTATTCTTTCCGTATTTGATATATATTCGTATTTTCCTATTTGGTTGTTTTTGCGTTATTCTTACTGGACCTTTAACCGGGTCCACGACAATTACAAACAGTGACGTCATAATGGAGTAATGGTTAGCAGCTCGGATTGAGGAATCGGAGAGCAGAGTTCGAATTCCAGTCGAGTTTATTGCATTCATTTAAGAGTTAATACTCTTGAGAAAGGCATAAATTCACCCTTTTTTCCCAGCTACGAATAAAATAGCAGGACAATCTGGGCTCTATAGTCTTGGTTACGAACCAGTCTAGGAGAAGAAAAACTTTGAATTCAAACCCCTGCTGCTTTGTAGGTCATGCCTCTTAATTTTTGAGAGGAGGGAAAGAGTAACCTCAACATCCCTGGTGCAAAAGGAACCGGCAAGCCAGTGCACTATCCTACCTTAAATGCCACCATGAACGACAGTTGTGAGATGGAAGAGACTGGTAAAAAAACGAGATAACTAAATAAATGATGCTGATATTGCAAATGAGGATTCTAACGCTTATAGACATATCTCATGATTAGTATAACCTCCATCGCGTCTTCGAACCTCATTCCACCTGTCAAAAGGTTTATATCTTGATCCTGGGCATGACGATAAACTACATCAGGCAGCAAGAAGTTTTCAAGTGCGTGGAACCACATCTTAATTGTTGTTCTTCCGAGGTCCACCCTGACCAGGAGTGGTAGCTCCTGTTAGGAGCCCAGATACAACTAGGGTCAAAACAATATCAAAGTATAAAAAGATTTATAGTAAAACTAGCAGTTTAGCCCTGTTTTACTCGTGTAGTTTAAGAAATAATAATAAGAATAAAAAACATATGATGAATTTACATAGCAAATACTTATACAACGTCCACCCTCATCACTTTTATAAATATAGATAACAATGTAGAATTTCTCTATTTGATTGGGGTGGGAGGGAGAGGGGCAACATATATAGATATAGATAAAATAAAGTGAGGTGATCGATTCTATATTATAATCAATACATAAACTGATCCCTGACTTTGTAAGGTGATAATATATATTTTTCTACCCCTAATTTTGGCTTTCTGAAAAATTTCAAGGTGTTGTTAGCGTTCTAAAATGTTGATCTACATCTGAACGCAACTCCCGTCGAGCTAGACTGCAAAATGAAGACGCTAAGTCGAATCTATTAAACAAGCAAATACTTACACAACGTCCACCATCGTCACTTATATATATATATATATATATATATATATATAGATAGATAGATAGATACCAGCAATACATTTTATAGTAAAAGAAATGACCAGAAATACTTTTTTTCTAAAACAAATTACTAATGCTCCCATGAAAATTAAATTTCAGTATTAAATGACCCATAAGGAGTTGATATGCCGCTAAAGAACAAGGTGTTTATTGATGCCACGTTTGTGAAATTCTTCAGGTTTTGATGTAAAATACAAGACTAACTCAGGTTCAAACGCTTTTCTTGATGTCAAACTTTGTCCATGCAAATAATTCTGCAAGTGGATTACGTTAAAGGTGACAAGTAAATAGATAAATATTATTCATATGCCCCTTTAAAAGTAATCTGCTTGAAAATTCACATATTTATCCTAGCTACTTTTCTCTATTTGAAAAAATCTTCTTTTAGTATCGCCATCTTCCGTTTCCTTCCCTTTAACCTCGTCCCTGATCTGAACTCTCCTTCCTTTCAATGGTGATATCATTAAACATTGCTAGACACCTAGTATAGCAAAAGTAAATATGCATTTCAGGGGCGAGATAAACTAATTGAATTTCTTATCAGATAGCATATCTAGTTTAAAATACGTTACATAAAAAACGCTATTTTTTTACGTCAACTGATTTAAAATTCACTCGATCTGAAGAACGTGTTATGTGGCATAACCTGACCTGAAATTGTTCAGATAATTTTACCGATATAGAAAGGTCCTGGGTATAACGATAAACTACGTCCTACAGCAAAGCCTCTGATCGGGAGACTGGAGGTTTAGAAGAGCGTCGAATGCACTCTTAATTGTTGTTGTTCTCAGATCCAGACTCAGAGTAGTAGTATTTGCTAGGGTTTCCAGCTATTTGTAAATAGTACCCCCCCCACACACAAAAAAAACAAAAAAACAAAAAACAAAAACAAAATACTAATGTGTAAAAATACATTTTTATACAAAAAATGACCAACAATACATAGTTAAAGCAAAATGACCAACAAGACATTTTATCTATAGTCGAAGGTATACACTTGCGTTCAAAATATATTCTGTTGAAGCCATAAAATTGTTTAAATTAGATTTTGGCATTAAATAAGCTATCGTGATTGATATGACACTAAAAAGAAATAAATCTAAGATGGTTGCTAGATCACGTCACAGAAATCAAATCACACGTTTCAAACGCGACTAAAATATTTTTTTATTAAAATAAAAGGGCCTTTATATTTGATTTTTATTCCGCCGTTTTATTTCCGTAAAACATCTAAGATCTAAGATGGTTGCTGAATTACGCCACAGAAATCAAATCACAAGTGTCAAACGCAACTAAAATATTTTTATATATAAAAAAAAATGTGACTTTATATTTAATTTTTATTCCGACGTTTTAAAAATTCATTTGGTCAACAAAAAAATGTGAATATTTTCCCCCGTAATTTTGAAACAAAAGAAATATTAAAAAATGTAGGCGTGCATAGGGAACAGTCACACACAGACTCACAGATTGCCTGTTATATATATATAGATTATATTTTAAGTGTCTGCAGCGAGTTTAAACGTATTTGTTTCATCCGCTAAAGAAATTAAAATGTTCCGAGCTATGATGCTAGTACAAAATAAAACACATATATCTTTGCCTGTATTAATAATGTCCACACAAATACGTATATGCACAAAAGATGACAATCTACCGTTTATTCAATTCTGAAACCAGAATGACATATATATCTTTATTACTTCAAAGCTCCCAATAACCCATAAAGGGTGATGTGCCACTAAACAAAACCCAACTAAATAACCAACTTGAAAGAAATTTCATAACATTAATCCATATAATATTCTTTAATTTTTTAAACCAAACTCTATTCCAAAATATACCTTCAACAAAACTACAACATAAAACAGACATGTCACCGCCTCTAGTAATGACGTCCACACAAACTTGTATATGCACAAAGTATCATATACCATGTATCCAATTGTGAAAACATAACATATATCATATTTTATTACTTCAAAGCTACAAAGAAAAAACTAAATTTTGGCATTAAATGGCTCATAAGGAGTTGATATGCCGTAAAAACAAATCAACCAGCCAAGCAACTGTTAGAAAAATAAATTTTTATAAAAAGTAGTAAAACGATTTCTAATTTACTGGTATTTAGGCACACATTACCGAGCACCGATAGCTCAGAGGTAGAATCGCCGACTGACGCCAATTCGGTTGTGTTTCAATTCTGGGTAAAAAGCAATTGAATGTCTAACTTTACCGGTGAGCTGTGATACACCGATACCGATCTAACTGCAGATGACTATATATTCTTTAATTATATTAATGTATTATGTTTTTAGGCATGTGACTGTCCGTAGAATACTGAGTACTGTACTCAAATAAAACGATTACTGGCATTTAATTGGGATTATATTTCAATTATATAATTAATCTTTTATATATATATATATATATGTCATAAATCCGAAAAAAAAAACGACTTGGAGGTAATATATAAATAAAAATAAAATCAACTAAAAACAGAAATGAAAAAATAAAAATAAATTAAAAATTTATATACATAGCACTAAAAAATGCATACTTACGTAAGCATGCATATATATATATATATATATATATATATATATATACCACTCACGCACCCATATATATTTTTCTTCTTCTGTGTGCCTTGTCCTTTCAGGACGTAGGTGATCATAGCCTTCCACGTCTCCCTATCCCTGATGGACCTTAACACGCTTTCTCCTGTAACATCTCGCAACCCCCTTTCTGTCATCCACCTGCTCAGGCCCTTCAAATGTTATCCGCTGTTTTCCCCTGTCTCTTTTCCCCTCTATCTGGCCTGTTAGTATCAGGTTTTTCAAGCCCACCTTCCCCATTGCATGTCCCAAGAACTTTAGTTGTCTCTTCCTGATGCTCAATATAAATTTCCTTTTCGTTTCCATCCTTTCCAAAACCTCGTCATTGCTCACATCCTCGGTCCATGATATCCGCAGCATCTTTTTCTGTAGAACCACGTTTCAGTTGCTTCAAGTCTTTCCTTCATCTTTGACGATATGGACCAGCATTCACTGCCATATTGAAGAACCGACATCACATAGCAATCTAGTACCCTCTTTTTGGTTTCTAATAAACAAACTTAAGGAATTATTACCGATAAGAGAGGACGGATCTTTGACTAAGGAATTTAGAAAAATAAAATTTAAATTTAAGAATTTTAATTAAAATTAATATTAAAAATTAAAATATAAATAAATAATAAATATAGTAATAAGACAGATTATATAACAACCAATATGTAAATCTAGAAATAGGCACACACACACACACACACACACACACACACACACACACACACACACACACACGCGCGCGCGCGCGCGCGTGCGCGCACTCTGACCTTTTTCAGGTGCTAGGAATTTCGAACCTTTATTACGATCATTCTCATTCTAATTCCTTGAATTACCCCCCTTTAACCCGACTCTCTAAGTTACACTGCTGTAGCCAGATATTGAACTCACAACGCTTTGAGTCAAGTCACTGGAACTAACCAACGCCTTTGAGTCAAGTCACTGGAACTAATCACTGAGCCATGTGTCCTTAAGAAGGGCAACAACTGAATTTCTGGGACTTATAAGACTAATGTTCAGTAATCATACAATGTCAAAAAAGGGATCGTCCGCTGCCTGCAACATACAGCAAAAGTCATAAGCAGTGACCCAGAGACAGACGAACAGGAAATGGTCAGTATAAGCAGTACCCTACAACGTAAAAACTACCCTGGGTACATGACAACAACTCCAACGAACACGGAAGGGAAGGTGCATGAGGATAACAACTCTCAGAAAACAGCCTCGGTCTGTATACCCTATGTGAAGGGTTTATCGGAGAAAATACAAAGGATCTGTGGTCCATATGACATCAGGACGATCTTCAAAAGTGGTTCTACAATTCACTGGTACCTCTCCCGAGTAAGACCCAAAACAGAGGAGGATATGACTAAGGACTGTGTGCACACTATTCCCTGTAGCTGTAAAAAGAAATATAAAGGAGAAACAGGCCACCCACTTAAGGTAAAGCTACAAGAACATTGCAAGGCGAGGGGAGATAGAAAAATCAGGCATAGCTGACCACATATGGAGGAAGAAAGGGGATCACCGTCCCCTATGGGATGAAGTTGAAATAATAGAGAACGCCGCTGGAAACTACGTAGACTTAAAGAATCAACACGTATGCTAGGCTACAAACACCTCCTAAGCCGATCAAACATAGAGATGAATACAATATGAGAACCAGTAATACGGAGTGCCAGAGAAAATCATTAGTGTCAAAAATTGCAATATAAGCTCTCGTAAAAAATAATAGAGAAAACAATTAACATAAAAAATTGCAATATGAACTTTGGTAAAAACAAAAAAAATGGTTACTGAACATAGGTTCATAAGTCCCAGAAATTCAGTTGTTGTTGTCGTTAAAGACATAGTCCAGTAGATATAGTGGTTTGGTTAGTTCCATTGACTTGAACAGAGTTATGAGTTCGATGCCAGGCTGAACAAGTAATTTAGAGAATCGGGTTAGAGGAAGATAATTCATGACTACCTAAAAAATATTTGCACAAGGAATGATATATCCCAGTGATCGTAATAAAGAGTTCGGTTCGAAATTTCTAGCACCGGAAGAAGGCCGGAGCGTACAACGGCCAAAAAGTTCCGTATAATGTAAATATTAGCTCATTTCAGAAATATATATATATATATATATATATATATATATATATATATATATATATATATTAATTCAGGTACTTTAATCCAAGTGGAAAAAGCAGGAAGGTAAATTCCAAAGACACGATCCTAATTAATATTAAAAATTTTATTTTAATATTAAAAAATGATACAGGAAGAGAGCTCCATGTAATAAAATATTACAGAGCAAATATAAATTAAAAAAGGATTAATTCAATGATGTTGAATGACCATTTCGATATGAAGATCCCCACGGGAGATAACACCTCAGCAACAGAAAAATCCTTTCAGAAACTGGAGTTTTGAAAAATCCTTTCAGAAACCTCCAGTTTCTGAAAGGATTTTTCTGTTGCTGAGGTGATGCGTTATCCCCCGTGGGGATCTTCATATCGAAATGGTCATTCAACATCATTGAATTAATCCTTTTTTAATTTATATATATATATATATATATATATATATATATATATATATATATATATATATGCCATGATGTGCGAAAAATAGGATAGAATACTATTTAGTTTTTACTCCGTGGGGCCGACAAAAGATCTTAAAATCACGTAGACAGGAGAATGTAAGAAACACCTCGTCACAAATGTAAAATGAGATGCTATTTATTTTCGGGCAGTTGAGTATTGTTATTCTTATCGAGGGCAAAAATGTCGACAAATCGGCCATGGAAACGTGTGATCCAGCTAAGATCGAAGGTGATGTTATTGGTGAAACATCGAAACCAGATTTAGAATCATCGGGGAAATTCATCAATTTCTTTCTTTGAATTTCTTAATAAATAGCGAAGCACAAAGCCGTCGAGAGGATTCGTATGCGAAGATTCATGGGTTTAGCTTCCGGACGTCCGGATGTATTCAGGACCATTGAGGTTAGGGTGTCATGACGAGGCGACGAACGATTTGAAAGCACGCCATAGAGAATATGAGCTTTTCGGTATTTTTTCTTTTGCTGGAGAGAAAAAGAAAATAATTTGGTATCATTAATCACAAAAAGAAAAGAACAAAGGCCTAAAGAAAAAGAGTTTTAATGAAGGTGAAGAATAAGTAAACGTACAAAAGAAGGAAGAGATTCCTTGTATCGTTAGACTCGAGCAGGTAAAATGCAGAAAAGAAATTAGAGAGAAGTTGAATAAAGAAAAAGAAGAGGAATGAAAGGGGTTTGTCATATCATTAGAGAGGGACAAGAAAAGAATAATCAATAAGATGAGAGTGAGTGAGAAAGAGAGAGAGAGAGAGAGAGAGAGAGAGAGAGAGATAGAGAGAGAGGAGAGAAACATTTTTACTATTTTACTGTCGAATAACGGCAACAAAATATGCAGGTAATAGACTAGGTCAACTATGACCTCACGAATGATGAAGGATCAAATTTGAAGGATCAAAAAAACAAAAAAACATTTTAAAATTCTATGTTTTTTGTTAATCATTTCACCCTAAGCAAGGCAGAACTGCCACTGGTGCGTAGAGATTTACATAACAGTTGAGTGATGAGAAAGAGGAACAAGGTACTCACCTGGCAGATTTTGTGTCAGTTGGAGACCAAAGATCATCTTTCAGTTTCGTCTCTGTCGTCGAAGACAGAGAGCGGCTCAGTTGTAGCTCTGTCCGAGGACAGAGATGCACCTGAGATAAAATTATCAGACGATTCAATTGTCAACAGTAGTACCTGTGTTTATAGCATCGACCCCTCAAAAAAGCGTTCGTGTTCGGTCTTTATTTAAATTTTCCGTTCGTTTTCGTCGCAAAAAAAAAAAAAAAAAAAAAAATAGAAGCCCAGCTCATCTCACTCTCCTCACCGACGACATAGGTCCTCCAAATTCTTTGGATGAGATAAAATAACTTCTCTATTCCTGGACTTTATCTTTATCAAGCGAAAATATAAACCAGATTTATCTCTTTCCTTGTCAATGATAATTATTTTCTAAAATCCTCAATGAACAAATGCAGTTATTTCTCGATTGTTTTACCGACGCCAGATCCACGATAGATAAAAAATATACACAAGGTGCATCATCCCAGTTCGTAAGGGAGATGAAACGCAAATGGCTCGTTTCAATCTCAATCATATGGGGAAAGCTCTTCCACACACTCTGCGTGTGAACGTGTGTGTCAATCTCTTTCAGCCTATATTTCATATTAACCCCTTTGCAACTAACATTTTAACATTAACCACTTTATACACCACATAGTAATTATCACAGTCTGCAAATTTTACAGGAAGTAAACTGCAAAAAATTGGTATAAATACCATCAGAATCTGATTATTGACATATTTACCTGGCACATTTTGTGCCGGTTGAGGACCAAAAAAAGACCTCAGAGTGCGGCTCAGTTGTAGCTCTGTCCGAGGGCAGAGATGCATCTGAGAAAAATTATACTGTGTAGATGCCCGGCCCCGGGGAACTGTGTCCCGAGGCCGCGCCACCCCATTGCATCAGAAGGGTGGACCAGGTGCTCGTCACCGGAACCAACGCAACGGGCGGTTTCGGGGACTGGGGAATTTTTGTTCTTTTGCCCGTCGGTACGTGTTCGGGCTCGCCACTTTAAAAACGGACCTTGTGTCACATCTCGCAGTAACCTGTTCAATGAAACAACGTCAAAGATTAACACTCACGAGTCAGACACTCTACTGAATCGGATTAGATCGCCAATACTCGGGAAAATATGGCCGCCTTTTATACATGTCGCATCGAATATTTTGAGACTTCTGATTGGTTAACCCTTCTATTGGTGAACTATAAAGTGAGTCAGCCCATTGCTGGCTCAGCAGTATACAAGGGTACTCCCAAAAAATCTAACAAACCCACGGCTAAGACCCACCATTCAAACAATCCTAAATTCTTTTAGAATTCCATTCGTAAAATGTAAGTTCCACCTGTGAACTTCTCTCCGCGGACCTCTGTTTTGTGGAAACAATTCCCAAGAAGGTGTTTTTTTTTTCGATCTCTACAAAATGTGAATCTTATTCTGCAACCCTCTACCTCGAGTATCTTCTGAGTTTTGTACAGGGTGAATATCACTGTAAAAAAAAATCTCGACGCTATATCAGGAGGCTGTACATCAGAGACTTATAAATAGATGACAGCAAACCTTCCTCAATAGAAAACACGATTCTGTATCGTCTACAGATTGTTTGTGTCGTGGATCCCGTTAAGAGTCCAGCAAGAAATAATACAGCAACAACAACAACCAAAATATGAAATAACGATATATATATTAACACAGAAAAGTATAATACTTGGAACTTTGTTAGTAGAACGATAAATACGTGTTAGGTAGTAATAATATAATTCACTCCTCGAACTGGGACTCGCAATAGTCGTATGGTAGCAGTGTTGGCTATCTCACGCTATCTCTGCCTACTGCCTACTGCCCTTCTGCTCTTGTGAGGGGAAGTATATGTAGTTGTAGGAAGAGTTTAATCCGTTTAATGGGTGATGCCACCATGACAGTTTGATTGCCACTTTCTCCCTATATTAACCCTAGTGTTGTTAATGCTTAGAATCTGGTTTTACGGATCATCCGCCGTTAAAAGTAAATATGCTTTGTTGGTCTTGTATTAATCTACAAAACCCATGCACAAGCATTTTGATTTTGCATTTGCCGAAAAGGCAAAATTTCTTTTTATTTGGCCAGCTCTTGTCTGTGCGATTCCATAGATTTGGGAAATAAAAATTTTCGGATTCTATTATTTGTGCTGTGTCCTTTTAGGACGTGAACAAAGATGGTTTTTCAAAATTTTTCACTTTATGTAGCTCTAACCAATGTTTGTCCTCTCAACATTACTCCCAGTCCATTTTCTGCCTGTAGGTCGAATTGCGGTTGAGTTCGTTATTAAATTTACTTACGTCAAATATCCACGGGAAAGTTCTTAGCGCATTTCCTCCCTCCCAGAACTTGTACGAAAAAAAAAAAAAAAAAAAAAAAAAAAAAAAAAAAACAGAAAACAAAAAAAACAAAACAAAAAAAAACACAGTAAAAGAAATTGTTAATGCATTAATGCAATATTCACTCGCAAAAAAAAAGAAAAGAGGTATTATTCTTATAATGCCAAATATTTCTCCATTAAATCAACCACAAATGTTTGATAATTCGTTAAAAAATAATTAACCAATCAACTATGTTCTTACATTAATTTACACGAGCTCGTTAGGTAGGCTACTCTTTATTTTTCTCAGTCTCTCTTGCCTTCAATATGCCTTGTGAGAATTAAATTCTTCACGCTCTCTTTCCTCATTATGTATCTCAGAAATTTATTTTCTGATCTTAAGAACAAGCACCTTTTTCGTTCCCAATTTCCAAAACGTTCTCGTTGATCACGTGTTCCGTCTTTCGTATTCTCAGTTTAGATATTGAAAGGCGTCTTCAAATGCGTCTTTAGATTTCAATGTCACATTTTCTATCGTCTCTTATAAAACTTTCCCGAAATTGTTGGTCATGCTTGATTCAGACGTTTCCAATTCTTATTGCGCATCTGAGCTGAGCCGTTTGCTAACGACCGTAGATTCTGTCTTTTTAATATTGGTGGCACTTACTCGCATTAGAATCAGCTGTCATCCAAATCTCTATTTCCTATAAGATGTATTGAGGAAATCTTTACTACAACCAAAGAAAAGAGTGATGAAATGGTATTTGATATCAATCTAGTGAATGCTAGACAATCTCTTCGCGGAGGAAGATAAGACTTGAAGCAAAGAATACTTAGAATAGCATGAATGGAGCAACAAGGAAGTTATAAGGAAATTAAAAAAAAAAGAACACTTGTTCTAAGAATCAGCTAAAATTTCTTAAACACACAAAGAACGTTTTAGAGAATTTGACACCCGCAGGACGTACTGAAGCGCTGGAGAATTTAACACCCGCAGGACATAATGAAATCTTAGAGAATATGACACCCGCGGGGTGAACTGAAGTCTTGGAGAATTTGACACCCGCAGGACGTACTGAAGCCTTGGAGAATATGACACCCGCAGGACGTACTGACGTCTTGAAGAATTTGACATTCGCGGGTCGAACTGAAGTCTTGGAGAATTTGACACCTGCAGGACATACTGAAGACTTGGAAAATATGACACTCGCGGGGCGAACTGAAGTCTTGGAGAATTTGACACCCGCGGAGCGAACTGAAGTCTTGGAGAATTTGATACCAGCAGGACGTATTGAAATCTTAGAGAATTTGACACCCGCAGGACGTACTGAAGTCTTGGAGAATATGACACCCGCGGGGCGAACTGAAGTCTTGGAGAATTTGACACCCGCAGGATATACTGAAGACAACAGAGAAAAGAAGATCAAGTAACACAACGAGCGAATTTATGTACATGGATGCCAAAATAGTCGCATTAAGACATTAAATAGTGCCATAAAGGATAGGAAGTTGTGGAGAGCAATGATCGTCTACGTTCTGAAAGCACTCATAAGAATAGCTTTCATGTCTTCTTTAAGTCGCTTGAACTCTCTCTTCTGAATCCTATCTGTAAGGAGCCAAAGAAAAGTAGACAGAGTCTCTTCACGGCTTTTTCTCCCTCTCGCAATATTGGTATATAGTCACAATACAAAATCTCATTTCGTTGGTGAGGATGATACTCTAATGTTTACACAGCTTCATTTTGATTCCTGTCTATCTGAAAAGTAGTTCAGTTGATGTTCAATGTTCGTTTTGAACCATAAAGTTATCAATGAAAGCTTTCATGTCTGGTGCCATTGGATTCCTTTTCATGCATGGACTGAACTGTTCCGTTCCAAGTCATAACATCTCCATTATCATTTTAAAAGCTAGCAGTAAAATCATTAAAAAATACTATTATTACGCTAACTTCCAGTGTTAGCCAGGCAGTCAATTGATATTGTTGCAATTAATTTTTGTGTTTTAATCATTTTAACCCAATCAAGACGATAAAGCCACTAAGACGGAAGCGGTTACTAAGAGTGAAAGTAAATGAGAAGATTTTAGTGAGAAAAAAGGAAAATAAAAGAACAGATTTCAGAAGGACAAAAGATGGTAACTGATGTTGCATTTAATTTTTTTCAAGAAAGTAGGTAGCCGGGGAGTTTAAAACTGGTAGAGACATTCACAGGTAAGAATTCAGTCTGTCAGTTGTGCCATATGTGATACACTCTTAGGTAAACATGTCTCTTTAGAGACATGACTGACTGGACAGAAGATTATCCCGCAGTAGATTGCCATTACTTTCTGTGGTAGACTGGTTGTCAGCCAAGGCTAAAGAACATAATCTGTCTTGTTATTTAACCCAGGGAAGAGATAGATTAATAGTTTTTCTAAGGGTATTTGCGTGCAAGTGAATGCAAGGAATTCAACTGGAATTCGAACTCGGCTCCCCGATTTTTCGTTCCGAGCCGATATCCACTGCACCACAAGCACATCCTACAAGCAAGAAGTACAAGAAGAAAAAAAACAACAAACTATTAGATTAAAACTTGTGCCAGAAAGTTAGAAAGACAGACCCCTAACTTTGGTTATGAGACTGTCTCTCTAACAACGCTGGCATAAGGACAGTTTTAAAATAAAATAGAATACCAGTGTCTTTGAAGAATAGCTGAGGCCGTAAATGCCTCTTGTTAATAAACCTTTAACTGTGAAAAGAAATTAATTTCGCTGATGATAGATCACGTGATCAAGAAAATTCTCTCTTGTCGAAGCCGAAGTTTAAAAGGTGATTACGTCATCATGACGTCACTATTATAGAAATTCTTTTTACACGAAGGCTTACGTTTCATTGTACCGTGCCATTTTCCAACCGTAAAACATCGATTTTTTTTGCAGTCAATTCAGTAGTATGTTTAAATTCATGCAGTCGAAGAACCAAGGAGGAGACCTCATTAAAACAATTCGATTGATTTTCTTTACTGGCATATCAACCCCTATGGGTTAATTAATGCCGAAATTTAAACATTTAAACACAATTCTATTCAACTATAGATAAAATGTATTACTGGTCATTTTACTATAAATATGTATTCTTTTGCCCTAACAGATGCTACCAGCCTGGGTCAGGGTGTACCTGGGAACAACAGCAATTTACAGGTAGTTCTACGTTCCTCAAAACCTCCACTCTTTGTTGCCTGATGAAGTTTATCCTCATAACCAGGACTTAAATAGAAAAACTGTCATGAAAATATTTATAGAAATGACAGAGGGAAGTCACGTCACGGCAAGTGAGAAAGCGACTGAAGTCGAGATGCCAGGTCAGGGCCGATAATATTACAGAGCCTTCTTAGGACTTTGTCGAGCATCTCCAGATAGTCCTAATCTAAATCCCTCGCTGTTGACACTCTTCACTGTTGTCTGCATAGATTTATGCTTATGAAAAATGATCAAATAACCACTTCTATTTTTGTTTGTCTCTCTGTTGGCGTCTACAACAATTAAACCCGGGAAAACTCTAATGGTCGAGAAGTTAAACAAATTATGAATCGATATAATTTAATGCACTACTGATGGGTTCTGAGTCATTCACCAGAATTCAAATCTGTGGTTCTGTTATCTCACGAGTGAGTGCTACTTATTAAAATATGGGCTTTGAACATAAGAAACCATCTCACCACCATTCTATTTAAACGCGTACATATGACTTACGGCCACATCAAGTACGATCACCAAAGTTAAGCAACGTCGAGGCTGGCCAGTGCATTCATAGGTGACTTTTTTGAATACCAGGCGCTGTTATGGTGTCATGAATAATGCCTCGAGAGCCGAGTGCCGATTCTTGTTGGGTATTTTATATTCACTTCCGCGTAAAATAACATTGATGAAAGTATGAATCCATCTTTGCTCTCTCCAACTATGGGTTAATTAGTAAGATCTATTTTACTAAACCATTATATATATATATATATATATATATATATATATATATATATATATATATATATATATATATATATATATAAATTTTGCAAGCTAAAGATATTTTCTGGTTTTAAAAACCTGCATAGGGTTGATAAGTTGATCCATCAATCCATCAACCAACCTAATAGATAAGGTCATTTTCGGAAAGCACTTTCAGGTGGCGCAGTGTTTAGCAAGCTCGTCTCGCTGGATCAATTCCAACTAATTAATAAGTTCGATCCTCATTAAGGGCTCCAAACTTTAGGTCTTGTGCCACATCTAAGTTACGTTTAGTAAATCCTTTGGTCACTCGATGTGGTGTAATGGTTAGCAAGCTTGTCTCGCTAAATCAATTACGGCTGAGTCAAGAGTTTGATTCTCACTTGGTGCCTCATACTTTCGGTCTTAATCTACATCAAAGCTACTCTTAGAAAATCACCATAAAGTCATTTTTGTTTCGAGTGATTCAATGAAAATTCTCCTCTCTGTGGTCAAATTACGCAGGCACGCTGAAAAGTTCTCGGCTTGACTCATTTCCCTAAACCTAACCAAAATGGCCACACATCAGATTAAAAAAAAACTCCCTTCTTGGTAGGCTGAGAACTTTACCGCATCTCATTTTATATTCATTAACGCTAATATCATAATATCTATTATAACTATTGATTGTAACTGTGCTTGGTATCTTTTATCTTATTACAATTAAAGATTCGCCGTCGTTATCCAGGACCTAACTCTTCTGTCTGTAGGACAGTAGCATAGTGTTTGTTTATATAAATACGAGTGTTACCCACCCTGCAGTCAGAATTGAGTGCAAAATATTTGAGAGGATTATTAGCTGGTTCCTCACAGGTTATCTCCCCTGACATGACAGCATGTCAGGAAGGAATATATATATATATATATATATATATATATATATATATATATTATGTAACATGTCGGCCGTAAAGTTATGGTAAAAATAATACTCTTTATTATAATAAAGACCGTTGTGTGTCTATATATATATATATATATATATATACAACGGTCTTTATTATAATTGACATTAATTTTACCACAACATTACACACGACATGTTACATCGCCAGTTCTTTAGGAAATAGACCATTTTTCTGAAAAATAAAGAATCCCCTTGTTCAATGCATAATTTTTGTTTCCTAAGTTTATGAATAGGCCAGAATTTCAAGAATTCCTCAAAATTGCTACTTCGTGGAACTGGAAGTTTTCCCCAGGTTACTGCAATCATGACCTCTTCAAATCTAGGGTTAATTATTATCTTTCATGAATAGCTCGATATACTTCACTTCCGGCCTTTTTGTTACGCTTATACAACATTGTACAGTCACTTTAAGTGGCTCTTGGGGATTTTATTGGGTGATCATTAGTATAAAAAATCGTTTTCTTGAACCAATGATTAAAATGGTTTCAAACGAATAAATCCTTTCATTTTTAAAGAAGACGGTCTTTATCATACTCTATAATATTCAGTTCAGTTAAGTGCCATACGTGATACACGCTTGGGCGATCATGTCTCGAAAGAGACATGACTGACTGGGCAGAAGATTATCCCGCAGTAGGTTGCCATTGCTTTCTGCGGTAGACTGGTTGCTGACCAAGGCTATAGAACCCAGTCTGTCCTGCTACTTACCCCATAACTGGAAGGAATAGACGGATTAATACCTTTTCCAAGGGCATTTGCGCGTAAGTGAATGCAATGGATTCAACTGGAATTCGAACTCTGCTCCCCGGTTTCTCGTTCCGAACCGATATCCACTGTACCACAACGCACATCTCTATAATATTAAGAAGGGCATTAAACGGACTTAAGAAGTGTCAGTCAGTTAAGTGCCATACGTGATACACGCTTTGATCATGTTTCGAAAGAGACTGACTGGGCAGACGATTATCCCGTAGTAAGTTGCCATTACTTTCTGCGGTAGACTGGTTGCCAGCCAAGGAACCCAATATGTTCTGTTATTTAACCCATAACCGGAAGGAATAATCGGATTAATACCGTTCACAAGGGTATTTGCGCGTAAGTGAATGCAAGGAATTCAACTGGAATTCGAACTCGGCTCCCCGTTTTCTCGTTCCGAGTTGATATCCACTGCACCGCAACGAACATCCTTCCACCACAACGCACATAATTTTCCGAAAAACAGTTTTTAAAAAAAAAAAGAAAAAAAAAAGAAGAAGTGATTTCATAACTTTCATCCGACACTAACGCTGTTCGGTAAATGAGTACCAAATGCTTCCTGTATGAAAAGGGCTAATTTTACCATTACCATTAAACGCAAAAGACTTAATCCCTAATGAGGTTTGACGCTGTTCTTAGAGGTTAATATAAGTGACTACTCGCACCATCAAGTATCAACATCAAAACAAGCTTTTTTTTTTTTTTTTTTTTTATAGAAGTATTGCTTTTGCCAGAGGACTGTATCTAGGTTTATTTCTTCAAGGATCTGAAAGTATAGAAGTCCCTCGCTCTTTCTAAGTGGCGTAACAAATAACTGACCTTTCAGAGGAAGGACAGAGAATCTCAGAGTGGAGTGAATGTGTACTGTTATGTGCAGATCTGACTGACTCACAAATGGTGTGTAAATACAAAAGCTAAGTAGTAGCAACACTTAGTAAGTAGCAAAAGCCTTTATGACTAATAAAGCCTTAGAGAGCTAGTCTAAAGAAAAAGAACCGATAGAATGTTTCGGAGCCTGTTGACAATTATTATAGGCATTAAACTATAGTTCCTCATATCTTGCTATTAGTCATATTTCCACAGTTATTTACCCTCGCTGGATGTCTTTTCAATTTCCCAGTTTAATGAGCGGGTATTGATACCCTAGCCCAGTGATTTGGCGTGGTTCCAAATGAACCTGCTATAGGCACGATTCTAACTTTCACAATCTATATTTTCTCAGCTCCCGATTTTTATTTGTCCAATTGTTCACCTGGCAATCGTTCCCTCTGGCAAAGACAAAACGACTATTGGCAAGTCATTTCTTTTTCATACTTGCAGAACCGAACCTTTTCCTTTTTTAGTTGATTTTTTCCCAACAGAAGGCCTAAGAGCCACTAACGGTAGTAAGTTACTGAACGAGGTTTGTAGTATGGATGTAAAAAGAGAAAGTAGGAAGTGCAAATTATGAGGATATGTAGGATAGATAATGGTTGACCCTAGACGTGAAAATGCTATGATTGTAGTATTCGGTGAAGCATCCTGCCAGGAAACTGCTTTAAAAAGCGGTTCTAGGGAAGAACCAGTCGATCTCCCTTCTTATCAGTGGAATAAAAAGGTAATGAGGATATGGCTGGGCTTATGATTGCTTTACTGTGCAGGTTAAATAGATCCGGTGAGAAGGCACATCCTTGTCTTGCACCCTTTTCTATTTTTGTATATCCGCTGAACTCATTTCTTGTCCTGATGCGAGCAGTTTGCTGCCAGTATAGATTCTTCAATTTCTTATCTGTTTATTTTTCGATAATGAATGGTTGACAACAAATCAGTTGGTTCATTTAACAGGATTGATTAATGTTGAAATCAGTTAAAACCAGGATTGTTTAATGTTGAAATTAATTGAAACCAGGATTGTTTAATGTTGAAATTAATTGAAACCAGGATTGTTTAATGTTGAAACCAATGAAATCAATTGTGCTTTTGTTGCATAGAACAACGAAAATAAAATGCAAAGAGATAAAATTATTAAACTATAATTATTCAAATAAATAAGTAAAACGAATATAAACTAATAGGGAAAACATTTTTTAAATATTTACTTTTCGCAAAGACGAGTTTGTTTTTTTAGTCATTTTTATTCTACTTTA
Organism: Ascarosepion bandense; assembly: GCA_037127315.1. Taxonomy (NCBI): domain Eukaryota; kingdom Metazoa; phylum Mollusca; class Cephalopoda; order Sepiida; family Sepiidae; genus Ascarosepion; species Ascarosepion bandense. Next base: position 1,282,865 of record JBBBDQ010000138.1, read on the forward strand.
AATATTCGTGGAATAGACAGAGCTCAAATATTTTGCAACATTAAGGGCAAGTAAAAAGTTCAGTGATGAATTAATAAGTTTGTTTTTTTCAGAACGTAAACGATCATGACTCTCCACAACTTCATTTCATTTGTAGTTCTTAATAAATTTTGTTTTTGTCATCTTTCCTAAACCTTACTCAGCCATCCATTTACTTAAGCTCACTAAGCGTTTTTTTTTTCTTTGTTTTACCTGCCCTCATGTCATGTGAATATCAAATTTTCCAAGCTCTGTTTTATCATTATGTTCCTTAGTAATTTAAAGTGGCTCTTCCTGATCTTAAGTATAAGTCAGGTGCTCCTGCTGTTCGTCTCAGTGTTATCGACAGGAATGTGATTGGTCCCGACCTAGCAGCTCGACTCCAGCCACATTCTCATCAGCGGGATGTTTCTTTTATAAATATTTTCATGGCTGCTGCTCTGACGAACTTAGATCACTGGTGCCCTCCCCACAAGAATTTACTCGGGCAACCAGACTGGCAACAAGGTCTCACCCATTTACAGTTACATCAACCAAATGCAGGCGATAATTCTATTCCATCAGTTTTTTTTTCTCTCGCTTCCCGCCTGTGGAATTCCCTTTCATATACTTGCTTTCCTGACGGATACAACCTCCAAGAATTTGAATGCAAAGTCAATTCCCATCTCTTATCCACTTAACTCCAGCCCTTTCCACATCACCCCGTGTACTTTTCTTTTCTCTCTTCGTAACTGTCTTCACTCCTGTGTTCACATCTTTTTCTTGCCTTTTCTCTTTCACTCCTTGTAGCTGGTTCATCTTTGTCTTCACTCTTTTCCTGTCTAAAACTTTAACTCTCTTATGTAACCCCCTTGCACATCAGTGGCGGTACCGCCTTGCTTGGGGTGAAATGATTAAAAAAAAGTGTCCATCTTGTTTCACTTTTCTTCTAAAATTTCGTCGTTGCTCACATGTTCAGTCCATGGTATTCTCAGCATCCATTTGTAGAACCACATTTCTGTTGCTTCAAGTCTCATCTTCATCTGTGTGGAGATTGTTTAGCATTCCCGGTCATATAGGAGGACTGATATTACACAGCAGTTCAGTGCTATTTTCTTTGTTTCGAACTACATTTTTATGTTTCTTAATACTTTGCTTAGCCTTTGAAAGACATCTTTCACTATCCCAATGTAACCTTCTGATTTCGGTGTCGTACTTTCCACTCTCTGTTAAAACACTTTGAAGATATTTAAATTGTTGTACTTGTTTGATTTTGTTATCTTCAATTTGTAACTTGCATGGTGGACTGCATTTTGTTGATAACCGTACATTCTGTATTGTTGAAAAAAAAAACCTATTTAGATATAAAATAAGTTATATAAGTTATTTCGCTTTAATTTTCTACGTTTTAATCTTTTGGTGAAATGAAAATACAATTTATTATTTTCTGCGAAGTTAGTTTTCGGGTAAATAAAATTCGTTATTATAATTGCCTCTGATTTTAATTATAAGTTTGATTTACATCAGTGATTTGCCTAATAACATACTTAGATTATTTGCAAACATCTATGCTGATAATACGACGATATACGGGTGCAACACTAAAGTTCTGATCATCAGAGATCAGCAACTGATCTCCCATCTGGTCTGGCACTGAACTTCTCAACAGAGGAAAAACTGGCTAATTACATTCAATACCTCGAAAACGAAACTACTTACATTCCATCACTGGCGATCGGACTCCATCTACGGCCAGCCACAATGAAGGGATATCCCCCTCGTGGAGACTGTGTGTCTTGAGATATACTTGTTCTTCTTTTATGAGCCGTTTCCCTTCAGAACGTAGGTGATCATGGCCCTCCACTTCTTCCTATCATTTTTCACTCTTAATATCCCTCCTCCTGTTATTCCACTCAATCTCCGCTCCATCATCCATCTGCTCGTCCATCAGGTATGTCGTGCTCCGTTCACCCTTGCCCTCTTCCCTTCTGTCCGTCCTGTGAGTATCAGGTTTTCCAAGTCCTCCTTTCTCATTACATGTCTCAAAAACTTCAGCTGTCGTTTCCTGATGCTAAGTATCAGTTTCCTTTTAGTGTCCATCCTCTCTAAAACCTCGTCATTGCTCATGTGTTCCTTTCACGGTATCCTCAGCATCCTTCTGTAGAATCATATTTCGGTTGCTTCAAGTTTTTCATTCATCTTTGATAATATTGTCCAGGATTCGTTGCCATATTGAAGGACAGACATCGCTTATCAATCCAGTAATTCGCCCTTAAACTAACACCTGATATTAAGTGGGACCGCTTCAGTTGGTACCTGACTCCTCATGATATTCTCTACCTTTACAAGAGCCAATTCAGGCCAAGGATAGACCACTTGGACCGGAGATGCCCAGTCCTCATCTTTCAGTCTCGATAGTGTTCAAAAGCGTCATCGAGTCCTTGTGGGTGGCAAATTATTTTCCACCCTGCAACCCCTTTTCTCATAGGCGGGATGTGGCGATCCTCTCACTGCTCTGTCGCTACTTCCATGGAAAGTGCTGCATTCCTTGGTTCCACCAGTTCGAACCTTAACGGTCACTTATATAGTAGCAAATCACCCACATTCCCTCCGTATTCCATCGGTAGGAAGTAATTTCCACTCGAACAACTTCTTCCCACGAACCACTTTCCTACGAAACCGACTCCCAAGAGGATGCTTCCCAGATCACTATAATCTTAACCTGATCAAGTTTTGGGTTAACCGTTATCTTGCCCTGTTATCCGTATAAACTTCTTTTTAATGTTGCCTCTACCTAGAGTGGCTCCCGGACCTTTTACAGGGTGAACCTGACTGTTGTTGATAAAAAAAAGTTACACTCACAAGAAGTTATAAGAAAGGAAGTTATTTTTGTTTGCTTATATTTTTAATTGGATGTATGAAAATAATTTATAAGATTAGGACATGATTAAATCAATGCCTAATTTTAAGCTAAAATTAAAAGTTGTTCTTCAATTCGGTTTTAAAGTACAGTCAAGTTTTTACACGTCCGGTTCAATAAATCTGTTTAAAAAACGGTAAATTACGGCTCAAACTGTAATTTGAAGCCGAATCGAAAAACTCTTGTGACATATCCATAAACTGAGGGCGAGGAGGAAAAAAAAGTATCTGACCGCAGTTCATAGGATTAGACTGTTGTGAAGTTTGTACGCGTGATTGTCGTGCTATAAGTGTTCAGGGGCAGTGATATTTTTTTTAGCAGCACTACTCATTATTTTAATTTGTGCAAGTTAGATCGGTCCTAGTCTGGGTGGAAGTAGGTGTGGTTGCTAGAGAAGTAGAACAATTCTCAGTCAAGAGAGATAAAGTTTGCGGAAAGAAGTGGTTTTTTTTCGAGAGCGGATCTTACAAAAACCGGGGAGACGAAACAAAAAGAAATCGGACCGAACAGCGCTTTGTAGGACAATTTGCTGTTTTTTGCTTCAGGAATTTGGCAACGGTAACTTTTTATTTTTTATTCTGGTTTCATATTTCTGTCTTAAAATTCAATATGTTTCAGTTTTAGAACGTTAGTGAAACAGCAAAGCGATAGAGAAGATGAACGTGTGAGAATATCATTGTTGATCTAGAAAGAAAGCTTCGATTTAAAAGCAAAGAAACTTCCGTATTAGAAGTCAGTTATTTATTAGTAAAATTTTCATAGTACTTCACAAATTAGACTGAAACTTCTGTAACTGATGAAGTAAAAACAAACTAACAGGCAAAAACTCTCACAATCTTCGTCGGATTAACAGGGTAATTTTTCAATACAGCAAATATCAGCAAATATTAGCAAATATCAGACACGCAAAAACCCTATTCAAATATAAAAGTTATATTTTTATTTAATTTTCTACACATTGATTTTTCGGTGAAATGAACTATTCAACGAAGTGAAAATTCAATTCAACAATTTCGATGAAACCGCTTTTCGGTCAAATGAAATTCACTGTTTCGATATTGTTTCTCATTCATGATAATTAGAAATGATTTGTGTTGCTAGTATCTTTCAATTTGCTGAATGAAAATAATGTAGAAATTCATGTTTAATTTTATGCTAAAATAAACATTAAGGAAGTGTTTTTCCTTTTGGTCTTAAATCTGTTTATAAAACGCTAAATTAAAATTCCGACACCCCTCCAAAAAAACTCAGTTAAATAGATGAATTAAAAGCAGATATATATATATATATATATATATGCATTTCCTCAAATACGAGTATCAATTAAAAAACCGTTTGAAGAACTAAAAATATGAATTGAGGTAATTATGTTTTAATCCTACATATTTTTAGTACTTCAAACGCTTTTTAGTGGATACCCGTGTTTGAGTAAATTTACCGTTTGTTTTCAAGCAAACACAAGAAAATTTTGTGTGTATGTGTGTGTGTGCATGTATTATTAATTATTACGTTAGAACATATACAAACTACTACAAAATTGTACATTTTCTTTTGACATTGAAAGAACAGTTAATGATTGTTAACTACCTGATTAGACACTGTTCTTCCAATGTCAAAAGAAAATGTACAATTTTGTAGTAGTTTGTATATGTTCTAACGTAATAATTAATAATACATGCACACACACAATCATTAACAATCATTGTTAACTACCTGATGAGACATTGTTTTTTAATGTCGAAACAGAATGTACAGTTGTTCTAGTTTGTAATTTGCACATGTTCTAACTAATAATTATTAATAAATATTCATTGCTCTATTTTTATACTGAGCACTGTTTTAAATTAATGTTTTGAACGTTGCAATTATTTTCTTTGTTGTTATTCATATATATATATATATATATATATATATATATATATTTTCTAGACATATTCTATTAAATATAAGAGACAATGAATGTCTATTATGTTTAATCATGAGCCGTTCTAAACGTCGTATTTTTGCTTTAATTTCAGTTGAAAATAAAGACGAAAATTCTCCAACGTCATAAAACCGCATCGCAAACTTAAGAACTGCGTTTATTATTTTTGGTAACTATTGCCGTTGCCAAGCGGAGTTTTATGTCAACACAAAATAAAATCGTCGGTGATGGTGGATTTTATAATATTTCAGTTTAAACTACCTCTGAAGATGGCTCATGTGAGCCGAAAGCTTAGAAGAAAACCAATAAATAATTATCCAAATGTTGGAGAATTTTTGTCTTTATTTTCAACTGAAATTAAAGCAAAAATACGACGTTTAGAACGGCTCATGATTAAACATAATAGACATTCATTGTCTCTTATATTTAATAGAATATGTCTAGAAAATTACTTGCTGCCTCGATATACTAAATATATATATATATATATATATATATATATATATATATATATATATATAATCCGACGTCGATAACATAACTCACACTTTCATGCACTATGAAATCAAGTCTTGCTATAGACGTAGGATAATATGTATATTTATTAATATACACTTCGTAGCCCTGTTATATGAAATTGATCACTGTCTTATTAACACCAGAAAAACATTTATATATGTGCGTGTATATCTGTCTATCTATGAACTGATTGAGTATAGATAGATAGATAGATAGATAGATAGATAGATAGATATGGATATATTGTATATAAAGAAATAAATAGTTCAATATTGACTGATTGAATATATATATATATATATATATATATATATATATATATATATATATATATATAGGAGAGTTTTGTCATTTGCTTAAAGCATTGTGTATATAAATAAGGTGCATGAGTAGGTATTTAAAGGCTATCACAATTCGTTTAGTAAAATAAAGGAAGGTAAAAAGGTGTTGGTATTACCTATTTACTTTTCATTAATATTTGGAGATCAGAATCTCATTTTCAGAATTATACGAGAGCTTTATTTCACGTCCGTCCGCTGGTAGACCGTGCCTTTATATATATATATATATATATATATATATATATATATATATAATGTTAAGAAGTCTGTTACTTAATTGAGCAGAGTCATGCCTACTTCGAAGTTTCATGAAGGCAGATTGAAAAAACCCTGTTGAGTGAGGCTATCATAATGGTGCCTTCGGGAAAACTCTAAGTTCGTATAACGCTGCTCAGTTAAGTGACGAACTTTTTCACATTAATTCTATTAATGTTTTATATTGATATTGAAGACTTTATGACAAAAGACTTTTTATTTGTAAACCACTGAAGAAATAACAATCTTGGCACTAAGCATTATCACAACTCAACACTATCTATCTATCTATCTATCTATCTATCTATCTATCTATCTATCTATTGATTATTTAATTACTTAATTTTTGGTCATAATAAAATTAGACCAGTACACAGTTGTATTAAAAGTGTTCAATACAATTATATTGTAGAACTTTTGACTATTCTTCATTATTGCAAAATCGCCTGAAGATGCCACATAGTAGAAACCTAGATTGCGTAATCACACGTTTACAAATGAAGAATATATATATATATATATATATATATATATATATATAGAGAGAGAGAGAGAGAGAGAAAGAGAGAGAGAGAGTTTCCTCCATTGTTGATTTATGAAGGAATGTAAAATACAGACAGCTCTGAATGAGAACGAAATAAGTCTTGCCCATAACACTGCATACTATGAATCTGTAAGAAATGTTTGCTCCCAAAGACCAAACCACAAACAAATAAAACAAATGTCCCAAGTTCATAATTAACTTGCCGCTGGTGCCTGGCCTCGGGTCACGTTGCAAAAGACAAATTCTTTTTTTCTTCGTTCAACGTCTTTGAAGTAAAACATAACATCGCTCCAGAATTTAAAAAAAAATGTTTTTCAGCAAATATTCATGGCGTACTATTAACAAATAAAAGTTAAAGGAAAGCTTTTCTTTGCCAAATAATAAAATTTGGCTTGAGTAAAATTCCACAGTGAAATACAGCAAACAATCTTTTTTAGCTCTTTTTAGTAGCGGAAAATGAAGATTACGATTTTCAAGATGTAATTAACTTTACGCATTGTACTTATTTTGTGGCGAATGAGATGGTTTGGAATGTAAAGACTGTCGGGTCAGGGATTCAAGGGATGCAAGAAGTTTTATTATTTATTTTGGAAATAGAGTTCTAAATGGGGAAAAATCTATATCAGCTTTAAGTTGATAAGCTTTTAAAGTAGTCTTTCCGTTAAAAAGAAAAATATAAGATAAAAAATGATATTCGAATTCTCGTCGATAAGTGAGTTATTTTTTGTTCAATCAATGTTTTATTTCTTTTCTCTTTAACAGAAAGCATGTTTCTAACCATATATATATATATATATATATATATATATATATTATTGTAATGTTCTCAGCCTGACCCAAAAGTCTTTGCTCTCAAATTCTGAGGATTCTCAGTACCCATCACACACACACACACACACACACACACACACACACACACACACACACACACACGCGCACACACACACACACACGCACACACACACACACACACACACACATTTCGGCAGCAACTTTTCTTTTAACCATCTTTCGTTAAATATAGGAGAGAAAGAACATTTAATTCATGTTTTTGTAATTTTTCCAGCTTTCTTATTTTTTTTAGTTTGTTGAGAGTAAGAGAATACAAAGATTTTCCAAAACTTTTATTCTGCCAAGCACTTTCGTCTCTCTCTCTCTCTCTCTCTCTCTCTCTCTCTCCACACACACACACACACACACACACACACACATACACACACACACACACATTTTAATATAATATATGAAATATTTACTTATTCATATATATTTGTATATATTTTTTCTGCTGGGGTCATCTTTGTCTTCCGGTGATGGTTGGATTTTCATTTTAAATCTTATTGCCATTGTCTTTAATTCTGTGCGTGCCATTTTCCGGCGTAGCTCTTAGACACCAAAATCTCCCAAGTGACATAGCTTCACCTGAAAAAGCACTGCCCTGCTATTTTGTTTATCATTACCGCCTATACAACCAATGCTAAGAAAATTTGAACTAGCTGTTACTTCTGCATATATTAGCTTCGTGTCTCATATTCTTTGGTTTCATCCACCATCGAAGCACAATATACCACCGACAGGATGGGCTTACGTGGCGTCAATTTGACCCTTCGATGCGATGCCTTGCCGTTAGACTCAGTGGTGTAGGCACTGGTGTCATTTCGTCTATTTCCAAATTATGTATTTCTATGTTTTTGACAGTTTCCACAACTCTGTTACTATCGTCAGGAAAATCTTCACTTGAGAGAAAAAAAAAAAAAAATTGAAAGTAAAACAAGATTAAAAATTCTGACTTTTTGAAAGTTCGGCCTTGAGAAAAAAAGAAGTCGAAAGCACCTTACAATTTTAATTAACTGAACAGCTGACAATGGCAAAAGGTTGAGAAATGTGAACTTCAGCTGAGACAAGTTGAGACAACGTTCGACGAGACTTCACCGATATTAGCTTTTGGGAAAGAAAGGTGAAATTCTGTTAACGTCAACTTATTGTTCTAATCTCGGATAATTTGCTTAAAATATTCCTTGTGTGCCTTCTCTTTCATTATATTAGAATTTTCTTTAATGTTTGGTCGTCTGATTATCAATATGCAAATGATAAATTTCACAATGAAGAAACATGTTTAATGGTCGTCAAATATTTTAAGAAATAAAGAAATAGAGGCTCACAGACTGTGGTATCGTGGATGATATATATATATATATATATATATATATAGTCCATATACAGGCCTGTTTCGCTGTATCACAGCTCATCAGTGTGGCTAGACACATCCACTTGTTTCTGGCCGGGATCGAAACTTGACCGATTTGGTGTTAGTCGAGGTCGCTACCCCCTAAACCATAGTATCAAAGAAGGGACATTTTAACGTGTTGTATATAAGCAGTGTATACACACGGCAGTCACCGAAAGAACTCAATTTATTTCTGAAGTGTTACGCATATACTGCAGAAGTGGAAACTGTTTTAAAAATTGTATTCTCTAGAAAGCTCAATCGTAATGAGAGTATAATATATCAGTCATTCACATACAAGTCTGTTTCGCTGTATCACAGCTCATCAGTGTGGCTAGACACATTCATTTGTCGGGATCGAAACTCGACCGATTTGGTGTCAGTCGGAGTCGCTATATGAATGTGTATGCACATACACTACCGGTCCTAATTATTAGGCCACCCCAGGATTTTAAAAGAAATGATTTATTTCATACTATTTTTAATATTTATTGCCAAGTGAATAATTCTGAATAAAAATAGAATGGTTCTTTTGTTAATGCTGCACAATAACATGTGCATCAAACGAACTGTTCTGGTGTCCAGTTTTTGTGCTCTCTTCCCCATGCTAGTCTCTTCTTCTTATTGGCTAGCCGAAGCAAAGGCTTCCTGGCTGCCTTGTAAAATTTTGCAAAGTAATAATAACAAAAGAACCATTCTATTTTCATGGAAGGTTAGAACTGGGGAACTAAGGAATGTAGTTAGTCCGGGTACATTCCAGGGAGGTTAGAACTGGGGAACTGAGGAATGTAGTTAGTCCGGGTACATTCCAGGGAAGCAGCGAAAGAGCAGTGAGAGACGCGCCACATACCGCCGGTGAGAGAGAGGTTGGATGGGGAAAAATAATTTATCCCCTACAAGGATGCAGAGACGCTTTTGAACTCTATCGAGACTAGAAAGTGAGATCTGTGCAGTTCCTGCCCAAATATGATAGCATTTAGGCCTGATCTAATTATTGTAAAGGTAGAGGGTACTTTTTAACTTACTTCTCTTCAGTGGAACAGGGTGGGTTTGTGGATGGTTTGTTGCAATGTGAGTGGAATGGTGAGTCTTAACCGTGGAGGTTAGTACTGGGGGAACTAGGGAATCTAGTCAGTCTGAGAACTTTCTATGGAAGTAGCGATAGAGCAGTAAGAAACTCGCTAGATACTCCCTCTGAAAGAGTAGTTGGATGGTGGAAAAACTTATCCCCATAAGGGCGCGGATACTCTTTTGGACTCTATCGTCACAAGAGAGGGACACCTCGGCGTGGTGTAATGCTTAGCAAGCTTGTTTTGCCAGAAAATATTATAACTGAGTAGTAAGTTCAATCCTCACTGGGTACCCCGTAATTTTGGCCTTGTGCCACATCTAAGTGGTGCTTAGAAAATCAACTATCGAGACAGGAGAGTGAGGACTGGGAAACGCCCGCCTAAATATGACAACAGTTCACACAACCACACGTTTTGTATTTGTCATTTGGCAAATATCATTCTTGGATTCCGACAACAGCAAAGCAAGTGACTCGAAAACATAATTCATTAACTTGAATGGAAAAGTGATCCTTCGTGGCCTAATTTACTGTTTCTACATCCGGTGTTTGTGTTTATGACACTAGAGGTCGCGATAGTCGCTTTCACGTGTTGGCTCGTTTGCATTTAAGTGAAAGAAGGCGGTTCCTTTCTTATCAAAGAGAAGTCATAAAAGCACACAGTAACAATAATCGGACATTTTTCAACAGGGACAACCTCTGGGAACGTTTCCTTTGTGGGATACACACAAGCAGGTTTGAAACATGAACAGGTATTTACGTTTATAAATCAAAACTTCGTTGTTTTATATTGTTCAAATGCTTACGAAAAAAAGAACGATATATAATTTTTTTTTTAACTTATCAAGAACAATTTGTCTATACTTTTGAGGTAGTATTTACATTAGTTACACTGTTCGGACTGTTGCCCTCATCTTTATTGGCATGTTTACGACGTTTCAGCCGTTGTACGCTCCTGCCCTCTTCAGGAATTTTGAATCGAATCTTGGAATTTTGAACCGAATCCTTCATTTCGATCACTGGGGTATATAAAAAGTTGTGGGTGCAATATCTGGCTACAGTGAACAAAAGAGTTGAGTTAAAGGGAGATAAGTAGGTACGTGGCATCCGGAAGTGGCATCGCACATGGAATGAGAATAATATACCCCAGTGATCGAAATAAAGGGTTCGGTTCAAACTTATTAGCAAATGAAGAAGGCCGGAGTTTACAACGGCCGAAACGTCGTAAACATGGCAATAAAGATGAGGGCAACAATAGCCCGAACAGTGTAAATAATATATCAAAAACAATTTTATGACAGAGTAAGAACAATTTTCGTGTGACGCGTTTTGTTTTTTAGAACTTCTTCCGATTAAAGTGGTGTTTACGTTGATGTGATTACACATGCTCATTAATGAGAGGGAACGCTGAAATTTCAAGTTTAAATTTCATTTTCTTTTTGTTAGTAGTTTATGTTCAGGTTTTTACGTTTCATCTTTCTTAGGAGATCTTAAATTATTACAATGTGGAAAATGTAATAACAAAATAAAACATGAACAAAAAGTGAAATCGGTTTGACTATAAACCCAAAACATTAAAAAAATGTTAAAAAACAAAAGTTTCAGCGTCCTTTCTCATTCACGCGCCTGTGTGATCACGTAAACATCACTTTAATCTGAAGAAGTCCTAAAAGACGAAACGTGTGACACGAAAATTAAATTTTCATTTTGTCATAGATCTTCCTTCAATGTTTAGGAATTTAGAAAAATCACTTTTTTGTAAAGGCGTGCTGGTATTTATAATAAATCATTATCGTAGATTTTAGAAGTACATGCATAGACTGTCTACTATGTCAGGGGCCTTGGATTTAATTTATGGTGAAAATAAGACATCAATTACTATAATACCGAAAATTCTCTTTGTTTATATTTCTGCGTTTTTTGCAGCTTTAGTCATGAAACAACACAATTTTACTTACTGCACTATTACTAGATTACAAATATCTAATCTAAACTTATTTATAAATGGAACTTTGTGTCTGTGTGTGTGTGTTCGTTACCTATAGACTCCGAAATGGCTGAACTGATTTTCTTGAAAATTTACACAGTTGTACTATAAGCGTCTGCGAGTGTCCTTAGCTAGGTTTTGTGTCGAGGTACCCCCGATAAATATCGAAAATCGATAATCGAAAAAATCGGGTTATAGAAGGAGTGGTCTGATTTTAATCAAATTTGATACACTCATAGACAAAGACATAAGAAACGATATTCAGAAGTTTCAAGGTTGCAGTTTTTACAATAGTGCAGAAATCGATAATATATATATATATATATATATATATATATATATATATGTATATAAAAGGCAAGATGTTTGTATGTGTGTCTGTTTATCTGCCTGTATGTCTGTATTTTTTCAGCCCTTTTATTTTAGTTTTGCTTCGGGTTTGGCTCTAAGTAGGTATAATTGTAGTTCTTAGTCTCTGCCATGATACCATTTACTCAGAGGACTTATTTAGCCTTCAAAATTCAGTTTACAACGAAAAAAACTTATTTGATATCGATACCAGGAAATCAAAATTTGACTAATATCCATTCGTTTTTCTTTCAGTCTAGGGTTTCGCTTTAACTGGAAACAACTATTACTTTTTAGTCTTTCGTGCTAACGTCCAAAGAGTCTGAGCTCCAGGACCATGGATTAGTTTTAAAGCTTTCATTACACCCGAGCAACGCCGGGTTATACTGCTAGTCATTAAGTAAATAGGCTTGAGAAACCCTCCAAGAATTCAATATCGAATTAGCAGTTCTATTAACCCGATATTTCTCTCTTCTAGATGTAGTCGTTCGCTTATATTTCTCGATTGAAATTACTAATGTCTTTTCTTCTTCTTCTTTGTGTCGTGTCCATTCAGGACCTCTCCACAATTTTCTGTCCTTTGTAGTTCTTAATAAATTTTGTCTTTTTGTTATCACTCCTAAAACTTGCACCGCCGTTCATTTACTCAAGCTCGCTAAGTAGGCCATGCATTGTCCTGTGAGTATCAAATTTTCCAAGTCCTCTTTACAAATTATTTACCATAGAAACTTCAGCTGTCTCTTCCTGATGTTAAGTATAAGTGTCTTGTTATCTGTACTTGAAATATAAGCCCCACCCGTTAGTAAACCAATTATGAATAAAGACAAAAAGGAAATTTTAGCATTTGCCTTCATAAAGTCAGAAAACAAAACGCGTTGGTAAAGAAGAATTTTTCTTTTGTTTTTATTCATGCTGTTTTTTTTACAGAGATATTTTTTATATCTGAATTTCTACACACACACACACACACACACACACACACACACACACACACATATTATTCTTTTGTTACTAAACTAATGACTGATTTGAGATGCATAATTCTATTACTGAAAAATTAACTATAGAAATATTGAAATTAGTCAAAATACGAGCCTTGAGTATCTATGCACCACTGCCATCGATCTTCGAGATTATTTATTCTTCGCTGATAATTCCAGTTGAATTCCTTGCATTCACTTACACGCAAATACCCTTGGGAAAGGTATTAATCCGTCTCTCCCCTCCAGTTATGGGTTAAATAATGAGACAGATTGGGTACTATAGCCTTGGCTGGCAACCAGTCTACCGCAGAAAGCAATGGTAAGCTACTGCGGGATAATCCTCTGCCCAGTCAGTCATGTCACGAAAGAGACATGATCGCCTAAGCGTGTATCTCGTATGGGGCTTAACGTACTGATAAAAAGTTATTGGCTGTCATGCAGCAAAATATTTGACAGCTGATTCCAACTCTGGTTTGGATGTAAAAGATTTTCTATTTAAAATGTTCTTAAATGATAATCAGTGGGTGAAAGATCAGAAGAATATTGAGGGTGTGGTAAACTCTAAAGTCTGTGAGTTTTTGCAACATCATTCTTGCAATATGTGGCCGCGCATTATCGTGGGGCAGAATTGGACCACGTCGATTCACCAATGCAGATCTCATTTTTTGCAGGCGTACATTAATGCTCTGATTGGCTTTCAGAAAGCTGTAGTGGGTAACACCAATTGCAGGCCACCAAACAGTCACCATCATTTTTTACTGATGCAACTTTGGATTTGGGAAATGTTTGGGTGATTCATCACAATCAAGCCATTGATTTAACCGTTTACGGTTATCATAAAGGATCCACTTTTCATCACAAATGACTATTCGGTCAAGAACGTGAACATTGGTGTTACGCAGGAAGAGTATCAAGCACACTTCAAAACGCCTAAGATGTTGATTTTCATTGAGATCATGAGGAACCCATTTATTGAAAATGTTCACCTTGCCAATACTTTGCAAATGGTGTGAGATTGTTGCAGTGCTGACACCAGCATCTGAAACATTTCTCTGGCACTTTGTCGTGGGTTTTACCCAATAACTTCTTGCAATTGTTCATTGTCAAGGCTGCATGACTGTCATCTACCTTCTTCATCTTCCAGGCTCTCATCACAAGTACGAAATTTCTGGACCCACTTTCATACTGTCTGATCACTTGTGAACCTATCTTCTCTTGCTTTGTTAATATTGGCAGAAGTTTGGAGGCACTGTGCCCAAATTTGAACTCATGCAAGAAAAGTAAACGAATATCATGTTTTGTCATGTTCGTAATTAAGGATTTCTATGCTTAAGAATATTTCTGTATGAAAATAAGTTAAATATTAACGAGTATATATTATTATGTATACTAAATTTCACCTAATATATGCCATGAATTCTATGTTAAAATGGCTTTTCAAAATACAACACTTTAAGCGGCCATTATTTTTGTAACAATCTAATAGATACGTACAATGTTTTCGTTTTTTTTAAATTAAAAATACCGTTTTATTCTCTTCTTGTTTTGTATTTCATGCTTTTCAAGGATTTGTTTCCGCAATTTCTTGTCTTTTATTCTTCTGTCTATATTTTGAATCTTTCCCACCGTCTTTGTTCTTCTTTATCATTCATTACTTGCTACTCTTTGCTTTTCCTGCCTTCAACAAATCAAGTGATTGTTTCCTTTGTTTTAATTATTTCACTCCCAAGCAAGGCGATAAAGCCACCTTGACGAAAGTGGTTACTGAGTGTAAAAGAAACTGAAAAAACGTTAAAGAGAGAGAGAGAGAGAGAGAGAGAGAGAGAGAGAGAGAGAGAGAGAGAGAGAGAGAGTTAAAAAACCAGAATTAGATTCAAGGAGACAAAAGCGTTGCGTTTAAATTCTTGAAGATCGTCAGTCAGTTAAGTGCCATACGTGATACACGCTTTGGGCGATCATGTCTCGAAAGAGACATGGCTGACTGGGCAGAAGATTATCCCACAGTAGGTTGACATTACTTTCTGCAGTAGACTGGTTGCCAACCAAGGCTGTAGAACCCAATCTGCCCTGTCATTTAACCCATAACTGGAGGGAAGAGGCGGATTAATACATTTCCCAAGGGTATTTGCGCGTAAGTGAATGCAACGAATTCAGCTGGAATTCGAACTCGGCTCCCCGATTTCTCCTTTCGAGCCGATATCCACTGCACCACAACACACATCCAGATCGTAGTTGACATAGAAGCAAAACTCAAGGGAGAGGGAAAAGTACAAGATAAGAAACTGATAGCATAGAACTTACGCTTATACTAGGTAATTTCAACAGTAAGATGATGAGACCTAGCTGCCGATCTAGTACTGCAGTTAAATTCATAAAGTCTAGTTACCATAGAGTTCATCAGAACAATTATCTTGATAGTATTCTTAGGTAAGGTTACATCTACCCATTTCAACTGTGAAATGATGAGACCTAGCTGCCAATCTAGTACTGCAGTTAAATTCGTGAAGTCGAGGTTTCTAAAGAGGGAAGATCACCAGAAAAGTTGCCATAAAAATATTTGAAGAAGGGAAGATGGCGATGGGTGAATGACAGAAACCAAGATGTCAGGACCGATAACATAGATATTTGTGTGCCTGATGGTGGAGTCACGCAAAATGGGACACGGAAATCCAAAGGACGAAAGAAGCAAATCTGTCAGAATTTATAATCAACTGACGTAATCTTAACAATGGAAGATACAAAAATGACAATGTTGGTGTCGAATATGCTCTTCTCTTTGGTATCCTGACTTCACCAGATTACGTGTACTAGATTGGCAATTAGGTCTCACCCTTCTGCTGTTAAAATTGCTCAATATAACCGTAAGTTCTATTCTAATAGTTTCTTCTCTCATACTTCTTGCCTGTGGAACTTTCAGTCAGCTTCTTGCATTCCTGTCTATTATAATCGACAAAAATTTAAATGCAACGTTTCTTCCGTCTCGTTGAACAATGTTTCTTTTATTGTCCTTTCTTCTCGGTAACATTTTCTTGGTTTTCTTCATTCTGTTTCTCTTCAGTACAGCTTGCATCTTAGGGGATTTATCGCCTGGCTGTGAAAGAATTAGGAAACAGAAACATTACTAAAGAGCGAGAACAAAAAAAAAAGGTGTAATAGAAGGACAGTCGATAACAACTGACACTGCATTTGAAAATTTTTCATGTTTACTTGAAAACAAACGGTGCGTTTACTGCAACACGGGTATCCACTAGATAAGCCATTTGAAGCAATAAAAATATGTAGGATTAGAACATAATCACCTCAATTCTTCTAGAATCTGTAATGTGATTGATCCCCCCTTGGATACAGTCACTTTCTTACCGACGCAACGAGGCTTCCCTGTGTCTCTTCTACAAATATTTTCATGGCTTCTGCTCAGACGAACTTAGCTCACTGGTACCTCCCATACATGACTTTGCTCGAGCCACAAGATTAGCAACTAGGTCCCACCCTTTTAGTGTGAAACCAATAAATTCACTCGAGGGGTTAAGACATATCAAATCTAATGTCTATTAGGAGACACAGGTTTGAATGCTACTGAAGGATGCAAATTTTTCTAATAAGATTTCTTGATTATTCAGGCTGGTAGATATAAATAGATATACTGTTTAATTATAAGAAAGAGAGTATCTACTCAAATATGAGTATCCATTAAAAATAATGTTTAAACAAATAAATTAAAAATATGTCGGAATGAATCCATTTCATGATAGATTTCGTAAAATTTCATATATATATATATATATATATATATATATATATATATATATATATATATATATATAGAGAGAGAGAGAGAGAGAGAGAGAGAGTGAATGAGAATATTTTATTTCGTCCAGACTCGAGAAATCTTATTTAAGAAAATGTTTTTTTGAGTGTTCTGGCTGGTAGACGAAATAACATATTGTTCAAAATAAAAGAGCGTCTACTCAAAT
The DNA here is from genome assembly GCA_037127315.1 of Ascarosepion bandense. Classification (NCBI taxonomy): domain Eukaryota; kingdom Metazoa; phylum Mollusca; class Cephalopoda; order Sepiida; family Sepiidae; genus Ascarosepion; species Ascarosepion bandense. The sequence goes on from JBBBDQ010000138.1 coordinate 1,299,953, forward strand.
TCAGGTATTGACTAAAAGTAATATTTGAAGTATAATATATATATATATATATATATATATATATATATATATATATATATTATACTTCAAATATTAATATATATATATATTTATTATATTTCAAATATTACTTTTAGTGAATACCTGAATTTGAGTAGACGCTCTTTTATTATATAACTCGTTTAAAATGGAATATATATATATATATATATATATATATATATTCCATTTTAAACGAGTTATTTCGCTACCTATGTTTCTACCATGAGTGGTGTCTTCAGGCGATTTTTAATAACTGATTTTACCCATTACCGTTTTTTTTAAGAACGCTCTTGTAACGGTGTTTTATTTGAACGCACACGTGGCAGGGAATGTTTGAACGTGCAATTTTAAAATTAAAACGAATTATGGAGTTTTATCCATGTTTGTATGAACCTAAGAGGTATTTATTAGTCTGAATGCATTTAGTCATAATTTCCGTTCTTTCATTTAACAGCATAATTTCTAATTTTTCTTCTTGGCACAGTCTACATATTTTACTACCGCTGTAAGGCTTGGCTGTTTTTACAATGCTCCACATTATGCCTGGGTCTTTTCCATATTTTGAATTAAGTTTCCACACGTGGTTAGCCAATTTTTACAGTTTTTTAATTTTTCTATATTGAATGTAGACCTGTGATTAGACCACCTTGTCTTAAAGGTGTCTTTGGTTGAGCCCAAATATGTTTTACTTTGGCCATTTGAGTCATGTACCTTTGCCTTGTAAATGATTTCTTTTGTGTTACAGAGACCTTGAAGTGGGCATTTATTTTTGTCATTGCAGTTGCATTCTTTGTTAGTGGTTTTGTTTTGTAATATGTCATTTAAGTTTCTGGCGTTTTGTTTTTTATGAAACTATCTAAATTACTCGTGCAGCTTAGTTTGATTGTGTTTCTGTTGAAAATTTTGTTTAAATTCTAAACAAAATTTTGTTTTAATTCTAAACAAAATAATGTTTTATTCTGTTTTTTGAAGAGTTTTCCTAAGCGGAAAATTTGGCATTCTTTTTCTTACATAAAATATTGCAGTTCAAAATAAAATTTGAATCATTTTTACTTGCAATATTTTAGATAAGAAATTTCTTATTTTTAACTTCACTAGAATATCTTGTCCTTTACTTTTCCAGGTTTAATAACTTGTCCTGTTCTTTTCCAGGTTTAATATAATCTTAAGAATATTACTTTTCATGCTCGCATTTTTCCATGTAATTCATTATTTTCCAGGCATTGCTATTCATTTAATATAAATTTAATGCTGAAAACCGCATATTAAATATTAAAAAAATTATATGCAACTGATTAAAAACATTAAAAAATTGATTATTTATAATTAGTTCTGATAATAAATTCTGATGATGATAAAATGGTAAGTAATCACCAAAATTTGATTGACAAAAATGATAAAAGATATCATCAGATTTTAAATGTTGAAAACCGCATGCAAAAATAATCAACAGAAAAAAAGTTATAAAGACTAAGATTTATTATTAGTAGGGTTAGTCACTCATGTACTTCACAGATTTTGATGTAACTTTTTTCTACTGAACCAAAATTCTAAATTTTTTTTCAAATGTAGCTAAAGAGGTGTCGTATCTAACTCTGTAAACTGTTTGAAATTTGGTCGAGAAGTGAATTAGTATTGAAGCTTGAAAGCTGCCTAGATGCACTCAATGTCGGACTTAAGAATGTAACATTAAGATTATTTAGTATTAGATAAAATCTGGATTGTGGCTTTTTCCGCTCCTTTTTGCTAGGATTGATTGATTCGTTTGCTTTGTCTTACCGACCCGATGCAGGTTATTTAAAGCCAGAAGACATTTTTAGATTTTAAATTTTGGGGTGGAGATAATGATTTAGTGATACAAGTCATAACATAGTTGGGGGTGAAGAGATGGATTCATACCTTTCCCAAGAGTATTTGCGCGTAAGTGAATATTAAAGAAATCCATCTGAAATTAGAACTCGGTTCACCGATTAGCTATTATCCATTACAATACCAACATTTCCAAGTTTATCTGGTATTACCAAATGGTCACCCATCTAAGCACTGACCAAGCGTGACGTTGATCGTACGGGAATCGGTGTTTCAACGCGATGTGGCCGTTAGCCTCTTTTTTTGCTAGGAAAGTTATTGGAATCTTGTTAAAATGTTGTGGACCCAGAATAGGTCTGGAAGAAAAACACGAACTCGTGTATTAGTGAAACATATATATTTAACGAAAGAACAAATACAAAGAGTGTTACACGTCAGTCGGACTGCCAAGTATTAGACCGGCGTGATTCAACCCAATTCAACTCAACTCCACCCCGAGAGGCATATTCTCCCGGTATTCATAATAATAGGAAAAGTTCATTATAGTTAAAAAAAGGGGAGGCCCTATAACACTTTAAAAAAAAAAATAACGTGTATCAAGTGGACTTAGGTATTAAGTCGAATTAACACAATTTTTTTTCATATTTTCCTTGCGTTTTTGTCTTGAACCCCACCAACTAACGCTAACAAAAATGCCCAGAAGATTTTTTCTACGTTTTAGTGTAAGTTACCAAATAGAACAATTTCAATTTACAAATGATAAGAAAATTGTCCACCGGATGATTTTAAAATATAATTCATTTCGTTTCATACATTGAATTGATCATTACCAGCTGTTCGTACCTTCTACCGGAATGTAACAAAAGAGAAATATGGCCGCTATTTAAGACACAATTTATGTGCGCCTATCTCGTCCAAAACGAGACGATATTCGCACACATGCAAATTTTGGCCGTCTTGGAATAGCATAAAAAGTGGGATGCCAGTAGCACCGGGCGACGAGAGAAGTCATTCGGTGTACTGCGTGTGTTAGAGTTGGACGTATGGATTGACAGACAGACAGACAGACAGACTGATAAAGAGGAAGTTGAATTAGGCGCAGCTTAGTGTTTGTTTCACAACTGCCCAGGGTAACGGCCGAGAAAGGGGGCCACGCAATTCATTTCATTAAGGAAACCGAAGAAGAAAAAAAACACAGCTGGCCTGCCGGCGAGCGCCACACTGAACTTTTTGACCTCTCATTATCATTTATCTTTTCCTACACGGAAGCCATTTATCAGTTTTCGACATAAATTTTCTTGTATTGATCAGAAAATCCTGTTCTAGACCTTGTGCAAATTTATTGATGGAACTACTTCAGTTTTTTTTCTCTTACCATAAGTTCAGTTTTAGTTCAACTGAAGTTACGGTGTGTCATAGATTTCTATTTTCCCCTCAGATTCGGTCATTTTTAGTGGTGTGTCGTAATATGAATCTATTTTCGGGATGTATGATGAAATTTGTTTGAAAAATATTGTCATCAGTCATTGCATAAGATTTTTTATTACGCCCAGACACTATTGTCTCGACTGTCGATTAGTTATCTTACGTCTGCGATGGACGTTACTTCAAGGAAGCGTAATAAAATTGTAACGCTGCACGAACACACTGGCAAGCCTTGCAGAAAGATCGCGGATATTGTTAGTACCAGCCTTTAATAGTAATCCGGCTCTTCTCCTTATGGGTTGAATAAGAGGACAGACTAGGTTCTATAGCCTTAGTTTGCAACCAGTCTACCGCAGAAAGTAATGGTAACCTAATGTGGAAAGATTTTCGGCCTAGTCAGTCATGTCTCTTTAGGGACATGATCGCCCAATTGTGTATACGTATGACACTTAACTGACTGACTGATAAATAAAATTAATCCAGTTCCATAACTGAGCTGCAAATCATTCACGGGGCAAAAATGCCACAAAAATCCGATGAGCGCTTCAACCCACTTTGTAAACATCTTCGAACATTACGCCGTTTTCATAACTGGCAGCGTAATTTTCGCATGCAAAAAATGAAGGCCACTCCGAAATAAATGCTTTCAATTTATTCCCAAAGACTCCATAACTGATATAGAGAGCATAAAACACCGTTGGATAGATCACTTTTTCACAATATCATTTTCATCCGCTTTGAACAAAAGAAGTGGCTCGTAAATTTCGACGCTTCTTAAACGAAACTCCTATCTGTCAACCATCGCAGGCAATCTCTCCTGCCACCCATAAACATGGACCAAGCGAGTCTCCCTGAAAGCAATACACTACGCCTCCTCGGCCTTGCCCTATCTTCCAACTTCAAGTGTAATAATTATATTGAATCAATAGCTAAATCCGCTGCTAGGAAGATTGGGTCACTGTGTCGGGCCAGGAAGTTTTTTTCCACCTGAATCCATTTTGCACATATACAAATCAACCATTTGACCGTGCATGGAATACTGTTGTCATATCTGGTCAGGTACCCCTACTGTTCATCTCAGTGTTCTCGATAGGCTCTAGAGGAGAATCTGTAATATGATTGGTCTCGACCTGGCAGCTCGACTCCAGCCACTTTCTCATCGGCGGGATGTCGCTTCCTTCTGTCTCTTCTATAAATATTTTCATGGCTGCTGCTCTGACGAACTTAGATCACTAGTGCCCCACCTCACAAGAATTTACTCGGGCAACCAGACAGATAACAAGGTCTCACTCTTTTACAGTTAGATCAACCAATCACCAGCTTCTTTTTTCGCACTTTCCGCCTGTGGAACTCCCTTCCATATACTCACTTTCCTGACGGCTATAACCTCCAGGAATTTAAATGCAATGTCAATTCTCATCTCTTATCCACTTAACTCCAGCCCTTTCTACATCACCCCGTGTATCTTGTTCTTTTCCTTTCTTTCTGTCTTCACTCCTGTGTTCACATCCTTCTCTTGCCATTTCTCTTTCACCCCCCCCCGTAGTTGGTTCGTCTTTGTTTTCACCCCACTTTTGCGTAGTGCTTCAACTCTCTTATGTAAGACTATAGAACTCAATCTGTCCTGTTATTTAACAATTAAATGGAAGGAATAGACAGATTAATACCTTTCCCAAGGGTATTTGCGCGTAAGTGAATGCAATGAATTCAGCTGGAATTCGAACTCGGCTCCCGGATTTCTCGTTCCGAGCCGATTTCCACTGCACCACAACGCACATCCTTGTAAAATAATCTTGTAGAAGATCTTAATTCATCTCTTCTCCCTCCAACCATGAGTAAATAGCAGGACAGATTGGGTTCTATAGCCCCGGTTGACAACCAGTCTACCGCAGAAAGAAATGGCAATCAACTGATTGACACTTAACCGATTTACAATTTGCATTTTGGTCGAATCTTTTTGCTAACGTCCACACATTGTGTCTTCTTACAGTTGATGTTTAATTCTTTCTTATCGCTTTTTTCCCCTACCTCTGTCGGAGTTTTTGTAGCTTTCTTTCTGTGACTTGGAAGGTTGGATTTAGACAGGTAGCCCTACATATCGACCTCCTTCCATATGTTTCACATCAAATTTCCGCGACGCAAACATATGTAGCAAATTTGCTTCTATATTTATATTGTGTGTGCCCTGAAATAAAATGAAACTGATTCGTTCGTTTACGCCGACAGCCCTAAAAAAAGAAAGCAACCAATTTGTCTATATTTATCTAAAGAGTTTTTTCTTGCTTAATTCAACATTGGCAATGTTTAGCCTTTGTAGAACTCTTTTAAAAAGAAAAACATACAATCACATTTGACTGTCATTTAAAGATAAAAGGCGAGAGTAACATTTTTTGAAAACAAGAGAGATAAATATCATGTCTATTCAGCTTGTTAATCGGGTTACTAGCTGAAGAAATTTTACATTTTGAATGCACGCATGCGCACAGAAATCAAGTTTTTTTGTTTGTTTTTCAAACGAAGCGTTCAGTTACTCCATAGGGATAAACTGACGCACTCAGTGGAAAAGACATGTAAAAATACATCAACTAAAATGCAATGCTATTCACATGATCGGCAAAGGCCTTTCATTGATTGATTGATTGTGCGTGTGCTTACGGCCAGGTTTCTCTGGTCGTTAACTGGTCTTTGTGCACAGCTCTACTTTGACCAGTGTATATACTTTCCTTTGTACATAATGTGTTTTTATGAGTACACATTGACAGAAAGGTTTCTGCAAAAGCGTTACCAAATTTACTTTTTTGTGTGTATTTGCATGTGATTACAGGCATTAATAATTTCGTACCAAGCGAAGCATGTTTTTGCTGGAAAAAATCTCACGGCTTTAGTATTGGATTCGAGAGACCTTTTCGAAAAGGAAGCATACCGTTGCACACAGTTCGGTCATCTGTTCAAGAGAAGGAAACTGTTAGAGAAAAAAACGACCTCGGGAACTTTCCTTCATTGTCCCATGTAAATAACTGATTTAAAGTGTGGGATTGGTTATGTCTCACCTTAAAACTTCACTAGCGAAGACCTGATAGATTTCCTACACGTCTGCAATAGAGTTGAAAAGTGTTCCCCCAAATTTTTGTTCGCGAAGTCAAGACACGATTTTTTAAAAGTAATTTCTATTAGCTGAGTTATTATAAAAGTACTGTGCAGTGGATATCGACTCGGAATGACAAATCGGGGAGCCCAGTTCGAATTCCAGTTGAATTCATGGCATTAACTTACGCACAAATACCCTTGGGAAAGGTATTAATCTCTCTTTCCTCCAGTTAAATAATAGAACAGATTGGGTTCTGTAGCCTTGGCTGGCAACCAGTCTACCGTAGAAAGCAATGGTAACCTACTGCAGGATAATCTTCTGCCCGGTTAGTCATGTTTTTTCGAGACATGATCGCCCAAAGCGTGTATCACGTATGGCACTCAACTGACTTAATGTCAGTATATATACATATATACCGTATGTATTTTGCGTTTTATTTTCATTATGTGTGGTTGAATGTTTAGGTTAATATTGTACACCCATACACGCAGGTGGTAACTGGAGAGTAATATATGTATGTATGCATGTATGTATGTATGTATGTATGTATGTATGCATGTATGTATGTATGTATGTATGTATGTATGTATGTCTATGTGCTAGTGCAGGGGTAGAGGACCCTTCTGTGCATGAAGACTACATTAAAATTCCTCGTCACTCATAGAGACCGTTTCACTAAGTGATTTTTGTACAGTTACACATTTTATATCTTAGGTAAATAATGCATAAAATAAAATTTAATAAATATATAATCTAATAAAAACAGACATTATAAAACTTAAATTCAAAACATTTTCAAACACACACTTTATTTATCTTTTAGATAAATTAATGACTTCCCTGACATTTATTCTTTTGAGCTTGCATTTTGATTCCAGTTTCCAACATGATTTTTAATTTTAATTGGTTTTCCAAATGCTCATCTGTCATCTGTGTTTTCAACGAATTTTTGTTATTTGTGTCAAGTATGGGAATGTGGATTCACAACTGTATGTTGAAAAAAAGCATGAAATAAGTTGGCGTGCATGATCACGAAAGTGAGGATATTTTGCTGCCCTTTTCCAAAGTAAAATGGAATCTTTCTTGCTGTTAGAATTTTCAGGATATTATCTTCAGACAACTCAATAAACTTCATTTGTAAAGCTTCAAGAGCCTTTGATACGTTAACTAAGTGAGGCTGAAAATCAAATTTCAGGTTGACGTTATGCTTTTCAAAATCACTGAATCTTCTGCCGTATTCTTCTATGAATGAGTCAAAAACTGACTGGTATTTCTAAAATGATTCATATATATTCTCTTCACTGTCACTCATTATTTCGACAAGTAGGGAAAGTGTTCTAAAAGTTTTGACTAAGCAAGAAAGGTCATGAGAATTAACAACTTCTTTCTAAACGAAATAACTTTTTACCACATCATATATTGATTTATTTGTAACGAAATATTTAACTCATTTTGCTTTGCTATTACGTCACACACAATTTCAGTATCTCGGTGAAATTTTGTATCTGATAATTAACAAAACTTATTGTTTTCTTTGAAATAGTCAATTATTTGCTCTTGTATTTTTTTTCATACAGTATGTACGATTTTATTTTGTTTAAAATACCTTCATCAGGTTTCTCTTATGAAGAAAGAAAAAGAAAAAAGAGAAGGCAGTCAACTGAAACTGTTAGTAAGGGGAAGGTGTTAAGGGTTAGCCAAGGCGTAACCAACAGATACGTCACCAAGTCACTAAATAACGAAAACTGTTGTTACGAGCGCAGAATATATATATATATATATATATATATATATATATATATATTAATCGTATCACCCCGACCAAGGCGGTAATGCCACTGATGTGCAGAGGGCTACATAAGTGTAAAAAGAAGAGGAAGACGTACCAGTTAGAAAGGAGCGAGAGAAGGATGGGAATACAGGTGTGATGACAGTTGCAAAGGTGGAAAGAAAGGAAAGGATATACGGGGTGGTGAAAGAACTAGAGTCAGGTGGTTAATAGATGAGTATTGACATTGCATTTAAATTCCTGGAGGTTGTAGCCGTCAGGAAAGCAAGAATATGGAAGCGAGTACCACAAGCGGGAAGTGCTAGAGAAGAAGCTGCAGGAAGGAGTAGAATTGTCGTCTGCACTTGGTTAATCTAAGTGTGAATAATTTATATATATATATATAAATTACTTAGTTTTTGGTCATAATTAAATTAGAGCAGTACAAAGTTGTATTTAAAAGTCTTCAGTACAATTATACTGAAGAACTTTTGAATATTTTTCATTCATGGTAGAAACCTGGGTTGCGTGATAACTTTCACAAACGAAATCTATCTATCTATCTATCTATCTATCCACTAGCAGTATAGCCCGGCGTTGCTCGGGTGTAATGAAAGCTTTAAAACTAATTCATGGTTCTGGAGCTCAGACTCTTCGGACGTTGGCACGAAAGACTAAAAAGCAGTAGTTGTTTCCAGTTAAAGCGAAACCGTAGACTGAAACAAAAAATGAATGAATGTAAGTCAAATTTTGATTTCCTGGTATCGATATCAAATAAGTTTCTTTCGTCGTAAACTAAATTTTGAATGCTAAATAAGTCCTCTGAGTAAATGGTATCCTGGCTAAGACTAAGAACTACAATTATACCTACTTAGAGCCAAACTCGAAGCAAAAACTAAAATAAAACGGCTGAAAAAAAAAGAAGAAAAAGAATACAGACATACAGGCAGATAAACAAACACACAAACATCTTGCTTTTTATGTATATATATATAATCGATTTACTGCACTATTGTAAGAACTGCAACCTTGAAACTTCTGAATATTGCTTCTTATGTCTTTGTTTATGAGTGTATCAAATTTTTATTAAAATCGGTCCACTCCTTCTATAACCCAATATTTTCAATTATCGATTTTCGATATTTATCGGGAGTAACACGACACAAAACCTAGCTAAAAACACTCGCAGATGCTTATAGTAAAACTGTGTAAATTTTCAAGAAAATCTGTTCAGCCGTTTCGGAGTCTATTGGTAACGGAGACAGACAGACAGACAGACAGACAGACAGACAGACAGAGATCCATTTATAAATAAGTTTAGATATCTGTCTATAGATATAGAGAAAGGCAGCAGGCTACCTACTTGAGGAGCTTGTGGGAATAGATGGTGGGACAGGGGACAGGAAGCTTGGCAAAGTAACAAACGTTGCTAATGGCCATGAGCGATAGGAATTTGTGGAGAGCGTAATCGCCAACCTCGTGAAACGTTACCACAAGGATTCAGAGGTTTTGGAGAGTTATGATTGTTAACATCCTGAATGGGGCGCAGTACATAGAAAAAGAAGAACAGGTATTGGCAGTGTCAACACTCAGACACTAATTAATGAAGGTATAAGCTCCACTGTGATTTAAGTGATGGACCAAAAGCAATGGCAAAGGTCAGAGACCATTTAGCTGACTAGAGTAGCCAGTCTAAATTCAGGACCCCTTCATAAAAACAAAAAAATTAAAAACACTTCCAAAACATTTAAAGTTTCGAATTGCAATGTTGTACAGCCTCGTTTTGAACTAAAAATGTTATTATGGCCTGCCATCTTACGAGATGGAAGGATTGGACACTTACGTAGCTGAGTTGATCAGTTATTGCAGTCTAGGTTATGGAACTAAATAAAGATACATAAAACTGGTGGAAGAAAAAAATTTCTTTGGTAACCATGACTTCTCCATTTTTTTCTTCTTGAGTGGTTTGGTTGTGTGGGCGGGATAAGTGTTACTTATTTCTGACTACCATTCTCAGACAATTTTCTCCCTTTTCTCTTTGTTTAGGATGTTAAAACCGGATGAGAGTATTTTTGTGTGTATCAGGAAAAAGTTATTTTAGAGATATATTTCACACACACACACACACACACACACACACACACACACACACACACACACACACACACCATTCACTTGTTACGTGGGCGATTCCCATCGGGTACTTCGTTGTTAACAACGATGCTAATTATATATATATATATATATATATATATATATATATATATATATATATACACTATCGGCCATAATTATTAGGCCACCCCAGTTTCTTTTAAAAAAATGATGTATTTCATACTATTTTTAGTATTTATTGCCAAATGAAAACAGAATGGTTCTTTTGTTATTATTACCTTTTAAATCAATGACACGTAACTACATATATTTTTGTTAGAAAAGTCGAAGATTGAAAGGTCATTTCAATACAGTCACAGTAAATTAGTCTTGGAAACAATCAAGTATTTTTCAGATCGGTCAATTCAAATAAATAAAAATACATAAAAAAGAAAGAACGCGCATGGCAGGAAAATCCACGCATAAATGCATGTCTTATATTTAACTAAACTCGAACGTATACTCAATAACTCTATAGATATATATTTTTAAAACTACTAACATACACATTACTGTTGGAATAGCAAGGTAACCTTGACATATTTCGGAAGGATATTAGAAAAACTGTGTGCGTTGTGGTGCATTGATATCGGCTCGGAACGAGAAATCGGGGAGCCGAGTTCGAAATCCAGCCGAATTCGTTGCATTCACTTACGCACAAATACCCTTGTGAAAGGTATTAATCCGTCTATTCCTTCCAGTTATGGGTTAAATAACAGGACAGATTGGGTTCTATAGCCTTGGTTGGCAACCAGTCTACCGCAGAAAGCAATGGCAACCTACTGCAGGATAATCTTCTGCCCAGTCAGTCATGTCTCTTTCGAGACATGATCGCGCAAGCGTGTATCACGTATGGCACTTAACTGACTGATTAGAAAAACTAGAACCTATACTGGCAGTAAAATGCCTGCATATGAACCGAAAATAAATCCAATAAATATATAAAAATAGAATGGTGTGTAAGTCAAAAATGTATTTTCTCACCAAACTTATTCAACCTATAAAGTAAAGCGATTCTGAAATTCTGCACGGATTCATTATTAGTGGCTACAATCTTAACAACATGAGATAAGATGTCACTGTGTTGATTGCAGACACAGGAAGGAAACTACAGGGATTTCATGAGAATCTGGTTAAAGAAGGTGAGAAGAAAGGACTAAATATAAATTATAAGAAGACAGAAAACATGGTTGCCAGCAAAAGGAGCAGACAACATGCAAATTACAAAATTAGAGATACCAAATTCAAACAAGTACAATAATTTAAGTATCTGGGAAGTGTTTTTGCAGAGAATGGAAAGGGCGACACTGAACTCTGAGGGCGCATTGAGAGAGTAAAATATGCCCACCAAATTTAAACAAAGTGGTGCAGTTGATATTGACTCGGAACGACAAATAGGGGAGCCGAGTTTGAATTCCAGTTGAATTCCTTGTATTCACTTACGCTTAAATAACCTTAGGAAAGGTATTAATCCGTCTCTTTCCTTCCAATTATGGCTTAAATAATGGGACAGATTGGCTTCTATAGCCTTAGGTGGCAACCAGTCTACCGCAGAAAGCAATGGCAACCTACTGCGTTATAAACTACTGCCCAGTCAGTCATGTCTCTTTCGAGACATGATTGCCCAAAGCGTATATCACATATGGCACTTAACTGACTAAGGAACAGAAACATATCGTTAGAAACAAAAAAAAAAAAAAGAGTATTTAATTGTTACGAAATACCAGTCCTCCTGTATGGCAATGAATGCTGGTCAACCTCCTCACAAGTGAGAAAAGGACTTGAAGTAACAGAAATATTGTTCTACAGAAGGATGCTGAGAATATCATAGATCGAACATGGGAACAACGTCGAAGTTTTAGAGAAAACGGAAACGCAAAAGACAGTTATACTTAACATAAAAAAGAGATGGGTGATATTTATAGGACACATGATGAGAAAAGAAGGCTTGGTAAATTTGATACTCACAGAATATCAAAGATATGAAGGCAAGATTGACAACATATAACCAACATAGCAAACTTGAATTTTAGAGAAAATGGATGACACAAGATGATACAGAAGGATGCTGAGAATATCATGGACTAACCATGTGAGCAACGTAGAAGTTTTAGATAGAATACAAAGAAAAGGGAAAATTATGTTTAACATCAGGAAAAGACAGTTGATGTTTCTGGGGCACATAACAAGGAAAGAAGGCTTGGAAGATTTTATACTCACAAGAAGGCAAGTTGAACAGAGGAAAGAAACGTATAACTTACCTAGCGAGCACGAAAAACACACGACAGAATGCACTTTAGGGGATTGTCATGGTGAAACACACCCATTCCTCAGATAATGAACTCTCCCGTCTATATTGATAAGAGTTAACAGGAAGTTAACTCGAGAAGTTCTTGAGAAGTTCTTGGGAAGTTCTTAAGAGTTCTTAGAAGTTCTAGAGAGTTCTTTAGAGTTCTATTGGAGTTCAGTAGAACTATTAGTTCCAGTTTGGACATAGTTGGACTATGGCAGTTGATATTAGTCGGCAGTTAGCCGAATACTAAGGAGTCAGCATACAGTGGAAGATTACCAAGTTCCTAACATTTTGGGTGCGTTAAGTCGATTAGCAACCGACATAGCACGATTATAACCTTCAGTGCGAAAACTACTTCACAACAGAGATAGCAAAAAAATAAAATTTATTAAAAACTAGAAAGGGCAAGAAATTGTGTAGAGTCAGAATCGCCTACACCTATAAGGAACACAGAACATAGAAGAATAAGAATATAGTACTTTAAGAGCCTCGCTCTATTTAATCCCTTCCTAGACTATGTCCAATTCACATCCAAACACATATGGGAAGAGATGGGCACTAAACATTGAAGCATTCCATATCCCAAACGAATCTGCTGCTTAAAAATAAAAACTCCCTCCCCAGGTAAGTATATCGATAATGAAGTGAGATATACAAATATCAGAGGTATTACTTTTTGGGGTACAATGATCTTGAACAAAAAATCAACATTCTTCATCAAGTGTTCCGAGAAATAGGACTCAAGATAAACCATGTTCTGGAAACCCTGATCTGGAAATATAATGAAACAAAGATGGTAGCACGTACCCTGAATTCTTTATGTTCGTTCAGAATGTGGAAATTTTAAAAACAACTTTTAACACTTGTAATAAAAGTAACCTGCGGTTAATTGCAAACTGAATCCTTTATTTAATCTACCGTAGTAGATTGTTCTATTTCCACTGCTCATGCCTAGGGATATCTCGTCTAGTTCTTATTTATAGTACTGCTCAGTTATTGCTCACTTGTGTCCAAGTACACACTGCTTAATCCCAGGGATGGAACTCAATTCATGAACCAACGCTCTAGTGCAATAGTCCCAGAGGAATTCCCAGTTGATTACCTAGATCGAGATACTCTTGATAAAAGGCGGAATATTAGCACTGGTTTCTGAATTGTGGTTCTACGACGTAAAAAATTAATGTCTTGTCAGTATATAAATAATTAAACTACTGTATACCTACTTTTGGCTCCTCTGTATATTCAGTTTAAATACAAAAAAGAATAATAAAAATGACTTTAAAGGACCACACATTTTGGTTTATAGAACTTTTCTGTTACAAATTGTGTGTAAATGTACGTTTGCGCATGCACAATAGCATGAATATTTTAATTTAATGACTGACCCTAAACTATTAATACAAAATTTATACAAAATATTTAAAAAATTATTGCTATTTTTTATTGAAAAGTCCAATAAAAGTTCGGGCTCGATTTTCATTGTAAATATAAAATGACCGCAATTTGACACTGGTGTCAGTTTTGGTGCCGGTTTCTGGTGTGTTTGAGATTGAAACCTTGCATCGTTCAATTGCGAGTCACCCTTTGTTGAGTGTTGACGTTTTGTTCACAAATGAATGCCTTAAAGATGGAGGGTAAAAAATTTCACTTTCGCCATATTGTGGTCTATGAATTTCGGAATGGAATAAACGTTGAAACTGCGACAAAAATATTTAGAGGGTTTATGTGGATCGTCTTTCAGGACTTCAGGCGGCCAAAAAGTGGTTTAGAAAATTTTGTCTGGATTATTGTAACGTAAAAGATCAACCACAAGCCGGACAACCTTTTGACGTTGATGGAAACGATCTGTCTCCCATCGTAGAGAATAAAGCAAAACTTCCCATGGAAAAATTGTAAAGAACTCGAAAGTTGATATCTCAACTGCGTTTCGTCATTTGAGGAGATTTGGGTTCAAGAAAATCGGTCGATTTTCGCAAATTGAAAAGATGTGATTTTCCACCAAGACCACATGCTGCAACACAGATCATTCAAAAACTTAGGGATTTAAACTGGGAAACCCACTAACCCCCACCCGATTCTCCTGACTTGAATCCTTTAGATTTTTATTTGTTTCAGTTTCTACAGAATAATTTAAATGATAAAATATTTGACTCAGTATAGTCAGTTGAAAACTATCCCACAGTTTTCTTTCAACAAAGTTTCTACGAGAATGGCATTAACAAGCTTGTAAAACGACGAGAGAAAGTTGTTAAAAAAATGGAGTCTATGTTTTGACTAATAAATGTTTTTTTTTCGAATATGTAAAATTTTCCTTTTCATTATTTAATCGGACAGAAACTTTTGCAAATATCTAATAGATTCCGACAACGGCAGTTGTCAAATGTTTCAGCACGCAACGTTTGATAAGATGTCAGTGTGTCTTATTATCTAATTTCAATTTGGGTTTGTGAATAAATGTCAAACATTTTTCTTTAATTCAATCTGATTTTTTCTTTTTACTTCAAATGATGTGATGGAATTTAAAAAAAAATATTTTTTGCGTTAAGCATTTGATAAAACAATTCAACGTCATTATTTTAACAATGTTAATATTTCAGCAGACACTATCAAAAGTAACCTACTTTTCATTACCGGATAACTAAGTTAACAAACCCTCTCAAATGGCGTCTATTATAATCCAAATAAAGTTAGAAGTAAAGCGAACGAAAAAACATGGCCATATTAAAATATACATAAAATAATAAGAAACAAGCAAAAATAAGTTACGCACAACCACACACGCACAAGATCTTGCCTAACAACCTAAAGTGAGCTGTGTTAATGCTGTTTTTCATTCGAGATAATGATTGACTTCCTCTTCTGGGCTGTACATCTCATATTTGGTTTCCTTTACTTAAGAGCACTCCTCTCTTTTGCTGCTTATTGCAACGTGAAACACCGACAGGCAGTCTATTTCTAACGACGACAGAGGGCAATTGGGCGTGGGGTAGAATAACCTTGTTCTGCTGGCAAATCTTGTTTTGCGTTGTCTGATGGTCTTAACACAGTCATTCGATGAGGATGATGATGATTAGCAAGGTAGGGGAGTATGGTGGAAATATATATATATATTGAGTGTTTAATTACTTATATAGAGTATTTAATATATATATATATATATATATATATATATATATTGAGTGTTTAATATATATATATATTGAGTTTTTGATATATATATATATATATATATATATATATATATATATATATATATATATTGAGTGTTTAATTACTTAGTTTTTGGTCATAATAAAATTAGACCAGTATACAGTTGTATTAAGTGTTCAATACAATTATATTGTAGAACTTTTGAATATTCAAATAACTCGTTTACAAATGAAGAATATATATATATGTATATATTTTTTTTTTCTAAACATATACTGTTAAATATAAGAGACAATGAATGTCCATTATGTTTAATCGTTCTAAACGTCGTATTTTGGCTTTAATTTCAGTTGAAAAGAAAGACAAAAATTCTCCAACATTTGGATAATTTTTTTATTAAGTTGCATCTAAGTTTTCGGCTCACATGAGCCATCTTCAGAGAGGTTATTAATACGGTAACACAATAACATCCACCATCAGCGACGATTTTATTTTGTGTTGACATAAAACTCCGCTTTATATATATTATAGGGTGGTTGAAAAGTAACTCCCTATTTTATGTATGAGTGGCTAGCTTGGTATCGTGATTTAACACCCTTTGACTTTTTTCTTTGGGGTTGGTTAAAGGATCAAGTTTTCTATACCAAAGCAAGACTTTGGAAGAACTTAAAGTGTAAATACAAGAAATTATGTCTTCCACACTACAAGAGATCCTAGTGAAATCAAATAACACGATTCCTATGCAGCTCAAGAAGCTGGTAGCTGAATCTAGTGCTCGTATCGAACTTTAAATAAAACCTCATGCTAAACGCTTTCCACCTGTTCATTTTTTGGTAAAAATTATAGTTTATAAATAAATTATAATTCTTTTAAAATCTTGAGTTACTTTTCAATCACCCTATATATATATATATATATATAGCACTCTGGCTATTGGGCGGGTATAATGACAATATATACACTAAAAAGTCTGCCTTCTTCTACCAAACGCCCATAGCCCAGAGGTAGAATAGTCGACTGACGCCAGTTCTGTCGGGTTTCAATTCTGGGTTAAAAGCAAGCGGAGTCTAACCATACTGATAAGCTGTGATACAGCGAAACAGATCTGTCTGCGGATGACTATATATATATATATATATATATATATATATATATATATATATATATATATAGTGCGATGGGTAATTTGTCTCTATGTTATATTCTTAACTTCGCCCATGTGCATTATTTGTTTTGGATTTTGTCGAGTATATAGTATGGTAGGGTCAGTTGGGCACCGTCTGTAAAAAAGTCTCATGACGCAATTCACTCCGTAAAAAATTCGAAAATAGCATGCTGTACTGCTTGACGTTTGTGCTGGAAGCTTTAATACGAACATATAAGAGTGTTTAGGTGTCAATCCGTTGACAGTGCAGAGGATTCGGAAAGAGTTGAATGGGTCTAATGGTGATTACGAAGGTGCGGCAGCTCGGATAACTCAATCTGATCATTCTGATAGAAAACCTCTCGAATTCGTTGCTGATGACCTCAGACTCAACACAGAGGCCTATATCAAATGCATTAAGGAGATTGTGCTGCCCGGGGTTAAGAGGGTGGCCGCTGGAAGACTCTATATTTAGCAATAGAACTCCGCACCATGTCACACAAGTAGGATCACCCAGTTATGGTTGTCAGACATTTCTGCGGCTATATCACTCCTTATATCTGGCCACCCAACTTCCCCAGACTGCAACCCCCCCCCCTCCCTTGATTATTATGTGTGGAGTGCAGTTGAGTGAGAGACCAACAAAACTCCTTGTTAACACCAAAGATAAACTGAAGGCAAGAATTATGGCAGCGTTCACCAGCACAAACGGAGACCACTCAGAATAGTTTCAAGAGATTCCGAAGTCGTATGGAGGTTGTAACTGAAGCCAATGGGGATTTTATTGAATAAACTTGCTCTTTAGTATTTCAAAATATTTTGTGCAATTTTGGTAAATATATCTGTTAAAATGAGATAACACCCGAGGCAATAGTCTGTTTCATCCGAAACGCAATCAACAAACACACGGCCTAACGATTGTTGGGTGTTGACAGCAATATTCACTTTTATATTCACATACGCTCTATCCCTGATATTGAACCCTTTAACATATAAATATATCATACCAACAAAACTATATTTTATAATATATATATATATATATATATATATATATATATATAACGTAGAGTATTTGGTATTTTTGTCGGGTAAATTCCAATAGGGACAAACTCAAAAGAACTCAATGTTAAATTTTTTATTAAATTTAACAGAGTAATATAATCTTGAAAATTTTTTTTGATATTCTACAAATCCATGGGTAATAGATATTTCGCAGCTAAGCAGCTTATATATATATATATATATATATATATATATATATAAGTCAGTTAAGTGCCGTACGTGATTTTAATAATAAAAACTGTCATAATCAAAACAGTTATAAACAATTTTGGTAATATCGCTATTAATATATATCCAGTCAGTCAGTTAATTGCCATAACGATACACTCTTGGGCGATCATGTCTCGAAAGAGATATGAAGGACCGGGCAGAAAATTTTCCTGCAGTAGGCTGCTATTACCTTCTGCGGTAGACTGGTTGCCAACCTATGTTATAGAAGGAAATCTGTACTGTTATTTTACCCATAGTTGGGGAGGGAAGAGATGGATGAATACCTTTCCCAAGAGTATTTGCGCGTAAGTGAATTTAACTGGAATTCAAACTGAAATTCAAACTGAAATTCAAACCCGGCTTTCCGATTTCTCATTTCGAGCAGATATATGATTAATATTCACCTAATACAAGTGACAGGTTTTACTCAGGCTAGAGGCTTACTGCGTGAAGCTATATTAGAGTGTGAAAGGACAAGAATTAGATGTATAGATTTGAATTAGATTTTACAAGAAACCGGAAACCCAATCCTAAACAGGAAACAATAGAGTAACCTGTAATCTGTTTAAAACATCGGAGCTCAATGTGAACTAGGTTAGAGGTAAACCGATCTAGTCCTATACCATCTAATTCAGTTGCGAGTTATTGACCTTGCAACATTGTGAGCGTCTCAGAGACGGGTAATATTTTACGAGCCAGTCTGCTTAATCATTTTTCATTCTTAACGTGACATACTTGTAGCTTGGTGACAATAATAATCCTGGTAAATAACAAGTGACCGGGCAATTTCTATCATTTTTACAGTTGAGTGTACATTTTAACAGTGAATCAATAAACTTGAGAATATGTGAGAATGAATTTAATGACGAATATTTTTTTAATAAATGCTCATCTAACACAAGGCCTAAGAGCCACTAAAGGTAGCGTGTTGCGGAGTGAGGTATAACAATACGGAAGTGCAAGTTATGAGGGTATATTACATGAATAGCTTTTGATCTTTGACTTCAAGATGTTAAACTTGTAGTCATCTGAGACTTCCTTCTTACAAATGCAATATAGAGAGAATGGGGATGATTCGACTGTGTGTACGTGATATAGCAGGTCTTACTTGTAAGTGTTTGAACTAGTGTAACGAAAAAATATAACTTCTCTGAACATTTGCCATGCAAATATCGATTGAATAACATTAGGCTTGCGATGTTTTGGCTGTAAGAAAAGTGGTTGTAGGACTGAAAATAATTCATCACAACGTAAATATTTTTGAAGTAGGCATAGAAAGTGAGGATTGGACAGATCCAACCCAGTGATAAGAGCAAAACTCCCTTTTTAGTCTGATCTGTTTCTTGTATCATGGCAATTTTTTGTTCATATTCATGTACGCATAAATTAATATAAATTATTAATTGTAGGAAGTCTGTCCGGGACAGGGTTCAATAATTTGGGAACATGTGATTGAGTTTCTCGGACAGTTTTCATTCGATTGGCCAGTTTATTTCCTATGTTGTGGTTCGAGCCCATTTTGAGTTAGTGTTGAAAAACAAACAAACAAACAAACAAACAAACAAACAAACAATAAAGAGCCAGTGCATGTACAATAATGAATCCGAAAGCTGTACCGTTAAGTAAACTGGAGTACAGGTCGAATACTATTGCACAGGATGTTTGTTGTGGTGCAGTGGATATCGGCCCGGAACGGGAAATCGGAGAGCCGAGTTCGAATTTTAGTTGAATTCGTTGCATTCACTCGCGCAAATATATATATTAAACCAAAACTGAAGGAAGAAGCGACGGATTTATACCTTTCCCGATGGCATGAATCCGTCGCTTCTTCCTTCAGTTTTGGTTTAAAAAAAAAAAAAAAAAAAAAAAATATATATATATATATATCTATATTTTCTGTTTTCTTTTAAGAAAAACTTTAAACACCGGTCATATTTCCGTAATAAATTTATTTCAGTCAATAATTGTTGTTGCCAACAATCACCGACTTCATCAGACGGAAGGCCCTATTCGACTTGTTTCATGTCGTATTACTACGGAATGAAAGTTCAGTCAAGGCCAGGCGGAGGGGGAGGCAACATAGGATAGCCCACTATAATAAGTATTTCCGTTTCCATTTGTCGGGATATAGTGGGAGGAGAAGTTTAATACAAACAAAACAACACGTGACTAATGTCAATGAATGAAATAAAACCTTTTAAATTTCTTTTAAATATATGTCGCTAAATATTCCTCATACCAGCATCTGTAATTGAGGGCAAGAGCCTCTAGAACTAGCCAATTCGGAATAACTCATCCTACACATGAAGATATTAAATAACATGGTAACCAATTGTTTCTAATTACGCAGCCTGTTGAAATGTCAGCGATAAACTTGTAACAACATTGCGACCTGTTTCATCTCATTTATATCATATCAAGATTTGGTGTGTGTAATAAAAATCCCAGTGAAAAAAATTGCGAGTAATTTTGAATTCGAAATCTGGGTTAAAAGCAACTAACACTCTTGTGGTCAGTCAGTCAGTTAAGTACCATACGTGATACACGATTGGGCGATCATGTCTCGAAAGAGACATGACTGACTGTGCAGAAGATTATCCCGCAGTAGTTTGCTATTGCTTTCTGCGGTAGACTGGTTGCTAACCAAGGTTATAGAACCCAATCTGTCCTGCTATTTAACCCATAACTGGTAGGAAGAGACGGATTAATACCTTTCCCAAGGGTATTTGCGTGTAAGTGAATGGATTCAACTGGAATTCGAACTCGGCTCCCCGGTTTCTCGTTCCGATCCGATATCCACTGTACCACAACGCACATCCTTGTGGTATCTACCCATAATGCTCGTGCATCTTCACGTGTGTATCGTTTTCTGTTAGGGCGATTTACCAAGGTGTGAAACTGTAATTAATCAAAACTCCATATTTTATTTCATGATAAATTTATATTCGAAATTAGTCATTTTATTTATTAGTCATTTATTAGTCATTTATTTATTAGTCATTTTATTTATTTCTTGCACTGAGGGACATGTTAGCAGCGAAAGGAATCTCTTGCCTAACCGTAGTTAACAATATCGACTAGTTTTCGCTAATGAAGTGAGTTCGATCCATACTCAGTGCCATATCATTGTAGCTCCATGCTAAGCTTATAACAAATGTATCTACATATCTAATCAGCAGCTCAAACTGTGGGGAAACCAGAAAACAACGATGGCGCCAAGTCCTTTATATTTTTTTATTTTTTCATACTTACAAACTTAATGGCTGATGTTTTATCCGATTATGTTTTTTATGTCTAGCCAACATCTTCAAAAGAAAAAAGTTGTTGAAGCGCTGAAAACCAAATTATGTTGCAGGTATATATATATATATATATATATATATATATAGAGAGAGAGAGAGAGAGAGAGATTGAAATCCGACAAGATGAATAGAATAAGTTTGGCTGGTTGGTTGTTTTGTTTTTATGGCATATCAACCTCGGCGGGTCATTTATTACCAACTAAATTTTATTTATTTATTGCTGGTAATAAATTTTCCTTTCAACAATTTATTGTTGTTTTTATATAAGTTTTGTGTCTGGTAATACTTTTTTCTTTTCGAGTATCAAGATTCATTGGGATTTGTTTTTAAGGGCAAGGTTCCCAATTCCCACCTTGTTATTTAACCCATAACTGGAGAGAAGGGACGGATTAATACCTTTCCCAAGGGTACCAGTGCATGATTGCAGAGTATTCAACTGGAATTCGAACTCGGCTCATTGATTTCTCTTTCCGAGCCGATATCCACTGCACCACAACGCACATCCGTCACTAAAGGCTTACAGCACCTGGTATTCCCAAGCGTTCACCCATCTAAGTACTGATCTGGCTCAACGTTGCTTAACTTCGGTGATCGAGCAAGAATCGGTGTATTCAATGTGATATGGCCGTAAGCCGCGTAGAATTAGTAAAGAACAGGTAAGAAAAAAGTGTCTTTTATCTAACATGTTTCACTTTAATACGCTTCTTCAGACATTTTGAAGACGAATGATATAAAAAATGTTTATAAAGTTTAAAACAATTCAAACAGACAGTAAATTGATTGAAGCTTATTAAGGTGAAACATGTTAGATTAGGTACCCCCACTCCATTGTTTTACGTACCCCCACTCATTTTCGATACCTAACTTTTAAATTGAATTTTTAAAAATAAAATTGTTTTCTTGTAAGTTTTATTTTAGATTTAATTGAAAGCTAAATGATTAACTTTACTATTACCAGTAAACAAAATATGCTGGTGTATTTCAAACAGAAATTATATTGATTGAAATATAAAATTTTGATATTTTTCGACCATTTTTGAGCCAGATACATTTGTAAACAAAAGTTAATTCTCGCTTTAAAAATCTAGCAAAAATAAAGTATACATCTGTGACACGTTATTTTTGAAAAATTAGCAAATTTTAAGTTAAAATTAATCTGATTTACACAAGTATTACTTATTTATAGCATGGATTTTAGAATAAAACTATTTTTTAATCACGGAGCGTTGATCTTTCTGACTTTTGCCGTAAGTGATTAATGTGTGATGACAGCCAGATATAGTTGGCCAGAATTGACATATTTGTCGAATTTTTTTCCATGTAAAGCGAAAAACCTTGAAACACATGACCTTTTAATGTAACACAGAAGATACCATCGTCAATATAAACTTCAAATAAAAAATAAGATTATTTAAAAAATACGATGTCTCGACGATTTGTATTAAACTTTTCCGTTTTCGATTAGTAAATATAGTCTTTACTTCATAATTGAATATACTAACCACGACAAGGCTTTGTAGAATTAAAAAAAAAATGAACATTTTATAAATTATTATAATTATAAAATTCCAGTATTCATCGAAAAAAATCTTCAGTTTATAATGTCCTTAATATACATTATTTTTAAACGCAATTAAAAGATTGTCTAATTAAATAATATCATAGTTTTATTGCATGTTTTATTTTACTAGTGGGAACAGATTTTCGGAAAAAAGGTCAACTGTTTGAAAATTAAAAAAAGTAGATGATTTACATTCCTAAATGAATCCCGCGTTTAACTAATAAAACAAAGTTTTGCTACAAAAATAAATTTCTAGAAATTTCATGAATTTACGTGGATGGTAGAGTAACAGTTGTAAAAATATTTTTACCCCCCCCCCCAAAAAAAAATAATAATTAAAAAATAATTTCATTCATTTTGAGAGAAATCCTGAAAGTTTGATTTAAATCTGACAATTATTTTATTTTTGCAGTAAAAAAATTAATTAAATTAATTTAATTAATGAGTTTTTCACCGTAAAAAAATGAGTTACATAATATGACATTATCCATTGTAAAATCTCGTAATGATTTGGTTACAGGCTGACGAAAATTTAAACAAGATTTTTTACCAACATTCCGAGCATTTTAGAAAGGATTAAAAATTAAAAACAAATAATTAAAAAATACTTTGATCTTTCCTCTTAACTGTTTTATTAACGAATTAGTGGAGGTACCTATGTTAGATTAAAAGTACTTCTACTTTTCCTGTTCTTATTCTTTTCACACACACACACACACACACACACACACACACACACACACACACACATTAATTGTTTAATACTTAGTTAAAACGGTAAAATCAATTAAAATTTGCCTGAAGACACTACTCGTGGTAGAAACCTAGAGTTATTCATACTATTTTTAGTATTTATTGCTAAGTGGAAATTCTAAATGAAAATAGAATGGTTCTTTTGTTAATATTGCAGAATAACATGTGCATCAAATGAACTGTTCTGGTGTCCAGTTTTTGTGCTCTCTTCCCCATGCTAGTCTCTTCTTATTATTGGCTGGCCGAAGCAAAGGCTTCCTGGCTGTCATGTAAAATTTTGCAAAGTAATAATAACAAAAGAACCATTCTATTTTCATTTAACATTATCCACTTGACAATAAATACTAAAATACTATCAAATACATAATTTCTTCTAAAAACTGGGGTGGCCTAATAATTATGGCCGGTAGTTTATATATATATAGTCATCCGCAGACAGATCTGTTTCGCTGTATCACAGCTTATCAGCACGGTTAGACATCCGATTGCTTTTTACCCAGGATTGAAACCCGACCGAATTGGCGTCAGTCGGCGAATCTACCTCTGAGCTATGGACGCTCGGTAGAAGGAGGCAGACTTTTTAGCGTGTATATTATCATTATAGACGCTCAGTAGCTGAAAGTGTTCTAATTCATTGCTGATGAACGATATATATATATATATATATATATATATATATATATATATATATATATATATATATATATATATATATATGGCCAACCATCCGTCTTTTATACAAGTTTTATTAAAAAATGACAAATGACTGACAAATTATTGCCTTTTAATCCCTCTCTAGTCTTATAACTTTCTTCATTTCTGGATATAAATTCTGTACAAATTGTCCAGATCCTTTGTATGTCTAATCGCTTTTGACTATTCTTTTAGCCATTATCAAGGTTGATTTTATTTTTACTTTTAACTGAATCTATGGATTGTTTTTTCTAGAGAAATATTTTATTTTACTAACACGGTCCGAACATTGTAGCCGTATTCATAGTTGTTGTTATTGAATGTTATCATTTTCTTTCTTATAAATAATGCTTCTGTTTATTTTTAAACGTTTTTTTAATCGAAAAAAATATAAATATCCTTTTTATTGAAATTTACTTAAAAACGCTATGAATTTTTGTTGCAACCCAATATATCTATACTTTTACGCTCTCCTAAACAAAATGATTTTAGACTAGTCGGGTACGTTTAAAAATTAATTAAAGGCAATACAATTAAAAGAAGTAAAGCGACCATCCACATTGCAACCATCCATTTTACAACCATCCACATTCAACTTCAATGGCGCTTTTAAATTCTTCTGTTCACACTCAAGCCAAATAGTTTCCTTATCAACAAAACATGTTCCCTGAATTATGATAATGTTGATACAGTCCATCTGCATTGACATTCGATAATGAGTTTTAGTCGTGGTTGTGTGGTGCTGAATTAAATACATCGTGTGACGACGAATAACACGTGGCTCGTTTATCACATGACATTAAGAACTCATAAATTTCATAAACTCATCGGCTCGAAGCAACACATTTCCTTTCTCTTTAGACGTGATTCATATGAGTGTACTGTCCATTGGATGACTATTCCTACTAATCAGCATCATGGTAGCAATTTGTTTTAAATTAAATTTGGATTTTAAATTACCATTTCAGAGAATTCTGAAGAAAATTTATTCTGTCTGATTGGTTGACGATAGTGACTAAATCTTTCGAATATATGGGCGAAACGAATGCTATTTTGACCATAGTTTTGATATGATCCATCCTTTAAGTTGGAAGATATATTTTACCTGAAGGCAAGTTTTGTTGTGCTGTAGTCTCGGCGCGATAATATCTCATCGTTGCTTACTTATTTGTTTTATTAACTTATTTTTCTTCTGGAATCGAGCTGAGATCAAGTTCAAGCCTATTCTGTTGCATTCCCTTTCGGACGAATGCCAATAAGAAAGTATGAATACG
Source organism: Ascarosepion bandense (assembly GCA_037127315.1). Taxonomy (NCBI): domain Eukaryota; kingdom Metazoa; phylum Mollusca; class Cephalopoda; order Sepiida; family Sepiidae; genus Ascarosepion; species Ascarosepion bandense. Next base: position 1,325,684 of record JBBBDQ010000138.1, read on the forward strand.
TTTCTTCTCCTTTTCCCTAGTTATGGCTTAAATAACAGCGTAAGGAGGGCTGTCTAGCATTAGAGGTTAGTCAGTCTAAGTTTTGGATTATCCCGAATTCTAAAAGCATCAATTGCAAGAAGACAGTAACAGACAGAAATAGACAATAATTGACAGAAATAGTTAAATGTAATCTCCTCTTCTACTCTAGTAGTTTCTTTTTCTCGCACTTCTCTCCTGTGGAACTCCCTTCAGTTTGCTTGCTTCCTTGACACCTACAATCTCCAAAAGTTTAAATGCTACGTCAGTCGTCATCTTCTATCTACTTGATTCTTCGACATCCTTGTTCATTTTTTACGATAACCCCCTGCGCACCAGTGGCGGTTCTGTCTTGCGTAGGGTGAAATGATTAAAAAGAAATGACAGAATGCATTAGTGTTTTATACCCTTCGTGTATATATAAACTGCAAACCAAAATGACTATCGTTTTCACTGATAAATGCGGACACGGATATATAAAAATATACAATTATATTTTTATTCCTTTTCTTCGGTGACGTAGTGTTGAGTAGAGAAGTGGTCAGAGGTAGTCACGCACATACGAGGTAGTTGATTGCTGGATTCATCTTCTCTTCACTGCGTTATTTCATCTGTCTCTTATATTGGCCGAAATCCGGTCTATTGTATCATTTTTTACCCAGGCATACTGTTTATATTCTCGAATTATTATTATTGTTTTTGCCACTGCTTCAATGATTTATATTCTCTGACCGTGACTACGCTGTTTATCGAAACACCCCACATTCCTTTAATGCAAAGCTAGTCTTGTATGTTTCATTTTCTAAAAATAATATTTATTTAAATGTAAATACAGTTTTATTTTTATATTTCCTAACCCGGAGAACAGCTGTCTTAACACAATTTTTGCCTGTCTTCCGGCGTCCGCATTCTTGACTTTTCAAAACTATCCATTCAATGTAAGCACCCTTTTCAACTGCAGCTTGCATTTTCCATAAAACTATTTGTTCAATGTAAATACATTTTTAGGCGAAATTACACACTGCGGTCAGAAAATATATAACATTAGCAAAAGAAACAAAGTCATCCAATACCTCAAATAAAACTAAAGAGCAACAAAAAAGTGTCAAGGCAACAATGGGAACAAATGTTTACAATCTGAAAGGAACAGTGACATTTTCTGTGTCACAAAGTTAGGCCAACAACAGCATGTGAATCTCGTGCAACTCGACTAATGATTTATGCTGCCCAAAACAGCCTTTAAAATAAAACATTATTTTATTGTTATGCTGAAACACACCTATTCCCCAGATAATGGACTCTCCCTCCTATATTAATAAGAGTTAACAGGAAGTTAACTCGTGAAGTCCTTAGAAGTTTTAGAGAACTCGTTAAGGTTCTATTGGAGTTCAGTAGAACTACTAGGAAGTTGATATTAGTCGGTAGTTAGTCGAATACTAAGGAGTCAGCTCTCATTGGAAGATTACCAAGTTCCTAACATTTAGGGTGCGTTAAGCCGACATAGCACGATTATAACTTTCAGTGCGAAAACTAGTCCACAACGTTTATAAATATCCGTTAATAGATTTTAGTATGGAATTCAACTGGAATTCGAACTCAGCTCCCGGATTTCTCGTTCCGAGCCGATATCCACTGCACAACAACGCACATCCTGGATGAATATCACAATGAAAAAAAAAAAAAAGAAAAAAGAAAAAAAAATGGAAAAGAAAAAGAAGCGAAAAGTCCAAAATGCAAATTTCAAATTTCAATATTAAACAAGTATAACAGTTAACCATCTGGGAAGCATTTTAAGAAAGGAAGGAAAGTGCAACACTGAAACCCGAAGGCTCATTAGGATAGCGAACATTGCCTTCCAAAAGCTAAGCAAAGTATTAAGAAACATAAAAATTTAGTTAGAAACAAAGAAAATAATCCTAAACTGTTACGTAATAGCAGTCCCCCGATATGGCAATGAACGACGGACAATTTCCTCATAGAGGAAGAAGAGCCTTGAAGCAAAATAGATATGGTTCAACAGAAGGATACTGAGAATATCATGAACCGAAAATATGAGAAACGACGAAGCCCTAGAGAACGGGAAACAAAAAGAACACTTATACTTAACACCAAAAAGATTGAATTGACATTTCTAGGGCACATAATGAGGAAAGAGCGCTTGGAAAATTTGCTACTCGCAGGACAGATTGAAAAATTGATGGCGGAACAGGTTTTTGGAGAGAAAGCAACAAAAAACATTGTTAAGAGATACAGATAGTTGTGGAGAGCCTTGATCGTCAACGTCTTGAAATGGCATGACACATAGAAAAATAAAGAAGAGAAGGCTACGAGAAAACCATTGTCTTTCCCAAGAAGCCATGGTAATTTACAGATAATAAAGAAAAAAAAAGAATTTGTGGAGAGTTATGATAAAGCACGTTCTAAAGAACGTGGTATTTAAAAGAAGATGTTTCTTAATGTAAGTTCATGTGGAAACTGCCACCCCCACCCACATATCGCACAATTTATTCTTTTTCTTCTTCTTGGTTGCTTCCTAATTCATACATCTATTGTTGTCATAATTTCCGTTGCCCTTCGTCAACTTTTCACAATCGATAAACGTTTGGCCTGAAGATTCCACTTAACATTTCTCGTTTGCAATTTTGCTTGTGGATCTATAACTCTTAGCCGCGAAGAAATCTCAAAAGAAGCATTATATTGAGTAGGAAAGTCAATTTGCGGCATTCCGTTCCTACAACCTGACTCTTGTACAAATCATTTTCCGCACTAATTTCTCGATTCCCTGTAGAATATTTGTTCTTGAAAATCGCTCTAAGAAAAAGGTTTAAAGTTAGAATAATTATTCAAACGCAGCCCGTGAGGTTACTTTGAATTTGCGAATGTTTTTTTACATGTAAATAAAGGGAAATAACTGACATATTGTGCACTATGATATAAAGATTCGGATTTGCAATTATCTAATAACGTCAGTTTCAGTTTAATTTGGGTTTTTTGGTAATATTGTATCAGGTTAACAGTAAATATAACGTTCAGAACTGCAGAATACATGCAGATTTGTTTGCTTATGTGGCATATTCAGTGTGTCATGCTAGTCGATATAAGAATATACCACAGGGGGAAGAAATGAAAGAAAATGAACGACAATAGAGAAGACGATCAAGATGTGAGCAGAACAATTCTTGCTTTTGGAATGAAAGCGCTTCACTAAATGAGTTGTTCGCTAAAAGCATTCTTCTTTTGTGTCACAGTAGATGTGGGCAGTTTTTTTTATTATTCTGGAGGGACGCATCATTGTTGTCCCAGTGTAGTGTGGGTCGTATCACAATAACAATTCAAGTTACACAACGACAATATAGATACCAACCATGCATACGCATGTTATTTGTACACTCATTTGTTTTATTTATACTTTTTGTGTGGAGTGAGTAGCCACGATCAATTGCAAAATAAGTCATGGAACTGGCCAACAAACAGAATTAACATAGTTTGTAATAACAATAGAAAGAAAAGAAAGGGACAGGACAAAAACTAATATATAGAAAGCAAACAATATATACAAGATAAACCAACAGTAATATGACAAAAAGTTCACAAACTTGGAATTGCTGTTGACTAACAAAAGCAAGTTCGGGCAAGCGAATGCAGCGTTCGGAGATTAAAACAAAACTGTTCAGGACTGAATCAGATGTAACTGCAAACCGGATTATTTTACTAGCCAAGTTAAAAAGTCTTAGCATGCATTTGTGTAATTTTGCTTATAAAAGAGTAAGGGGCAAAAGTCTTACAGTCATTCAAAGTAAGATTGAAATCATCATTTGTAGACACACTGAACAAATGTTTGTGGAATTAGTTTAATATTTAATCCCTACGTCATACAGGCACCTAGGTTTCTACATCAGTGTATACTGAACAGATGAATGGGCATTGACATCGTGAAAGTGGGGAGCGTAGCGACCCACGAGCCTCTTTCGTCGTACATAAAGCGAGATTTTGATTTTATAAAAAGTGAATTTCTGGATAACCTTTTTTTGGTTGGTTGCTTTTGTTTTTTACGGTTCATCACCCTGTACAGGTTATTTAATGTCGAAATCCAAATATTTTTTAAACAAGTTTTTAGGGTGAGGAGATAATAATGGTTTTATTCATACGATTCCTACTAATTAATCCATAGTTGGAGGTGGTAAGAGGTGGATTCATGTGGACTCCTACCTTTCCCAAGTTTACTGGCGATTAAGTCTATATAACGAACCCAACCGGAATTGGAACTCGATTAACCATCCCCGTCATTTTTAATTACACAACTCACATATCCAAGCTTATAGCATCTGGTATTCTAAAACGGTGAGTAATCTAGGTACTGACCAAATTCGACGTTGCTTAACTTCGACGATCGCACGGGAACCGGTTAAACATATTAAGGAACTATAAAGAATAGGAAATTGTAGTGAACCATTATTCCCATGTACTGAAGGGACACAGTAACTAAAAAAGAAGAAAGCAAAATTAAAAATTTAATTCCATATTTGTTTTAATCATATATTTTAAACTCTGAAGTATTAAATTAAAAAATATTACAGTTTTATAATAAGGTAAGGCTACAAGAACATCGCCATAACACGAGAGGAGATAGAAAAATCAGGCATGGTTGATCACATATGGAGGGAGAAAGGGGACCACCGCCCTCTATGGGATGAAGTTGAAATAATAGATAGAGAACGCCATTGGAAACTACGTAAACTTAAGGAAGCAGTACATATACTAGGCTACAAAAATCTCCTAAGCCGACCGATCATAGAGATGAATAAAACATGAGAACCAGTAATACGGAGTGCCATAGAAAATCATTAGTGTCAAAATTGCAATATGAGCTCTGGTAAAAAATACTAGAGAAAACTAGTAACATAAAAAAAATGAAATATGAACTCTGGTAAAAATGGGTACTGAAAATTAGGTTTATAAGTCTCAGAAATTCAGTTGTTCTTGAGGACACTTGACCCAGTGGATATAGATGTTGGTTAGTTCCAGTGACTTGACCCAAACAGTTGTGAGTTCAATACCAGGCTACAGCAGTGGTGGACAAGTAACATAGAGGGTTAGAGGGAGATAGCTCATGACTACCAAAAGAGGCTTAACGCAATGAATGAGAATAATATACCCCAATAATTGTAATGAAGAGTTTGGCTCGAAAATCCTAGCACCTGAAGAAGGCTGGAGGGTACAACGACCGAAACGTCGGACAAATGGCAACTAACATGAAGACAATAGTCTGAATAGTGTGAACAAACTTTTTACTTTCTGAAATAATTCCCATTTTTTAAAAATTAGTCAGAAGCTATTTCATATTTCATGTTACAGATTCACTGCAACCTTACTAAGTGAGAATATTCGCCACTACGAGTCCTGTAATCCATTAGGGTCGTAAGGGTACAACAGTCATCGCAGTCATTGGTTCCCTCTTCGGGGTGATTTTGCATTCAGAGATTTTATTCTCCAAGACTCAGTCAGTCAGTTAAGTGCCATACGTGATAAACGCTTGGGCGATCATGTCTCGAAAGAGACATGACTGACTGGGCAGAAGATTATCCCACAGTAGGTTGCCATTGCTTTCTGCGGACCAAGGCTATAGAACCCAATCTGTCCTGTTATTTAACCCATAACTGGAGGGACGAGACGGATTAATACCTTTCTCAAGGGTATTTGCGCGTAAGTGAATGCAAGGAATACGACTGAAATTCGAACTCGGCTTCCCGATTTCTCGTTCCGAGACGATATCCACTGCACCACGACGCATATCCCCAAGACTGGTTGACGCTTAAAGGCAAGAGATCCCAGTCAATCATGCTATTTAACCTATAATTGGAGAAAGATGGATTCAAACTTTCCCCAATGGCAGTAGCATGAAGTGGGCGAAACAATATCGAATGGGAATTGAACATGACACGCCGAATTCATTTTTTGCACCGATTACAATTGCACCATCCCCGATTCCTAAGTGAAGATATACGCATTGTAAAAATATTCGAGGTAAATCACACTGTTTGTTTTAGTTAGATGGGGCAAACAATTCCTTTAGAGTCTATCAAAGACAGGAAATGAGTTTACGTTACCTAAAATAGCATAATATGACGTGGCTATTTTTCTATTAACGTAACCACATTGAAGAGTTCCAAACATTTACTGCCTCTGCGATTGTCAATTAGAGACAGTTTTTTCTGGAATTATTCATTTCTTACCACGACGAAATTTTTACTTTGTATTTTTCAATTTGAAATTGTAAAGTAGCTTAACAGGGCGTAAAATTAGTTTTTGTATGCTAACAATAAAAACTTGGATAACTTTTAAGATATTAAAAAGTCATCTGACACATCTATTTATCCTATCGACAGAGTTTAAAATACGCCAGACGCATTCTCATTAGTGTAGATAAGACCCAACTAAAAGGGGCTATCTTCTGGTTGGATACTTGGTGACAGGGGTAAAAACCTGCCCAAACCAATGTTTACCTGAAGACTCAAGTATAAACTCGACCAATGTTTAGCGTTACACGCAAATCTAAAGTAGAATGTTTGTCTACAGGTTCATCCCAATCAATCTTTACCTACGGAATCCAGTATATATCAAACCATTGTTTATTTGTAGATAAGTATAAACCCTACCAATATATACATATAGACTCAAGTATAAACCTGACAGATGTCACCTATAGACTCAAGTATAAGCCCTACCAATATCTACATATATATTCAAGTATAAACCCTACTGAGGTTTACATACTGACTCAAGTATAAACCCGACCGATGCCACCTATAGAATCAAATATAAACCCTACCAATGTCTACATTATCGACTCAAGTAGAAACCCGACCAATGTCACCGATAAACGCAAGTATAAACCCTACCAATGTTTTCATATAGACTCAAGTATAAACTCGACTAATGTCACCTAAAGACTCAAGTATAAATCCGATCAACGTTTACCTACAGGCACAAGTAAAAACTCGAATGTTTGTCAATATATTTGTAAATGTTGTAAATATATTTGTAAATGTTTGTAAATGTAATCAATATTTACCTATAAAATCTAGTATAAATCTAACTAATTTCTGCCTATAGACTCAAGTATACATCCAACCAATGTCACCTATAGACTCAAGTATAAACCCAATCAATGTCTATATATAGACTCAAGTTTAAACCCTACTAATGTTTACATATAGACTCAATTATAAACTTGACTAATGTCACCTATAAACTCAACTATAAATCCGATCAAAGTTTACCTACAGGCACAAGTGTTCACACGAACGTTTGTCAATAGATTAAATGTAATCAATGTTTACCTATAAAATCTAGTATAAATCCGACCAATCTCTACCTAGAGACTCAGGTATAAACTCGACCAATGTCACCCATAGAGTCAATATTTAAATTGAAACCTGACCAATTTCTACGTATACACTCAAGTATAAACCTGGCCAATGTCACCTATAGACTCAAGTATAAAACCGACTAGTTTCTACCTATAGACTCAAGTATAAGCCCGATTAAGAAGTCTTTCAACCACTTGGGAAATCGATGCCACGTCGAATCGTTGCACTTCGCTTGGGATAAAAGGACGCCTTACAAGATACGAAGCATGTAAACTAAGACTTTTGGTCGATTAGTTTTATTGATTGATTGATTTATCTTTTACGGTTTATCAACATTCTGAGCGTTTAAATAAGCCAGAAAATAGTTTTAGATTGTAAGATGTTTTTTGGAAATAAAGATGAATTACTGATACAAATCCTACTAATTAACCCATAACTAGGGGAGAAAATGCGGATTCATCTTTTCCTCAAGGGTATTTAAGTGTAAATGAATATAAGTAACCTGACTGTAATTGGAACTCGGCTCTCCGATTTCCAATTCCGAGCTGTTATCCGTTACACCATCCGCATATCAAAGCTTACCGCACATCGTATTCTTAGCGGTCTACCATTAGCTACCGACAAAACTCGACATTGCTTATCTTCGTTAATCGTTCGAGAACTTGTGTTTCAATGTGATATCAATGTAATATAGCATAGTATAATGTATAGTATAATATATAGCATCATAATATAATGATATAATGTATAGTATATTGTATAATGTATCATGATATAATAACATAATGCATAGTATAATGTATAATGATATAATTCATAATGTAAAGTATAATGTATAATGTACCATATTATAATGATATAATGTATAATGTATTGTATGAACAATTGTAATATAATGTATAATAATATAATGTATAATGTATGCCATAATGTATAGTATAATGTATAATGGTACAATATATGGCCTAATAACTAATGTATATAATATATCATGTATAGTATAATGTATAATGATTTAATGTATAATCTATAATATATGACATAATGTATAATATAATGTATAATGATAGAATGTATATTGTATAGTATAATGACTGGCTATGAAAAATTCTCGACTTTCGATCATGCCATTTATATTAAAATGAGTAAGAAATTAAGTTATGACTATGGAGCAGAATTTAAACCGTTTTTGACAAAAAATCAGCATATTTGATATTTGTCTTAAGGGACACTTGTCGGTAACATCCAAGCCAAAAATTTAGGATAAAGACTCTAATGGTGATTTGCCTTGGTAGCACTTATTACTGAAGTATTAACTTTAATCTATTATTGAACCGAGAATCTCGTACAAACTGCCATATAAAAAGATTTATTTACGAGAAGGTGAAGGTAAGAAGGTGGGCTGAATAGTTCATAGGCTGACTATGAAGGAGTGGTGCTAGAATCGTGGAATTATGAAATTAATGCATGCAAAATTTCCTAGCTCTAGCATTACTCCCCCATAATCAGCTTATGAACTTTTCATCACACTCTCGTATTTGTAATCAAAGATGCAAAGCGGAAAAAAAAGACATGTGTTTTTCATCCAAAATTATGACGTCTTCAGATAGGAACTAAAGTTAAAAATGCCAATGTGAATACCTCAACTGTTACATATTAATTCGCGTCAATTATTATACAAACAGGACCATCCCTCTAAAAGACAAAATTGTAATTATCGGTCGTATTCCTTTGTCTTAAGGGACACTTGTCGGTAACAATTAGCATATGCATGATATCCATGCTTCACGTCTCAAAGGAAAATTGAGTCACAATTTTGAGAAACATGAATTCACATCTATACCCGCCTCTTGTTTTGTCAATATGAGTTAGAGGATCTGCACTACAGTTTTGAATACATGCCCATTCAGGACGTGGACGATCATCGCTCTCCACATTTTCCTGTTCTTTTGTTGCTCTAAGTGATTTTTGACTCTTTACTATCACTCATTGTCCCAGTTCTGTCGTCCATTCAAATAAACTCGTTAAGTGGGATACTCGTTGTTTTCCTCTGCTTCTCTGGAGTAGTTTTTCGCACTGCAGGTTATAATCGTGTTATGTCGGTTGCTAATCGACTTAACGCACCCAGATGTTAGGAATTTGGTAATCTTCCACTGAAAGCTGACTCCTTAGTATTCAGATAACTGTCGACTAATATCAACTGCCTAGTCGTTCTACTGAACTCCAATAGAACTCTAAAGAACTCCTACGAACTTCCCAAGAACTCCTAAGAACTTCTTCTGTTAACTTCTTGTTAACTCTTATTAATATAGGATGGAGAGTCCATTATCTGAGGAATAGGTGTGTTTCCCCATAACATTTGCCATCAATACATTGTGGTAATACTTTTCTAGGTACTCTTATCTTATTATATTTTCCAGTAATTTAACCCATCTTTTTTAATTACATACCTCTGAGCTATGGGCGCTCGGTAGGAGAAGGCAGACTTTTAGCATGTTGTATACCATGTAAACACACGCCAGTAACTGAGAGTGTTCTAATTCATTATTGAATAAACGATGCGTAGATGCTAGAGTAGCTACTGTTTTTTCAAAGTCTACTATTCTTCCAGAGTGCTCAATATATATATATATATATTCGTCATCCACATACAAGCCTGTTTCGCTCTATCACAGCTCATCAGTGTGGCTTGCTTCTGGCCGGATCGAAACTCGACGGATTGTGTGTCAGTTGGATATATATATATATATATATATATATATATATTACGACGATAGATATCCACTGACTTTTGACTTGAATAGATTAATACTGTCATATTGAGGAAAGCATCCACGCAGGAGTTTGTTTCCTAGATGAGCATTTTAAGGAGAAAAATAACTCACAATGGAATATGAAAAAAGTGAGCGATTAATCTCCCTGGATGTAAAACGACGAGTCTTATCCTTAAAGGCCTGGACTAAAGAGTGTATCTCTCCTGAACACTTGCCATGGAAATAGCGATAGGTTTGCAATATTGCGACTAAGGAAAAATACTGTAGAGTGGGAAATATGTCATCCTCTACAAGACCGTGTAAAGGATTTTGAACTCTACTAAGGTTGGGCATTTAGGATTGGGCGGCTCAAGCCCAGATATGACAATAAGACTCCATTTTTAGTCTAATCTGAAGCAAGGAATCAGGTACTTTCTGGAGCAAGAAAATGGGTCGGCCATTTTTTCAGGATCTTTTTGTAACTATTAAAACTCATCAAAATCAAAATTAATGTACCATTAATGGATTATTAAATAAGGTATACGGACACAGAGATCCGAAGGTGAATTGGCATGGCGAAGGACGCGTTCCGGAAGCTGAGTAAAGTATTAAGATACAGGAAACTTTCACAACAAACAAAAGAATTTTTTTCCAGTTTTCATTCTTCGTAGTGGTTTGTATCCAGTAAATATAGTTGTGTCTTTGTTCAGATTTCAAGATTTTCAGAGGGCGATGCCATAACGAATGTAACGCTCTTCGTTAGCTCGAAGAATATTTTGGTGTGAGTTGAAAGGAATTTTCTTCTTGGTCGGTTGCCTTGATTAAAAAGCCTTGCCGACACTTGAATTTGAATCTTACTCCTGTCAAGTGCACTTCTACATCGCTTGAATATAAATCTATAGACGCCTCTTTTGCATATAATGAGGTTTGTTTAAGCAAATAAATATGTAAATGTAATGTTTACACTTCTTTACAAACGTGGAAAATTCACTTGAATGTAGATCATGTGAAATGATTATCTCAGTCTCCCAATATACATATATATATATCATACTCTATCTCTCCACACACACACACACACACACACACACACACACACACACACACACACATATATATATATATATATATATATATATATATATATTGTAATTTTTAAAAAATGGTTTTTGAAAGCATTATATCATTACACAAAAACTTTTTCATGTTTCAGAACAATACTGTTCTTCTTCAGGTGATAGTTTCAAATAAATTGCGAAAGTGAATTATTTAGAAAACATAAATTCACGGTTATTTAGAAACTGAAAGGGTAGGTAGAAAATATGCTTGTAGGTGTGTCAATATTGTTCAATCAAAAATGAGAATTAGGTAACTATGGAGTTGAAGATTTGGGTCACGAAAGAAAGCAGAATTGTCTGGTGTCAAGGCATGTCACTTTTTAATTTTGTCTGGGTAAGATACATAGTGAGAACATATATTTTTTAAATGGGTAGACAATAATTTTTAACAGCAGGTTGGATTTTTTAAACTTGATTTTGTACTACTTCATGATTAAAGGGGCTGAAATGTTTAGGTTAGAATTAGAATTATAACTAAGTATGTTATACTCAGGTATATTGTAGTTAAGAAAACAAAATAAGTATTATGTGGATCATTTATTTTTGTAAAATAATTTTTAATTTGTAAGTTATAATGGAGCATAAATTATAAAATGAAACATTATAAATAATTAAATTTTAATGGAAAATATTTTCGATATTTACATAAAACAGTCAATTCATCTCTACGATCCAATAGTTCTTTATTTTTAGGGAACTATATATATATATATATATATATATATATATATAAGTAGGTGCTGAAAGGTTCTTCGACGAATAGACCACAGTGATTGTTCAAGTTTTGACACATGAAATAGTTTGAGGATTTCTTTACATATCTATCTATCTATCTATCTATCTATCTATCTATCTATCTATCTATCTATCTATCCCGATCAGTTGATTATCTATCTATCTATCTATCTATCTATCTATCTATCTATCTATCTATCTATCTATCCCCATGTCCTAATGATAAAGCAAAAACTATTTTTACACATTAAGTTTTTTTTTTAATAAAAGTTCCTTCTTTGTCAATGCATTTAGCAAACAATGGAAATGCAATATGCAATGGAAATTTCAAATAAAAATTATGTTGATAATACTTGTGTTACTACAAACATATTGATCTTCTTTCGTACATAGTTACATCGACATGTCTATAACCTAAGAATGAGTTGACATAATAAATATATATTTTCCAACATAATTTAGGTTCGTTATATTCACTTCACTTCATATGATACATTTTTACGCGATATATGACTGACTGGGCAGAAGATTTTCCCGCAGTTAGTTGCTATTATTTTCTGCGGAAGACTGGTTGCCAACCAAGGCTATAAAGCCCGCTGTGTCTTGTTACTTGACCCATAGCTGAAAGTAAGAGACGAATAAATATCTTTTCCAATGGTATTTGCGCCTAAATGAATGCAACGAATATGCGTTGTGGTGCAGTGAATATCGGCTTGGAACGAAAAATCAGAGAGATGTATTCGAATTCCAGTTGAATTCGTTGCATTCACTTACGCGCAAATAACCTTGGAAAAGGTATTAATCCGTCTCTTCCATTCAACTATGGCTTAAGTAGTAAAGCAGATTGTGCAACCAGCCTACCGCGGATAGTATTGGAAATCTACTGCATTAAAATCTTCTGCCCATTCAGTTGTGTCTTTTGATAAATGATCGCCCAAGCGTTTATCACTTAAATGACTGACTATATTCACTTATACGCAAACACCTTTGGGAAACGTATAGATATATCTCTCCTACACCAGCTAGGGGTTAATTGGTAATACTTGTATCACTAAGCAATTATTGGTAAATTTTTGTTTTGTTCCCCGAAGGCCTTTACACCGTCAAAACTTTCGAAAAGATTCTTAATTCCGTCCAAATGTACATGCTAAACACAAATCGATAATTGTTTATTGAAGAAACCTACCTTTTTCTCATGTTATCGACCAGAAATAAATCGGACTATATCTCATCCATTTCCACCATTCTCATATCTGATTCACCGCTGAATGACTTGAGGCGTAGGATACTTATTTCGGTCCATTTACTCCATTTGAGCAATTACTCCGCGATTTGTTTGGTTTCGGAACTCATTTTCCGCGTAGTAATTGCAAAAAAGAAGTAAAAAGACCGTTAAATCGGAAAAATACGCGTGAAGTCAGTCTGCAGTGAATAACATTTTCTAACCGTGGTTAGTGGGTGAGATAAACATTGACAAGAAGTTCCATATTTTTCTGCTCAATAACATGAAAAAAATGTAGGTTTCTTCAAGAAACAATTATTGATTTCAGTTCAGCATATACATTTGCACGGAAATAGGGATGTTTTGAAAAGATTTGAAGGGGTAAAAGGCCTTCGGGGAACAAAACAAAAATTTACCCAATTATCATCTCCTCAGCCAATTAAAACATCTAAAAATTAGTATGAAAACTATGTAAAACAGTTCGAGCTTTAAATAATCCGTGAAAGATTGATAAAACGATTGAAATGAACGAATCAATCAATTCTGATAGGCTCATTTTGTCCAGTATTTTTCGTCCAGATTTCATATCGACTAACCATAACTTAGATTTTGAGAAGGTCATTGGCATAATTTTCGGTCTGGTTGGAATCATTTCGGTCGAGCTAAGGAGACGGTGTTTTCGCGACTCTTCAGGTCAGAGACTTCTTTGGGTCATGGGAAGTAAAAATTGCTATAGCATCTCCTAACATTTATTTTTTTGTCTTCTCCGATGACGTGCCAATTTAAACAATTACTGCAAGAAAGACTATTGTATGAGTCTCTCTGAGGTCTCTGTAACCACAACTAAAATTTGAACTTGAAAGAAGCATTCTGTTTTTTATCTCTACTTGTAGCACATCTATCTATCTATCTATCTATCTATCTATCTATCTATCTATCTTATCAAAACGATAAATGTAAGGTTTAATCTTATATATATATATATATATATATATATATATATATATATATATATATATTTGTTTATTAGTCATCCACATACAAGCCTGTTTCACAGGTCATCAGTGTGGCTTTGCATACATATATATATATATATATATATATCCGCAGACAGATCTGTTTCGCTGTATCACAGCTCATCATTACGGTTAGACTCCGATTGGTTTTTACCCAGGATTAAAAACTGATCGAATTGGCGTCAGTCGGCGATTCTACCTCTGAGCTACGGGTGCTCGGTAGAAGGAGGCAGATTTTATATATATATATATATATATATATATATATATATATATATATATATAAAATTTCGTAACACCTTACATGGGAAATATTTTGCTCATATATATATATATAAGATTAAACCTTACATATATATATTGTCATCCGTAGACAGATCTGTTTCGCTGTATCACAGCTCATCAGTACGGTTAGACATCCGATTGCTTTTAACCCAGGACGTAAACCCGACCGAATATATATGAAAAAAATGACAAACTCGTAAAAATGGTGAAGATAATCTAAAAAATTCTAACTAATTAGTATAGCATATTTGATAGATAAAAATAGGGAGCTCAATGGATATTATCCAGATCAATATGAAATATGGCGAATAAAACTCAGCACATAATTAAATGGTTATGAATCAAGAATTTATTTATTCTCCTTTGGAGCCTGTCAAGAACACTGAAATGAACAGCGGGGGCGCCTGACCATATGTGACAGCAGTACTCCATGTACGGACGAATGGTTGATTTGTATATATGCAGGATGGATTCATGCGGAAAAAACATACTGACACTATACAGCGACCCAACCTTCCTAGCAGTGGCTTTAGCTATTGACTCAATATAATGGTTCCACTTGAGATCGGAAGAGAGGGCAAGGCCGAGGACAAATAATTAGCAATAAAAAAATCTAAAAAAAGTTAAAAATTAATAATTAAAAATTCACAAAAAAATATACAAAAATAACAGCAAAAGATTAAGTTTACAAAAAAAAAAATACAAAAAAAAAAAAACACCGCTGAAAATGCAAAAAAAAAAAAAATCATCATAAAGACAAACAAGTTCATAAAGGCAATACATATTAACCAGTTATTGGTTAGAGTAAAATTAGACCAGTAAAAAGTTATACCAAAAAATAAAAAAATAAAAGATTATCATGTAGAGCTTTTAAATATTCTAATTAGAATGCTTAAGCACCATTAGAGTCGGTAGAATGTATCCAGCCGGGTTGCTTTTTATTCATAATAGAATGCACCGATGCTGAATCCCGAAAATTGTTTTTGGGAGTTGATATTCTAACCAGGTTAGAAGAGCCTGTACTTGATTTGTTCATTAACCATTGATACGATTAGACTTAGATAGCTAGATACTAACCGACTGGAATAGTTAGATAACTGTTTACGAACAGAGATATATCGAAAGATGGATACGAACAAACTTAGATAGAAAGAAAGAAAAAAGAAAGAAAGAAAGAAAGAAAGAAAAAAGAAAGAAAAAAGAAAGAAAGAAACAAAGAAAAAAAGAAAGAAAAAAGAAAAAAGAAAGAAAGAAAGAAAAAAGAAAGAAAGAAAAAAGAAAGAAAGAAAGAAAGAAAGAAAGAAAAAAGAAAGAAAGAAAGAAAAAAAGAAAGAAGGAAAGAAAGAAAGGACTGAAATAGATAAAACGATGGATATGAATAAACTGAAATTGACTTGTCGCGTGTCTCACGCCATTCGGTAGAGTTCTGTTACAACTGTTACAAAATATGTATCTAGTAACGGTGTTTATATGTAACTATCTTTTCTACTCAAATCTATCTAGCACAGCAGTGGATTTCAAAAAAGGAATTTGCTTGAAAACTGTCGGCAGCTTCTCTTGCTCATTACCCACAGTCAGTTTCACAAGAAACGATATTTTTTTAGAAGTTGTATATGTTCCGTGACCTCCATTGGTTTTTTATTTTTATTTTTGTATTCTTCCATATGAAGACTTCACTACTTGTAATAAAGACAGTCCAGTGCAAGTAGAAAATAAAGCGGCGGGGGGTGGGCAACGCCGATAGAAACATCAGAAGTGCAGGAAAGCGACCCAAGATTCGGTGAAATGACGGAAGATTAAACACCACGACACCTTTGCAGACTTTTATTTCGATATCTTTCTTGAGGTTCTTATTACTTCAGACACTTATCCTTAACCCCCCCCCACAAAAAAAACCCAAACACAAAAAGACATCGCCAGTCTTTTTTAGTCAGTTGCCTATCGCTTTTTATATGTTGTAGTCAAATGTTATGGCACATTCTAAGTGGCTCAAGTATTGGATTGTTTCCAGCTTTGTCAGAAAATAAAAGGAAAGTTATATTCTTATCAAAAAAACTAATGGTGGATTAGAGTTTTCTTCAATGTATATATATATATATTGATTGATTGATGAATTACTTAGTTTTTGGTCATAATAAAATTAAACCAGTGCACATTAGTATTAAAAAGTGTTCAATACAATTATACTGTAGAACTTTTGAATATTTTCCATTTGTAAACGAGTTATTACGTGGCCTAGGTTTTTACCATGAGTGGTGTTTTCAGGCAATATTATTGCAAATCGCCTGAAGACACCACTCATGGTAGAAACCTAGGTCGCATAATAACTCATTTACAAATGGAAAATATATATCCAAGTGAATAAAGAACGAAGAAAATATTAACAACGTTGAAAAAATTAATTTAAAACAGTGCCCAATATAGAAATAGAGCTATGAATATTTATTATAAATTATAGTTTAGAAGATGTACAAATTAGATTGACTATAAGTGTACATTTTGTTTCGACATCGAAAGAACAATGTATCATCGAGTTAATAATGATGGTAATAAACGTTATTTTTGAAAAAGAAAATAAAAAAATTCCAAATTCTCACTTCCCCTATATTTTTGGAAAATTTTTTCATATATATATATATATATATATATATATATATATATATATATATATATAATATTTACGATCTCACACCCTGATTGAGCACTTTGGAAGAATAGTAAATTTGAAAAACAGTAGCTACTCTGGTGTGTACGCATCGCTCATTCAGTAAAATGAATTAGAGCACTCTGGCTATTGGGCGCGTATAATGATAATATATGCGCTAAAAAGTCTGCCTTCTTCCACCGAACGCTCATAGCCCAGAGGTAGAATCGCCGACTGACGCCAATTCGGTCGGGTTTCAATCCTGGGTTAAAAAGCAATCGGAGTCTAACAGTACAGCGAAACAGATCTGTCTGCGGATGACAATATATATGTCATTTTTTGCCTCTAATTCAAAAATTTTTTGTATGTACACATTTTCTTATAAGATTTGTTTTTTTGTATGTTTAAGTAAATATATGTATTCCTTTGTTATATGTGTGAACTGATGTATCTATTCTCAATTTATTTCCGGTTTAAATGATACAAGCTTCACTTGTTCTGTTTAAAAACGTATTTTTAAAAATATTCTGAGTGAATTTATCTATTTTTCTAGGCTCTGAAAAAGACAACGTAAGTGAATTTCCACTGCCGAAATAAATTTTGAATTACAACCGTCTAAATAAGTTATATTTTATAATGCTCTGGATAATATCCATCGAACTCTCTATTTTTATCTTATTAATAATTTATATTAATTGGATAAAATCTTGTAAATTATGCTCTCCGTCTTTACGGGTCTGCCATTCTCTCTCTCTCTCTCTCTCTCTCTCTCTTTTATATATATATATATATATATATATATATATATATATATATATATACGCGTGTGTGTATGTGTGTGCGTAAAATTTAAGATAGAGTACATTTGTAAAAAATTCGCTTATTAGACATTGAATAGTGTTACTTGGCGTTCTCCATAAGTTGCCTGACTTTTCGATCAACCTGAGGAATGTTTATGAGTGTTCTTAAATGTGAAATGTTGAAAAACCAATAACAATTTTGCCCTTGTATATAAATAGCTTTCAAGTTAAATCCTTGCATTTGCCTTGATAAAGTTCATTCGGAGGACGAAATGCATCAGCTAAGATAATTTTCCCTTTGTTTTTATTCATAATTTCTCGTCAGAATGCATCTTGCTCATTTATAAATCTACTATTCGTCCGTGCAATCAATACTCTTGGCATATCGAGTGGGCAAAATATTTATATCGATATGCCGTTTAAAATGAGGGCAATATATATATTGATGTTCCTACTATTGAGTATCTTACATTAAGGCATAAGAAAAAAATCAATGACAAAATAATACAAATAATACAAACCGCTGATATATATATATATATATATATATATATATATATATATATATATATATATATCAGCGGTTTGTATTATTTTGTCATTTTTATATATATATATATTTATATTGTGTATTTGGGCAACAATCTCTTTTTATACAGGTTTCATTAAAAATGGCAAACAAGGTATTATCATTAAGTTTTTTAAATAATTTTTCATGTGTTCGTATAATTCTTTTCTTTTCGGAACTCAAATTTTATAAGAATTGATCAACGCTTTTGTACTTTCGAGCGCTTTCGGCTATACTTTTAGCCATTATCAAGAATTAATTAGGTTTTACTTATAAATAAACATATGAAAAGTTTATTCATATAGAGTCTTGTGCATATTAAGTTCCGAACACGGTCAGCACATTGTTACCGTGTTCATAATTGATGTTATTAAGTGTAGGATTTCTCTTTTTTATTAGTAATGTCTCTCTGCTTTCGGGTGGAGAGCGCTCTCTGCTCGAAAGCAGAGAGCACTAACCGAGTCGTGGTTCCGCTGAAGGGTAGAATCACGACTCGGTAAAAATAGACAGACATTTTTTGGCCCGGCTATATGGCCGGGAAGACCCACTATAAAATGACCTTGTGTTACATCTAACCTTGCGTGGGAAGGTTGGTAAATACCGTTGCAGTCGGCATTTGCTTCTGCTACTATGATACTGTTAGCTCTCTGAAAAGACCTTGAGAGCTGAGAGCGCTGACCCGGTCATGGTTCCGTCGAAGGGTAGAATCACGACTGGAGAAAGATTGACAAATATTTTTGGCCGGGCTATATGGCTCGGAAGACCCACATTAAAAAGACCTTGTGTCACATTGCGCCTTAAGTGGGAAGGTGGGTAAAAGCCGTTGCAGTTTTTTAGTACTTTAGTGGCATTTGTGTGTTTTGTTGATATGTGTTGTAGAATATTGCGTGGAGAACGGTCTTTTAGACCTTCAGCCCAGAGGTGATGTTTGAGAGTTGCATGGGGCTTTATTAATTTGTCATTTTACAATTGGCAGAATGACTGGTGTAGAATTTCAATTTCAGTCTTTTTTGTGAGAAGGCTAAATTTCGGTTGAAGATGACAATTTGGTCCCAACATGTGAGCCGAAAGCTTAGAACCAGCATAATAAAAACATCCAAATGTTGGACAATGTTTGTCTTTATTTTCACCTGGCATTAAAACCAGGGTCGATTTGTCAAGGGGGACTTCTTGATGTTATTGGTCTGGGGGAGGCGATTCTAGCGTGCGCACCTTTGAAATGTGCCTGAAAATCATACCACGGGTTGACTTAAGTTGACCCTTATGAGTGTAATTGGGTAGACTTTTGGTGTAAACACAAATTCACAAGTCATCGCAGCCGAGGGTTTGAGAATTCTGAACTTGTTCATATTGTTGATTATGCTAGATAACAAACTCCCCCTCCAAAACTGTAACTAACACCCCCTCAGCTTAGTTGCAGTATAAACCACAGTTGGACTCTGTGGGTGTTGAACAAACACAAATGTGCCTGAGCAGGTGTTTGCAACAGGGAATGGTTAGTCACTCTGGTAGACGGGCATCTTTTGATACGAGTGCCCAGCCATTATAAAACGGTATCTACCTCTTGAAGCAATAGGAAGATTTACTGTTCAAAATTGTTCCCCATGATAATGGCAACTACAAAAAGACAATTTGCAGGCGGGAAAGCAGACCTGCCCTTGATTTCTTTTATTAAATAATTGGTTAGGCAAAGAAATAGGTAGAAAAAGAAAGAAAGAGAAAATGAAAATTGATTTAAAGTCTAAACTGAAATCGCTATAAATAACAAATCGATTAAATTCTACTGATCAACATTTTCCGTTAGTGTTTTTTTTCCTTTGACATTTGAAAATGTCAAACACACACAACATGAACAACGATTCTCTCGAGATACGGCTTATATAACCCGAGAGAAAGATGTTAACTCTCATGTTGGGTACGGTACAAAAGCTTACTTCCGTGTATGACGTCAACCATGACGTTTTGTGGATTGATGACTGGCGTGTGTAGAACGAAGTAAACGTGAGCGGAATCTCCACCCCTGCTGTTTATTTTTTTTTTTTTTATTTGTTTTTTAATCATATCATCCCAAGCAAGGCGGTAACGCCACTGATGTGCAGAGGGCTACGTAAAAGTGAAAAGATTGGAAAAGAGAAAGCCGGAAACCACATCCTAAACAGGGAACAAGTGATGAGCCTCTTCACCTGTTCAACAGACGAGGGTGGAGTGTGAACCGGGCGATAGTTATTGCCTATTATAGATAAAATCCAGTTATGAAAAAATATAACTGGCAGAGAAATATATTTCAGGGATTATTTGGTTTATGCCTTTTCAAAAAGGGGGAAAAGAAAGAAAGTAATGATAACAGGTCAAAGTAAAATTTGAATTTGATTGAACTTTGAATTTGATTGAACTTTGATTTTCTAATTCTGTTTGATACGTTTGTAGTTGATGGGGTGTGCCTTGCGGTGCAAGGGTTATAGTCTCAGAATGAGAAATACGAGAACCGATTTCGAATTCCGAGTTGAATTCGTTGCAATGGGAAAGGTATGAATCCATCTTTTCTCTCTCCAGCTATGAGTTGAATAGCAGGACAACCTACTGCAGGCAAATCTCCTGCTTAGTTTGTCATGGATTGAAAGAGACATGATCACCCAATCGTGTATCACATATGGCACTTAACTGACTGACTGACGTTTGTAGTTAGTCCCGATTAAAATTAAATATATCAACAAAAATAAAAAAAGAATTCAAATTAAAATAAAGAATTCGCACTTTCCTTTAAAGCTCTTATCGCCATCTTTCTTTCTCTCTCTCTCTCTCTCTCTCTCTCTCTCTTTCTTGTTCTCTGTACTTTTATCTCAACTAACAAGAAGGCAATCCTCAAATAAGAAGACGGAAAAAAATTAATCCGACCCAAAACACCGGAAATTTGCAGGACTTACTTGTAACTAAAAATGCCAAAAATCAGCGAGGCTGCACCTGTAACTTCCGTTATAAAAAATGAAAAAGAAAAAAAGAAAAAAGAAAAAAAAAACGCCGGAAAATAAAATAATTTGACCAATCAGAAAATCGACACAAAGATACTTTAATGATTAACCGAAACCAAAGTTCCGGTCATAAACACGGAGCCTATTCAAAAGGGTATAAAATCTGATAACTCGGGGCTACCAGTGGATGGGACTTGAAGGCAGAGAGACCAGAACGAGCCCAGGAGAGGACGGAACAAAAAGACGCAGTCATACGTAACGCACGAAGAAGCAGTCAACTCATCTGCTACTAATATTTCCAATCTGATTTTGATCCGAGAAAAACATCCCGGATTGATGCCTGACATAATTTCTCACATTACTACTACCCCACTATCATTGGTCTGCCTCCTAACTACTGAAACGGACATTTCTCCAGACTGCTATCAATATCCGCCTTGTTAATGAACGTTTTTGCTATGTCGAATACCAAAGAATTCACGCATCACTTTAAAGAAAATAAATAAATATATTATTTATTTTATACTTTTATTTGAATCAGTTCATTTTATCCCCAAAATTTTCGATAAAATTCTGTTCTTACACCTATTCACAGGGGGAAACATTCTGAAATGAACATCTATCCCACATGTTATTATAGACCGAATTTCTGCAACTTAGCGTATGGCTTTTGCATTTCGTTGGAATGGGGTTGGATTTAACTGTGAAAATTGCCCAAATAGCTACCAACTCCATAAAAAATGTATTTAATCATTTAATAATCAAGGAGAGATAAGGAAGAAAACTGATGCATGGTTCATAAAATATTACTACAAATTCATACTAACAATTTTTTCAAAATATATTTTTGTAAAAGATAAAGTTGCCAATTTTCTAAAATTAAATTCAGGACATCTCGACTAGGGGACAGCAGACACTGCTGACATATTCTCAACGATGAAATCTGCGAAATTGCTTAAAGGCAGATTTCCAACCAGGGGTCTACGAACCCGAAAAGCTAAATGATATCAGTTTGGTATGCTTTGAGTGACAGGAATTCATATGTAACAAATTATCATTCGAGAATTTTATACGGTCAGTGCAAAATAACAGTTCAATTCGCTACGGTCATTGCAAAGTAAGAGTTCAATTTGAGACTGTCATTGCGAAGTGGCAGTTCAATTTGATAAGGTCACAACAAAGTAACAGTATAATTTCATACGGTTATTGCAAAGTAACAGTTCAGTTTGATGCGGTCCGTGCAAAGTAAAAGTACAATTTGATACGATCATTGCAAAGTAGCAGTTCAATTTGAAACGGTTACTGCAAAGTAACAGTATAATTTCATATGGTTATTAAAAATTAACAGTTTAGTTTGATACAATCAGTGCAAAGTAAAAGTACAATTTGATACGATCCTTGCAAAGTAACAGTTCAATTTTATACGGTCAGTTCAAAGTAACAGTTTAATTTGATAGGGTCAGTGCAAAATAACAGCTTAATTTGATACGGTCATTGCAAAGTAATACTTCAATTTGATACGGTCCGTGCAAAATAACTGTTCAATTTTATACGATTATTGCAAAGTAACAGTTCAATTTGATACGGTCAGTGCAAAAAAACAAAAAAAAAACAAAAAAAAAAAAACAAATCAAAATCAACGAAAAAACCGGTTCAGTTTGATACAGTAATTGCAAAATAACAGCCTTATTAGAGTCTTAGAGTGAAAAAGAAATGTATTTTAAGAAGAAACAATAGAAAAAAATATCCTGTTATAAATTTTCAATCGCGCAAATATCTTCAATGTTTCTTTAATGTATCTTCGCATTGGTTCAATTTGACATATTCTTTGGAATATAGCATCAAACGAAACTGATTCAACAATACAGAAAAACAAAAAACAAAATTATCCTTAAAAATAAAAGTAAGTTATATTCATAATTTTAAAAATTAATTTAAACGAATAATCGATTCTAAAAAAGGAGGCGCTTAGTAACCCGAGAGACAATTGACATTATCATATTTTTGCTCAAGGTAAAACCAAAAAAAACTTAAATCTAATATCCTCAGCATCCTCCTTCATTCGTGCCCATCTGTAGTCGTATCAATGTAAATATGAACTTAGTCTTAGTCTAAAACACAAACGCGTCTAATTTGCTGTACTTAAATATAATAATTCTATTGTATAATTATTGCTACCGAGCCGGTTCTTTTTTCTTTCTTATTTCCCTTTGTATCTGCTAATTTATCCTTGATAAAGTATCTATATAATAATTCTGCTTGTTCCTTAGTTAGTTACTTAGTTTCTCCGTCCGTTACAGACTTACTTTCTACACGAGCTTTTCCTTCTCTATTTTTTTACTCTCCTCAGTCTTTTTCTCACCTTTGCCAAACGGAAGGGTAGTAAAGAGTGAGAGAGTAGGAGGAGAGAACCAATAGCATTACTTTAGCAGTAGCAGCTTCTCGACAGGAATCGAACCGTTGCATTGGATATATCTAAGGCGTTCGACAGAGTTTTGCATGCTGGCCTTCTATGCAAACTGCGGAGCTATGGTATAACTGGACATTTGTTTGAACTAATCCAGTCATTCTTCTCTAACCGCACAATGAAGGTGGTATTAAACGGACATGCCTCCCAGAACTACCATACAAACGCAGGTGTCCCCCAAGGCTCCATCTTAGGTCCTACACTCTTTCTGATATACATTAATGATCTCCCTGATTCCATAAGATCCCAAGTAGGTTTGTACGCCGTTGACACCACATTTTACTCTCGTCTGGACCAAAAATCTGGTGTAGGCGTCAAAGCTAACCTCGCAGCCGAGATTGAAAAAGACCTCTAATCCATATTGGACTGGTGTAAGAAATGGCTAGTAAATTTTAATGCTTCTAAAACTAAGCTACTCTCAATTAACCATCATAGACAATCGCACCTACCTCCCACTAGCATGGACCAGGCTTGCCTCCCAGAGAGTAAAACACTACGCCTCCTTGGTCTCACACTTTCAGCGGACCTCAAATGGAATGACTATCCTGCACATATATAAATCTACCATCCACCCGTGCATTGAATACTGCTGCCATATCTGGTCGGGTGCCCCTGTTATTTTCCTCGGGCTTCTCGATAAGGTACAGAGGAGGGTCTGTAATGTGATAGATACCGACTTGGCACACCGCCTGCAGTCTCTCGACCACAGGCGCGACGTGGCTTCCTGTGTCTCTTCTATAAATACTTTCACGGCTTCTGCTCCGATGAACTTAGATCACTGGTGCCCCCTAAATACGAATTTGCACGAGATACTAGATTAGCAACTAGATCCCACCCTTTTACAGTGAAACCGATAAAATGCAACCGCAACTTCTACTCCAACAGTTTCTTTCCTCGCACTTCCCGACTGTGGAATTCCCTTCCACATGATTGCTTCCCCGACGGCTACAATCTCTAGGAGTTTAAATGTAAGGTCAATAGACACCTCCTAACACACTAACCTGCTCCCATTCTATCAAACACTCTTCCCATCTGCCCAACCCTCATCCTTCGTATCTATCCTTACCCATCTATCACCTTCCTCCTGACATTCCCTATGTCTAACCACTCCTACTCTTTACCTTCCCCTCTGTAGCCCCATGCACAACAGTGGCAGTGGAAAGCCTTGCTTGGGGTGAAATGATAAAAAAAAAGTTGTAGCAGTAATTGTGTGTGTGCGTGTATTTGTGTGTGTACTGTACAATATAGTAAAAATAAGTAGATTTGTTGTATCTCGCGACCTAATAACGAAATTTCTGCCCTCTACACCCTTGGCCATTACTTAGTTGGTCTTTTCAGTTTACAATGAACACTGGAGCCATGATTTTTCAGTAATAATAATAAAAAATATTTTCTTTCAAAATCTCTCACAAAATAGCCTTACAGTATTTTGATTATGGTCTGTGAATACGTCGCTTAATATAAGATTACAGTAAAGTAGCTTCTATGGACATTACTTTTATAGATATTTTAATTAAATTACACTCTGTGTTAACGTTATTTTATTATCCAATACCTTTATGTTTGAAGACGTGACCATCATTGTAGTATGACAAAGTAAAATTTTTCTAGGAAATCATAATTAATTCTTCCGTGGAAATTTCATGAGTTCCGCTAGTTTATATATAGTTTTTTCCACTCCAAGCAATAAAAACAAAGCAAAGCAAAACAAAACAAAATAAAATGAATGAAAGAAAACCCCTCCTTAAAAAAAAATGAAAATTCCACAGCTATAAACATGGGTCGAAGTAAATTAAATATATAAACTGGCTAAGATTTATAAACTTTTCTCTTTTTTTATTGTTGTTTTTTGTTTATTATAACACTTTCAGTTGCTATGATATTCGATTTTAAGGTTAATTTGAAAAATAAAATGAGTCGAACTTTCTTGAAGCCTTGAACCTGCATTTTATCCATTGGCTGTTATTTGCAAATGATATTTACTAGTGTTTTCAACGTTTTTTGTTGTTTCTTGTTTTTTTATCACAACACCTTCATCCGTGTTTAATTTGAAAGTCGAAGAATATATATATATATTGAACGTATTTTAACAGACAACATAAAAATGTCGGAAGAAAAAATGTAAGCAAAATTGAAAATATTTTATCTCACAAACTGGGCCAACTTCATTTTCTCTATTCTTTCTGATCATTACCTCCAATTCGGCATGCCTTGGTTGGCAATTAAAAACAACGAAAAAAATATTGTAAGTATAAATATTTATAGACTTCGGATTTTGGAAGCAGGGATATCTGTCACTTTAAAATGAAAAAGAACACACAAAAAAACAAAACAAAATACCCCCCCCCCCCCAAAAAAAAAAACTAACAAAAAACGATAATTTACATCTTTGACTTTCAATTATACTCCTGTATCTTACAAGAGGGAGGGACGAATACAACGAGTAACCTACCTAATGAGCTTGATGATGAGCTGAACTGACAGCAGAACAGGGACTAGGAGAGACAATAAGGAAACAAACATTGCTAAGCCCTACGAAGGATAGAAAGTTGAGAAGAACCACGATCGCTTACATCCTAAAGGGTCACAGTATATAGAAGAAAGCCAGAAATTTTTTTTCCTTAAACTGCTCTGTTTTAATCGCTTTAGAAAAACTTTTTTTGTGCTCCATCAGTATGGGTAATGCTAACCTCTAGGACAGTGACAACACCGCGCCTTCTCGTTTTTCGTTGACATCAAGTAAAAATAAATATATCGAATATATCGCTAGGCAATTTATCTCACCAGAATCTATGTTACACATTTATATGTTTACATTTGTCCATGCATTGAATATTGCTGTCACATCTGGTCTGACGCTTCTACTATGTATTAAGAAATTCTTGACAAAATCTAAAGTAGAATCTGCAATGTTATCCGTCCTGACACGGTATCTCGGCTTCAGTCATTTTCTAACCACCGGTAACGTAGTTTCCCTGTGTCTTTTCAGTAAATATTTTCGTTGTATTTGTTCTGATGAACATATCTTTATGGTATCAAGACTTCATGAAATTAAGTGCTATATTAGATTGGTAGAAAAATCTCATCATTTTAAGGTTGCAATAGCTAGATGTACCCTTAAGTCCTATGCTAACAGTTTCTTCTCTCGCTTGTGCAAATTTCTTCCGGTTTCTTGCTTTTCAGTTAACTTTGTTCTTCAGAAATGTAAATGCAATGTCAAGCGTTATCTTCTGTATCCTTAATTCCTGTTCTTTTACTGTTCTCTTTCCTTAATAATATTTTTCTTTTCTTCATATTCTTTCACCCCCTTCCGTCTTAGTGGCTTTATTTCCTTGCCTGGAGTGAAATAATTAAGAGAAAGCGCTATCATTGTTCGCTAGATAGGTAAATGTTGAAAGGGCCAGCTGGCTTAAAAAAAGCTTTCTAAACCCAACCTTTTAATTCGACTCAAACACCGACGAAAAGGTTAAAAAATTATTTGGATACATTTCTTGACTATCTCAAGCTTTGCCTTTCGCTCCCAAGATTGTGCTTCCTCAAGCATGCATAAATATTTGGGTAGTGTCACAGTTATCGACACATAAATTGGAATCGGAGAGCAAATTTCAATTTCGAACCGAATATATTGCGTCCACTTTCAAACAAATATCCTTTGGAAAGTCATGGATTCACCTCTTCCCGCTGCTTGCTATACATTTCTTGACTATCTCAAGCTTTGCCTTTCGCTCCCAAGATTGTGCTTCCTCAAGCATGCATAAATATTTGGGTAGTGTCACAGTTATCGACACATAAATTGGAATCGGAGAGCAAATTTCAATTTCGAACCGAATATATTGCGTCCACTTTCAAACAAATATCCTTTGGAAAGTCATGGATTCACCTCTTCCCGCTGCTTGCTATGGATTAAATAACAGAGTAGATAGGGCTCTCTAACTTTCATAGTTATAGGAGGAGGACTACTATGAATTCAAAATGGGGATAAGGAAACGGGAATCAACTCCATTATCATTTCTAAGAAGTGATGACATGTCAAAGATTTTGTGAACAGCCATGGTCGACGACATTTTAAAGGAACATTGCATTTGGAAAAATATCAAGGTAATCTAGATTGATTTTTTGATTTGCGTTTTACGGCTTATCAACCTTTGCCGGTTATTTAAAGCCACAACATACTTTTAAATTGTAAAAACGTTTTGGAGATAACCATAATTTACTGATAAGTCAGACAAATTTCCAGTAAATGGGGGAAGAAGAGGTGGATTTATAACTTTCCCAAGGGTATTTAAATGAATATAACAAAACCGACTGGAATTCCAACTCTGCTACCCGATTTCAAATTCTGAGCCCTAATCAATTACACCGCCTACGCATTCAAGCTTAAAGCACCTGGTAGTCCAAAGCGGTCACCCATTTAGGTACTGACTAGTTTCTACGTTGCTTAACTTCGGTGATCGTAAAAGAAAAGAATAACAAAAACAAAAAAATAATCATAACGATGTTATGTGCGAACCCAATTTTAAAAAAAATAAATAATTGACGAAAGTAAGAATAAAAATACAGATAATAATTATTTATATTGTTTAACGTGGGACTTCACATCGTTTGCAACCATTACACCTTCCAGTCTTTTTCATGTGTCTGTCCATCTGGGCAATCCTACTTTGTTTGGAATTGTAGAGACAAAAAAGAAATTAGATCTCATTCTTCTTTTATTATGTCTTCGTTATTTTTTTAATTAAATAATTTTCATTAAATACTATTTATATATTTTCTCTTTGTTTTAATTAATTTCGTTTCAGTTCGGCTCAGGAATGCATTTTCTTTTAAAGCATGCAATGAGGATTGAACTTGTGAGGGCAATTTACTATTCTTTACGTAACAGTATATGGGCATTGATTGATAAAGTTGAAGAGTCTGCGTGACTGAGTTTCTATGCAAGAGTAATAATCCGTGTTGCCGGACAGGATAAAAAAAAACATTTTTTAATGGGTTATCGTGGGTTATCTTTCCGCAAACAAGATTTTACAGACTCATGTAAGTGAGAGTAAAATGATGACCCAACGTGAAATGAACAGTAGTTTAATAGAACAAGTCTATATCACAGTGGACGACGAAAGGCAACGGAGAATCTGTTATGTGATCGAACCCGATTTAGAAGCTCAGATACAGTCACTTTCTCACCGGCGCAATATGGCTGCCCTGTGTTTTTTTTTTAATCATTTCACCCCGAGCAAGGCAGAAACGCCACTGATGTGCAGGGGGCTACATAAATGTAAAAAGATTAATTAGAAAAGAGTGAGGAGTACAAACTAGTTTGAAAGGAGCAATAGAAAGCTGAGAAAGCAGGGGCAATGACAGATACATGGGCGGAGAGAAAGTGAAGGTTATACAGGGGAGGGGAGAGAGCTAGAGTCCAGTGGTTAGTAGACGAGTATTAACTTTGCATTTAAATTTCTGGAGGTTGTAGCCGTCAGGAAAGCAAGAATACGGGAGTGAGTTCCACAGGCGGGAAGTGCGAGAGAGGAAGCTGCAGGAGTAGAATTGTCGTCTGCATTTGGCTAACCTGATTGTGAATGGGTGGGACCCAGTTGCCAGTCTGGTTGCACGAGTAAACACCTGTTGAGGAGGCATCAGTGACTTAAGCTCATCCGAGCAGAAGCCATGAAAGTATTTATAGAAGAGACAGAGGGAGGCCACATTTCGACGATGGGAAAGTGGCTGCAGTCGAGTCGCCAGATCAGAACCTATCACATTACAGACTCTGCTGTGTCTCTTCTACAAATACTTTCACGGTTTCTGCTCCGATGAACTTAACTCTCTGGTGTCCCCTATGTATGAATTTACTCGAGTAACAAGATTAGCAACTAGGTCCCACCTCTTTACTGTGAAACCAATAAAATGTAAACGCAAATTCTACTCCATCAGTTTCTTTTCTCGCACTTTCCGCCTGTGGAATTCCCTTTCGTTTAGTTGCTTCCCCGACAGAAACGATCTCCAGGAGTTTAAATGTAAAGTCAATGATCATCTCCTATCTCGCTGACTTGCATCCTCTCTCTCATGCTCCTTTCTCCGTCCACCCTACTCTCATCAGCATTATCATCCTTCTCTTACCTGTTTTCTGGCATCTCCTTTAACCTGTCCCTCTTTCTCATAACTTTCCTCCTATGTAACCCCCTGCGCACCAGTAGCAGTAAACTGCCTTACTTGGGGCGATAAGATTATACAAAAAAAGTCACGGGTTCAAAAGAAATAATAATAAAATATGTTTAAAGAATTCATAATGTTTTGTTATAAATTTAAACCGCTTGCGTGTTAGTGACTTTGTTGCCTTGTCTAATGTGAAATTATTTAAAAACTTTCTACGATACATTTACAAATATGAAATATGACTAAAGAAAAATAATATTTGCGTTACAAAAATGTGTATCGGGTCTTCTTGATATTTCGTTGCTTATTCACATCCCCATTGCAACGTTAGGAGTAAAAATAGCTCATATTGTGTATAGGAAACCAATACCAAGAACTTTCTGAATCAATAAATTAGAATGAAATGTAATCCAATAAAATCAAATCAAGTTAGTTGATGCGAAATTAAAGAGGAATTTTTGTTTGCAAAAGTAAATAATAATTAAAAAAAGTCTGATGCCATTCTTTGGTTTTAAAACCCAGAGTCAGAATGAATTCGAAGATCTTGCGTTATAAAGAGAAACATTTTTGTTAATTAAATATTGATTTTCGCACTTAGATTCATGAAAGCAATATTTATACCAAAGTTACTGAGAAACACAGACTGATAAAGAGTAAAAGAGGGGGTAGAAGATGTGAGAGGGTTGAAAAATATAGCAAGTAATCTAAAAAATTCGTATAATATTTAAGCCCAAAAGTAAAACATTTTCAAAAATGTAGGTTTCACTGTAAGTTACTCTCTATTGGCAATTGAAATGTTTTAAAAAATATTTTCTACATCAATCTTTCTTATAAAACGTTCGTCGGTAGTATATTATATGCTTATTTTTTTAATGTAAATTAAGACTGTAATATTGGAATAATGTAAATATGTTTTCTCTGTAACTCAAAATACTTTGATGTTTTTGCGATAAACACATACAAGCTATAAACTTTAAATAAACTGGAGGACAAGCACATATATTGCCATCACCAATGCTGTTGCTTATATATATATATATATATATATATATATATATATATATAAGCATTTTAGATTTGGCGATGTCTATATATATACATTTCCCTCCTGTCACGTTCATGTCCTTCCTCGTCCTTCAACATGCGTTTTTCAATCAAAGTAACCTTCAAGGAATTTCGAATTGAACTTTTCATTTACGCTATGGGGGTAGATTGTCCTCGCTCTGCCACTCATGGTTGTTGTTCTTCTTCTATGTGACTTGTCCTTTCAGGACGTAGGCGATCATGGCCTTCTATCTCTGTATTCCTGGTGGCTCTTAGCAACACTTTCTCCTGTTACACCACTCAATTCTCGTTCTGCCATCCACCTGCTCAGGCTAGTCAAGTATGTTACACGCTGTTTTCCCCTGTCTCTCCTTCCCTCTATCTCGCCTGTTAGTATCAGATGCTCTAAGCCCTCCTTCCTCATTACATGCCTTAGGAACTTTAGCTGTCTCTTCCTGATGCTCAGTATTAATTTCCTTTTCGTTTCCATTCTTTCCAAAACCTCATCATTGCTCACGTGCTCGATCCACGATATCTGCAGCATTCTTCTGTAGAACCACATTTTAGCTGCTTCAAGTTCTTCCTTCATCTTTGATGATATTGTCCAGCATTCACTGTCATACTGAAGGACTGACATCACGTAGCAGTCCAGTAATCTCTTTTTTGTTTCTAGAGAAATCCTCCCGTCTCTTAATACTCTACTCAGTTTCTGGAATGCCAATTCTCCTTCAGATCTCTGTGTCGCACTTTCCGTCTTCTGTGAGAACACTTCCCAGGTATTAAAGTTTTTGTACCTGCTTGATTTTAGTATCCTCCACCTGTATTTAGCATTTTGGGTTGCTCTTTTTGCTGATGACTGCTCAGCAAATTAAATTTATTACTATTACTATTAATTTATAAAAAAATAATAGAGGTAGTAATAATAATAGTAGTAATAATAATCTTTTTCATGTACTGTGTCCTTTCAGGACGTAGACAATCATGGAATTCCATTTGCCCCTGTCCCTTGTCGCTCTCAACATTTTTCCTCATGGTATCTCTCCTAAGGATGTGCGTTGTGGTGCATTGGATATCGGCTCGGAACGAGAAATCAGGGAGCCGAGTTCGAATTCCAGCTGAATCCATTGCATTCACTTACGCGCAAATACCCTTGGGAAAGGTATTAATCCGTCTATTCCTTCCAATTATGGGTTAAATAACAGGACAGATTGGGTTCTATAGCCTTGGTCGGCAACCAGTCTACCGCAGAAAGCAATGGCAACCGACTGCTGGATAATCTTCTGCCCAGTCAGTCATGTCTCTTTGGAGATATGATCTCCCAAGCGTGTATCACGTATGGCACTTAACTGACTGATCTCTCCTAAACCCCACTCCGCCATCCGTTTGTCCAAGCCCATCAAATATTATCTCTATCGCGCTTTCCCCTTTTTTTTTTCTTTCCAGTAACTATTAGAGTGGATATCCGCTCGGAACGACAATTCGGGGAGTCGATTTCGAATTCCAGTTGAATTCGTTGCATTCACCTACGCACAAATACCCTTGGGAAAGGTATTAATCCGTGTATTCCTTCCAGTTTGGGGTTAAATAACAGGACAGGTTGGGTTCTATAGCCTTGGCTGGCAACCAGTCTACCGCAGAAAGCAATGGCAACCTACTGCGGGATAATCTTCTGCCTAGTCAGTGATGTCTCTTTCGAGACATGATCGTCCAAAGCGTGTATCACGTATGGCATTTAACTGAAGTATTTGATTTTCCAAGCCCTTCTTTTTCATTACGTGTCCAAGGAACCTCATTTCCTGATGCTTTCTGGTTTGCATCCTCTCCAAACTGTC
Source organism: Ascarosepion bandense (assembly GCA_037127315.1). Classification (NCBI taxonomy): domain Eukaryota; kingdom Metazoa; phylum Mollusca; class Cephalopoda; order Sepiida; family Sepiidae; genus Ascarosepion; species Ascarosepion bandense. The sequence continues at coordinate 1,358,672 of JBBBDQ010000138.1, forward strand.
GTTGCTTACGTGCTCGGTTCATGGTATCCTTAACATCATTTTGTAGAACCATATTTCAGCTGCCTCGAGGCTCTACTCACCCTTGAAGAAATCGTCCAACGTTCGCTACCATACAGAAAGCCAGATATTTCATAGCAATCCAGCACTCTTTTCTTTGCTTTCAATGAGATTATCTTGTCTCTCAGTACTCTGGTTAGCTTTTGAAATGCTCCCTTAGCTCTGCCAATGCGTCTTGCGATCTCAGTGTTGCCCTTTTCATTCTCTGCCAGAACGCTACCCAGGTATTTAGATTTCTTTACTTGTTTCATTTTAGTTTTGGCGTCTTCTTTTTACTGATGACTATACATTCAGTTTTCTTTATGTTTGTGATCAGTCCTTTCTTCTTGCTTTCGTTTGCTACTTTCTGTAAGAGGTTCTGCATTTTCCTTTCTGTATCTGCTATCAGCACCGTGTCATCCACGTATCTTATATTGTTGAGATTATGGCTGCCATTGATGGATTCTGGACTAGAATTTATCTCTCTCAGAATTGTTTCACTGTATAGATTGAATAGTGAGAAAGCACATTTTTGTCTTACGACTCTTTCTATTTTTTGTATACATGTCGAATTCATTTCCTGTCCGTACGCAAGCAGATTGCTTCAAATATAAGTTTTTGATTATCCAAATGTCTTTCCCGAAAATGTCTAAGTTGCCAAACATCTCCAACCAGTCTTCGGAGCGTAGTTTATCAAATGCCTTTGCGCAGTCTATGAATCACAGATGCAGGTCGTTCTGCATTTGTATTGCTCTTTCTGATAGCATTCTGAGAATGAATATCGCTTTCCTTGTTTCAGTGTCTTTAACGAATGCGCACCAATCTTATTCTATCTCTCGCTTGATTCTGCTACAGGCTCTGTTCATCAGAATCCGGACGATAAGTTTTAACATCTAGCTTATTAAACTGATTGTTTGGTTGTAGTTAACATTCCTTTGCACCCGGCTTCGTAGGTCGTGCGATGAAAATTAATCTGCTTAGGTCCTCGGGTATATCACCGCTGTTAAAGATTTTGTTTATTATTTCTGTGATCTTATCTACTCGAAAGACGTCTACGGATGTTAGGATCTCTATTACAACACCGTCTGGTTCTATTGTTTTGTTTTTTTTTTTTAATCATTTCACCACAAACAAGGCATTCTACTGCCACTGTTGCGCAGGGGATTACATAGGGAAAAGAGTTGAGAAAGAGGGGTTAGTTACAAGAAATGTCAGGAGGAAGTTAATAGGCGGATGAGAATACCGAGGATGGGGGTGGAGTAGATAAAAAAAAGAGCCTGAGAGAATGGATGCGAGTTAGTGAGACAAGAGATGTCTATTGGCCTTACATTTAAATTCCTGGAGATTGTAGCTGTTGGGGAAGCAACTATATGGAAGGGAATTCCACAGGCGGGAAGTGCGTGAAAAGAAGCTGTTAGAGTAGAAATTGCGGTTACATTTAATCGGTTTCACTGTAAAAGGGTGGGACCTGGTTACTAATCTAGTAGCTCGTATAAATTCATACATAGGAGGCACCAGTGATATAAGTTCATTGGAGCAGAAGCCGTGAAGTATTTATAGAAGAGGCACAGGGAAGCCACGTCACGCCGGTGAGACAGCGACTGCAGCCGAGCTGCCAAGTCGGTATCACATTACAGATTATCCGTTGGATTTTGTCAAGAACACCGAGGTGAATAGCAGGGGTACCCGATCAGATGTGGCAGTAGTATTCAATGTACGGGTGGATGGTAGATTTATGCATGTGCAGGATGGACTCAGGCGGAAAAAAACTTCCTGTTCATTTTGGCAAGTGCAGATTCCACTTCGGTTTTTAATATTTCTGGTCCGTCGGTATTTATGTGTATTGTAATAGTAGTAGTAACAATAATAGTAATAGTAGTAGTAGTAATAATAATAGTAATAGTAGTAGTAGTAGCAATAATAGTAATAGTAGTAGTAGTAATAATAATAGTAATAGTAGTAGTAGTGTTATATACGTACCTATGAATATTAATGGATATGTTCTAATCCTTATAAATATGTTAGACACTATTGTGGCGGGGGTTATATTGCCGCCTAGCGATTAACTTCGCTCAGACGTAATTCTGGCATTGTCTGACTCTTTGCCTTCGGACGAAGACTAACCCAGTCGAGACTCCGACAAAGGGTAGCTTCTCATCTGGGGAATATTAGACATTTAATTTTGCCCGGGCTATATGGCTCGGATTACTCACATTAAAAAGGCCTTGTGTCACATTTTGTCTTAAGTGGGGAGGCAACTAAATACTTATATTGCCGCCTAGCGATTAACTTTGCTCAGACGTAATTCTGACATTTTCTGACTTTTTGCCTTCGGACGAAGACTAACCCAGTCGAGACACCGACAAAGGGTAGCTTCTCATCTGGGGAATATTAGACATTTAATTTTGCCCGGGCTATATGGCTCGGATTACTCATATTAAAAAGGCCTTTGTGCCACATTTTGTCTTAAGTGGGGAGGCAACTAAATACTTATATTGCCGCCTAGCGATTAACTTTGCTCAGACGTAATTCTGGCATTGTCTCACTCTCTGCTTTCGAACAAAGACTAACCCAGCCAAGGCTCCACCGAAGATCAGAGTCTCGTCTTTGGAAAGGTAGACATTTAATTTTTACTCGAGCTATATGGCTCTGATTACCCACATTAAACAGGCCTTGTGCCACATTTTTGTCTCTTAAGTGGACAGGCAGCTAAATATCTATATTACTGTCTAGCAGTTCACCACTAATAGTGGTTATCTACTTCATGCAGCTGGCATGTATTGTATTTTGTTGATGATATAAAGATTACTATTTCATTTTCTAACCTTTATTTGGTTATTTCTCATTCAATAAGCTTTTCAGATTACAACAGTTACCCAGATTGATATACAATTGAGGAAGACCACAGGACACACTGACCAAAACATTAATGGTTATGTCCCAATCCTCATAAATACATTAGGTACTATTGTAATGGGGTGGGGGGTGTTATATTGCTGTCTAGCAGTTCATCACTAGCAGTGGTCATCTACTTCATGCAGCTGGCGAGTATTGTATTTTGTTGATGTTATAAAGATTACTATTTCATTTTCCAACCTCCGTTTTGGATATATCTTATTCAGTAACCTTTTTAGTTTACAAGTAGTAATTATAAAACCAATAGTAGTAGTAATAAGTAATAGTAATAGTAGTAGTAGTATAAAGTGGTGACCCCGACGTGATTCGAACACGACTTTAAAATTTGTTTATGGCAAAGACAAAAGTGCTTAGATTGTGTACAACGGCCGTTAAAATTTGTGGTATGGCGAATTTGTTGCAGAGAAATATTCAAATTTCGCTGAAAGTCCAAAGTTTTTTTTTGTATATATATATATATATATATATATATATATATATATATATATATATGTTGAAAATCCACGTGTTCGTCAGGAGAAAGTTGCGTTTGTGCGTATTCGTATCACGTCGGGCAGTCTATAGGGGGTATCTTATCTTATTTATTCTTTTTTAGTAGTAGTAGGATTCCGTTCTAGTGAGGGTAGTAGTATACTCTAGCAGGTTAACGGAATTTGGCCTTGTGGGAAGATAGCCCACTATAATTCATAAAATGATTATAAAATCAAGAAAATCAATTTGAGTATAAAATAACATTTATATATATACACATTTCAATTAATGTTTTTACAATTAAAATAATACTTGAAATAAAAGTCCAATGGAGCTTAAAGTGTTCATGGAAAATAATATAATGCTGAAAAAGATAAAAGGCTTAAGAATGTGGAAGCGTCTTGTAGGTAAGGGGATGTTCATTTTGAAGTTGCCGCTTCTAAGGTCAGTAAGTCAGTAAGTACTTTGAGGAATGTCTTCGGAGGGGTCAGTAAGTACTTATGAGACAGGGAGAAAGAAAGAGGTCAGCATAGTAGCCGCTCGACTTATTTCAAGGGGATATTAATTACACTCTCCTCCTCTCGTTTTCCCGTCTGTCTAACGATGCTTTGTCTCCGCTTTTTATATCTGCCTTTTGGATCAGAAGCTCGTTTGGAATTTCGTACTTGAATTTGATTCTGGGCTTCCCATTGGCTGGTAAATAAAACGCGCCTAGGCTCGCGAAATGGAAATTGGATATTTGATTAATTTTTATTTTTCAACATCTGCGCGAATCCACCTGCGCGGAGGTGATTTTTATTCATTCGCTTTCTGGTCGGCATAGTGCCAACATCCGGTCTCGCTTTCGCTCGGTCGGTATCACCACAGTAGTAGCAATGATAATAATAGTAGCTGTAAATATTAAAAAGTAATAGTAGCAGTAGTAGTAATAATAATAGTAGTAGTGGCAGTAATTATGAAAATAATTGTATTAATAGAATTAATAATAATAATAAATATCAAGGAACCTTTAATCAGTCAGTCAGTCAGTGCCATACGTGATACACGCTTGGGCGATCATGTCTCGAAAGAGACATGACTGACTGGGCAGAAGATTATCCCGCAGTAGGTTGCCATTGCTTTCTGCGGTAGACTGGTTGCCGACCAAGGCTATAGAACCCAATCTGTTCTGCTATTTAACCCATAACTGGAAGGAATAGACGGATTAATACCTTTCCCAAGGGTATTTGCGCATAAGTGAATACAATGGATTTAACTGGAATTCGAACTCGGCTCCCCGGTTTCTCGTTCCGAGCCAATATCCACTGTACCATAACGCACATCCGTTAATTGCTAATGATTTATTTTCGAGAAATAATGTAGAATATGGGATTTAAGTAGAGAAGAACGTTTAGAAAACAGATGTCCTTTGTTTCCATTGTGCGATAGACAGTGACACAACGTTTCAACGCATGCGCAACATACTTATACATATACATGCACCCACAAAACGCACATACATATGTATATATGTAAGTGTGTGTGTATAAAGACGGGTATTTTTTGTAAGTCACGGTTAAGAGTAAAGCAAAGCTTCATACATTACTGTCGAATAGTTATTGGATCACTTACAGATGTCCTATCATATTCTTCATCTATCCAATCTAATGAACTATTCACACACACACACACACACACACACACACACACACACACACACACACACACACACACACACACACAGGTGCTTAACTATACGCTACGAGCATACACTTATATAAATCTATATATGTGCACAAATGTGGAATCCGATATATCCGTAGGTGTTCAGCTATTATGAACCAGCAAAAGATAAAACCTATTCCAGTACAGCCTACTGATTCTCCCGGTCTTTGCGCAGGTAGTTCTTGGCTTCGCGGCGTTTCCCGTGCGACTTAAACATATTTGCAACCTCCGCCACTCAGTCTCTTCCAAGCAGACTTCCACCGAGCTGATCGGAATCTATCACTCCACCTAACCAGTGCGTATTTTGAGTTGCAAATATATTTCATTTATCGATTTTTAATGAGTGGGGCGTGCGTTTACATTCCTTAAGAAATCAGTCATGCAACTTTCAGTATCTTCTTTATTGACGTCTGCCTATGTGCGCTCAAGCATATCAAGGTTAATATATATATATATATATATATATATATATATATATATATATATATATATAATCCTACGTCTAAAGCACGACCCGGAGTTTCATGCACTACGTGATTATCAGGTGCATATTATGGTTAGTGATGATTGCGTAGTGCATGAAACTCCGATTCTGCTTTAGATGTAGGATTTTATGTAGATGTACTAATATATATATATATATATATATATATATATATATATATATATATATATATGTAGTCTGCCATAAGTAACTATATAGTTTTATTTCAACGTAATAAATCGTACATCGAAGGAAATAGCAACTACAATATAGAAACTAACAAAGGGTACACTTACGTTTTTTGCAACATAAAACATGGTGTTTATTAAAGCTCCATGTGTTTTCCATGAACGCTGAGGGGCATACCGTGGCGCAAAGCTCCAACGGCACTTGAGCAATGGCAGCTAGGATTTGTTCCTGAAGTTCAGCGATGCTACGGGCTTTGCTAAATAAACTTTGTCTTTGAGAATGTCCCACAGTAAAAAAATTGGGAGTGGTATGTCAGAGAATATATAGTTGCCTATAGCGGACCCTATATATATATATATATATATATATATATATATATATATATATAGAAAGTATAGGGTAGCTTCAGATAGAATAAAATTCCCTATTCAAACAACACTTAAAAAAGTGCTCAATACAAAGTAGAGGGGATAATACTAATTTAGAATTTATAACATAAATATATTATAATATTAGTGATATTATTATA
>JBBBDQ010000138.1:1367500-1377500 GCA_037127315.1 Ascarosepion bandense
CGGCTTTCTCTTTTCCAATCTTTTCACTCTTTTCTTTTTTTTCAGTGAGAGTAGATAGACTAAACTATCGCCCGGTTCACACTCCACCCACGTCTATTAAACAGGTGAAGAGGCTCATCCCTTGTTCATTGTTTAGGATGTGGTTTCCGGCTTTCTCTTTTCTAATCTTTTTACTCTTACATAGCCCCCTGCGCATCAGTGGCGTTACCACCTTGCTCGGGGTGATATGATTAAAAAAATGTCAAATGAAATACCCAACGAATAAGGGTTAATAACAATTTACATCAGTGAAAATTTTATATATATATTCATAATATTACAACACATATTGTAAAGTAAAATGTGAAATATACTTACAGTTAAAAGTAAGTTCAATTCTCTGGTTTAGTAGGTAAACCTTGTCTTTAAATCTGATGATTTCTAACTTCTCATTGAGACGAAGTTAACACGGTACACGGAGGAAATTACAAGTTTGAGCCCTTGTAAGTACTTTCCATTTAACAGTAGAGTTTTTTTAAACATCAAATGTACCTCGACAATGAAGTACTGTATTTATTGAAAGATAAAACGTGCTGATACCAGCGCGTTTTGAACATGTTTTTAGTTGACACGATATAAAATTTTTAATATTAAAAAGTTTTGTATCGGGTCTACTAAAACCCCTGGTACGAGCACGTTCAATAATTCAGTATTATTTCCCCTTAACCCTGCTCTGCAATCGATTTGCTTAAGCCATCAAGTATGTCAAGCGCTGTTTTTCCCTGTCTCTCTTTCTCTTTATCCACTCTCTGGTATCAGATTCTCCAATCCCTCCTTCCTCATTATGTGTCTCATAGACCTCAGCTGTCTCTTCTTGATGTTAAGTATAAGTTTCTTCTTTGCTTCGATTCTCTTAAAAACCCAGTCGTTGCTCACATGTTCGGACCATGGTATCTTCAGCATCTTTCTGTAGAAGTACATGATAAATGCTATGAAATAATATGAACAAAGCATGTAAGATAGAAAACATTAAACCAGTTGGACTTTGAAGTTATTTATTTTCTTGTTGACGTTTCGTTTTTTGTTTTTTTTGTGAAACTTGACAGAAAAAACAACGAAAAGTAAACTTTTAAAAGTTAATAAATTTTAAATATATACCCGCGAATAAAATAGATTTTTACTGTTGAAAAAATGTCTTGGATCCCCCAAATGATCCTACAATGGTCAGGTCGAGGACAAATAAGCAATAGCATCAGCTTTAAGTTGCGAAATAGATTTCCGTTTTGTGCGACGTTTAACAGTCTGATAACTTGGTAGCACGAAATGTTATTGTTATAGATAGATAGATAGATAGATAGATAGATAGATAGAGAGAGAGAGAGAGAGAGAGAGAGAGAGAGAGAGGGGCTTTTCTTTCTGCTTCTATAAAACTTCAGAGGCCACGTCGTTAGCCTGTCACGTAAAAGTTAACTATAAAAGGTTAGTGAAGATAATAACAAGCCGTTTAGTGTGGATTTCAACAATACAAGGTACGTAAACTGCCCGTTTCCCGCCTGACCAACAATCAGTTTCTCCACATTACATAACGAAATAAATTTCCCCCATATATATATATATATATATATATATATATATATATATATATAAATGAAGAACGAAGAATAAAATTGCAACGTTCAAAATATTAAAGTGCCCAATATAAAAAAGAGGAATGAATATTTATTATTAATTATTACGCGAGAACATGTGAAAAAAAAACTCTTTAAGGTAGTTTTTTTATGTCATCCAAAGAATTCAAATTTTTACTATTGACATTATTTTACAAGGACCTGAAAAAATGAAAATCTGAAGAAGCAATGTCTGATGAATATGACTTGTGGGGTTAGCTGCAACAATTTTTTTTGTGTCTCCAGAAAGTTTGAATGGCGTAGTTTAAAAAATGTAGGCGTGCATAGGGAACAGTCACACACAGACTCACAGACTGCCTTTTATATATATAGATTAAAAAAAAAATAGAAATGTGATCCGAAAGATTCCATTCGTTCAGATTATGTGGTACCCAGACATCGTAACACTTTGAGTACCCGAGATTTACTAAGTGCTCATGGATTTGGATGAATTTAGTGTTTCTGCCAATTTCCGCGTTGTTCATTGCGGGTTGTTCTCAATCAATAACTTGATTTGGTCGTCATCTTTAATGGGGAGGCGTCTAGCGTTCTTCATCAATAAAGCTACAATCAACATCACTTAACTTAGCAAGCCACTTCCGTACATTTCTGTCAGCTGAAGCATCTTCACCGTACACAGCACGTATCTTTTTTATTTTGATTGCGAGTCATTTTTGCCTTTACGGTAATTAAAAGCATCAAGTGGCTAATGCAGCTTATAATCTTACATTCTTATGGTAATGCAAAATTGACACTAATTAAATCATTTCAATGTTTTTTATCCCAAGAGAAAATTTGAAGTGTGTTTAATCGGAAACGTAAACATATTATATGTCAATAAATTTGACGTGTGCTAACATGATAGATGTAACTTAGGTTTTTTTAAAAAACTTGCCATTTTAAATTATATAACTCTAATCTGCTTATCAAAAAAGTTAGGTAATGACCACATGCTACCGTAAAAAAGTTAGGTAATGACCACATGCTACCATAAAAAAGTTAGGTAATGACCACATGCTACCATAAAAAAGTTAGGTAATGACCACATGCTACCACAAAAAAGTTAGGTAATGACCACATGCTACCATAAAAAAGTTAGGTAATGACCACATGCTACCATAGAAAAGTTAGGTAATGACCACATGCTACCATAGAAAAGTTAGGTAATGACCACATGCTACCATAGAAAAGTTAGATAATGACCACATGCTACCATAGAAAAGTTAGGTAATGACCACATGCTACCATAGAAAAGTTAGGTAATGACCACATGCTACCATAGAAAAGTTAGGTAATGACCACATGCTACCATAGAAAAGTTAGGTAATGACCACATGCTACCATAGAAAAGTTAGGTAATGACCACATGCTACCATAGAAAAGTTAGATAATGACCACATGCTACCATAGAAAAGCTAGGTAATGACCACATGCTACCATAGAAAAGTTAGGTAATGACCACATGCTACCATAGAAAAGTTAGGTAATGACCACATGTTACCATAAAAAGTTAGGTAATGACCACATGCTACCATAAAAAAGTTAGGTAATGACCACATGCTACCATAAAAAAGTTAGGTAATGATCACATGCTACCATAGAAAAGTTAGGTAATGATCACATGCTACCATAGAAAAGTTAGGTAATGACCACATGCTACCATAGAAAAGTTAGGTAATGACCACATGCTACCATAGAAAAGTTAGATAATGACCACATGCTACCATAGAAAAGCTAGGTAATGACCACATGCTACCATAGAAAAGTTAGGTAATGATCACATGCTACCATAAAAAAGTTAGGTAATGATCACATGCTACCATAAAAAAGTTAGGTAATGACCACATGCTACCATAAAAAAGTTAGGTAATGACCACATGCTACCATAGAAAAATATTTAAATACTTAGACCCAGATTAATACTGATTCCCCGATGCGTTTATTTCTTTCTATCTTTCTTTTTCACTTCATGCTTTCTCCTTTTCTTTCTTTCTTTCTTTCTTTCTTTCTTTCTTTCTTTCTTTTACCCGTAAATATTAATTATTATTAATAATATGAAATAATAATTTATGAACTAATAAATATAATAATAATTATGAACTACCCCATTTTGAATTCATCTCCCTGAATTTGTATCTTTATTTTTCTAATTTAAGTCTTTTCATCGTCATGTATTTTTTGTCTATTTATATTATGCTCTTGATAAGTTAAAAAATTGTAACCTTACATTAAAATTTAACTTCCATGAACATTGCGTGAAATTAAATTCAAATTTCCTACACGGTTAGTTTGAAATATGCACCTGATGACTGTGTAATGTATGAAACTCAGAGTCGTGTCACCGATATAAAATAATATGTATATTTATTTAAATATATATATATTTGGTGAAATTGTATGAAAAATTCACGTGTCCCGCCCATCATCGGAATAAATTTGCTATGTTCGTACGACTGAGGAATGCTGGGATTTTTTTTTTTATATCGAGACGAAATCATTTACAGAATTTGCCAGATATTTCCTGGCAAATAGATAGTTTTCTAATCGACGCTTAGAGGTGGCACAAGGCCGAAAGTATGGTACACCGAGTTAGGATCGAACTCACTACTCAGTTGTAACTGGTTCTAGCAAAATAAGCTTGGTAACCATTACCCCACGCCGAGGTTCCTTGATGGTAGTATCAAACATCAGCTAACAATAGCGATGAAAGAAAAAGGACAATCTCGAAATGAATTCGGATAGATGAAAAAAGATGTTAAATATCTAACATCCTTCGTTCAAAAAAACTTTTTCCACTTTGTCATACAATTTCATCAATACTGTTCTTGATATATAAAAAATATATACAGGGTGTCCATAAAAATTGTGTGCGCTTTAAACAATTTATAACTTTATTTGTATTTGCGATAGAAATAGTCTGTAAAAAGGATTAGAAAGAAGTGAATCTATATTTTTAAAAAGTTTTATTGAAATTTTCTTTAAGTTTCCACATGTCCTCCATCATTAGCAATACAAAGGGTAATGCGATTTTGCAGTTAACGGAAAACATTTGCCAACTGATTTACAGTAATGCCTGAAATCACATTAGTTATTTTAGCTTTCAAATCTTTTAATGAACGAGGTTTGGTTGCATACACAATTGTTTCACATGTCTCCATAAAAAAAAAATTAATGGAGTCAAATCTGGCGAACGTGGAGGCCAATAAAATGGTCCACCCCTTTCGACCCATCTGTTAGGAAGTTCCTGATTTAGAAACTGACTAACACGCAGAACAAAGTAGCACCACCTTGTTGAAACATTAAACTTTCTCACATTTTTTACATATTATTTCTATCACAAATACAAATAAAGTTATAAAGTTTTTGAAGTGTACACGGACTTTATGGGCACCGTGCATATCGTTTATTTTATCTTATATACATATATATATATATATTGTAATACAATTAATTTAACATTTTCGTGACAGACTTTCCCATATTTCGGAATATTTTTTTTTACTATGATTCTATCTTCAAGCAATCATTTATATTGAGTACTGTGAAATTAAAATAAATAAACGTTTAGGATCAGTAAATTTCTTATTGTCTTTTCATCTCATTATATAGTATATCGAGGCAGCAGATAATTTTCTAAACTTATACTGTTAAATATAAGAGACAATGAATGTCTTATGCTTAATCATGAGCCGTTCTAAACATCGTATTTTGGCTTTAATTTCAGGTGAAAATAAAGACAAAAATTCTCCAACATTTGGATATTTTTCTATTAAGTTGGTTCTAAGCTTTTGGCTCACATGAAAATCGCGTTTAAATCTGGTCATAACACATTACATTGTATTTAAATATATAGTTCTGTTAACATTTCGAGCTCTCACGCGGTGTGACGTCATAGAACCGCATTACAAATTTACAAACTGCGTTTGCTATTTGGTAACTGTTATCGTTGCTTAGCAAAGTTTTATGTCAACACAAGATAAAATCGTCTTTGATGGTGGATATTTTATGCTAACGTCCCTGTAACCTCTCTGAAGATGGCTCATGTGAGCCGAAAGCTTAGAACCAACTTAATAAAAATTATCCAAATGTTGGAGAATTTTTGTCTTTATTTTTACCTGAAATTAAAGCCACAATACGATATTTAGAACGGCTTATGATTAAACACAATAGACATTCATTGACTCTTATATTTAACAATATATATATATATATATATATATATATATATATATATGTGTGTGTGTGTGTGTGTGTGTGTGTGTGTGTGTGTGTGTGTGTAGTGAATTAATGGGTTTCTTTTTATCCGACATATTTTCGTTACTTCAAACTTTATTTTTAGTGGATACCCGTATTTGAGTAGACGTTCCGTTTTTTAAAACATTGTTTATTTCGTCATTCGTCTACTGAAGGTAATATTTTCTTCATTAAGTTTTTTCGAGTGAGCTAGCCGGGAGACAAAATAAACACCGTTAACAAAACGGAGAGTCTTTTCAAATATGGGTACCCACTAAAAATAACATTTGAAGCAGTATATATATATATATATATATATATATATATGCGCGCGAAAGTAACAGTTTTCTATGCATAGAAATATTTCCCTCTGTGTGTGTATGTGTGTGTGCGTGTGCGCGCAGATTTGTTTTGTGAGTGCATGTGCGAGTGCGGTTGCTTTTATACTGATGAGCATGTGCTTATGGATGGCCGGGTAAACTCAAACCTATACGCACGATCGCATCCGAGGTTTGAAATTATTCTCTATGAATATAAAAAGTTATCAATCGATTCACCAAACTGCCTGCCTAAGGACATATTTACGTATCTGCTTATCGATTGTATACTTTGCTAACAAAATCTTTTTCCTCTCTTACCTGTATCTCTCCCTTTACTCTCTAATTTTTTAGTTTAGCAAATCCGTTCACCTTTCTGACTGACTGATTCACTTACGATTTCCTCTTTCCCTCTCTTTATTAACCGTTGCGCACATAACAGCTGCGCAGCGAATGATAAACTGAGACCGTCAGTTCGTTTCTCGTTGCAAGTTTTTTCTTTACAAATGTTGCCATAAGTCTGTCTGAAACGACTGATTAAAAAATAACAAAACAAAATAAAAAAACAAAACAAATAAATATAAACAAATATTTTTTTGTTTTTATAAACATTTCACCTCAAGCAAGGCAATACTGCCACTGGTGTGCAGGGAGTTACATGAAAGAAGAACGAAAAAAAAGTGTTGTGGGATCTCCCCTTTTTCTATGATAATGTGCTCGACTTGAGTATACATATACTCCTGCCATAATGAGATCCGGAAGTTATAGTACGAGTATCGTAAAAGTCCGTAGTTTACCGAGAGGTACCGAAGTTACACAGAGAATACCGCGTCAGTAGTCATAGTATCTCTGAGCTCTACTGAGCCAAAATAGTATAACACAGTTATACTAATTCCAGCACGGCTTCACTTCAAAGACATATATATATTCCTTACTAATCGTATTCCTGGATTGCTAACCTGCGTTCCAGTAGTATCTTACTTAATAAAACCTATTTTTCTATCTCAAATATCTGTTTTGTTGTTCCTTATTTTGTGCGGTTCCTCAACCGGAATCCACAACAAAAAGGTACAGGTGGTGTCGTAAAAAGGATAAGAGAAAGATGGGAATCAAGGAGAGAAAAGATGGCAAATGACGTTGCGCTTAAACTCTTGAAGATTGTAGCTATCAGGAAAGCAAATATACGGAAAAGAGTATGAGAAAATATACTGATAGATTTTAGTGTTTTGGCTGTAAAAAGGTGGGACCCAGTTGCCAATCTAGTAGCTTGAGTAAATTAGTGTAGAGGGGTCAGTTAAGTGTCGTACGTGATACACGCTTTGGACGATCATGTATCAAAAGAAACATGACTGAATAGACAAAAGATTATCCCGCAGTAGGTTGCCATTGCTTTCTACGGTAGACTGGTTGACATCCAAGGCTATAGAACCCAATCTGTCGTATTATTTAACCCATAACTGAAGGGAAGAGACGGATTAATACCTTTCACAAGGGTATTTGTGCGTAAATGAATGCCAGGAATTCAACTGGAATTCGAAGTCGGCTCCCAGATTTGTCGTTCCGAGTCGATATCCACTGCACCACAACGCACACCCAAGAGGAGGTACCAGGGAATTAAGCTCGTCAGAGCAAAAACCATGAAAATATTTGTAGTAAAAACCGCAGAATGCCATATCTCGTCGATGAGAAAGTGAATAAAGTAGAGCTGCCAACTCGTGATTAGCAGGAGCACCCGACCAGATGTGGCGTCAGTATTCAATGCCCGGACGAATGGTCGATTTATAAATGTACAAGATGGCTTCTAACAACAAAATCTTTCTGGCCCGATACAGTGACCCAACCTTCATAGCGGCAGGTGTAGCTATTGATACGATGTAGTTGTTCCACTCGAGATCGGCTGAAAGAGTGAGGCCGATGAGGCGCAGTGTATTGCTTTCTGTGAGACTAGTGTGATCCCTACTGATGGAAGGAAAGAAAGTTTCTTTATGGTGGTTAAAGGAGAGCAGCTTCGTTTTAGAAGCATAAAATTTACGAGCCATTTTTTATCCCAATCCATCACAGATTGGAGGTCCTTTTCAACCTAGGTTTACTTTGTCAACACTGGCAGATTTTTTATTGAGATGGGAGTAAATGGTGATGTCATCTGCATAGATGCCTGCTTGTGAACAAATTACATCAGGAATATCATTGATAAAGATCAGGAAAAACGAAAGACCTAGGATAGAGTCTTGAGGGACATCCGCGTTAGTATCTTGAATCATGTCTGTTTTATACGATCTTCATTATTTTAAAAATAACTTAATTCGTCACCATTTCTGTAACCTATTCGGTCGTAAGGACACCACATGCATTATATATATATAACGGCTGTGCTGTGTTTACGGCAAAATAGCTTGAATAAAATACAGGCTGTCCCTTATAAAATTGTCATAATTTAAAATGTGAATGTCTGAGTAACTACATGTCCCAGACAAACGCAAATGGAGTTCATATTGAACAATAAACGATTTATCACAATTCGAACAAGATATTGAAAGGGATGTAGATTTTATAATGTTCAATATGCGCACTATTTGTGACACAACAACATGTCAAGTCAGTAGTCCAGCTTCTGCCAAACACGCTGTAGCATGTCTTGCGTAACATTCTCCAGCGTCTCAGTGATTCTTTGCTTAAGTTCCTCTAGGTTTATCAGAAGAGTGGGGATATAGACCTGTCCTTGCACATAGACCCATGGAAAAAGAAAAAAATATGCAAAGTTGTCAAGTCAGGTGAATGTGGTGGCCATTTAAACAGCTCATTGTCATTATCACGCTCGATTCATGTTTCTGGTAGATTCTCATTGAAATAAGTTTGTTTTTTTACACAGTTATTACACATTTTTAAAAAATTTTAAGATCATTTGAGCGAGTATTAGCGATGTTATTAGACAACAAAATGATGTCAATTGGGGGAGAGGTACTAGTTTTCTTGCTCCTAGTTGGGTTACCATGTCAAGAAAAGAGAGCCAAATTTACGCTGCTATTTAACCTATAGATGTCTTCAACCTTTTAAGGGCATTAGCACGAAGTGAACAAAACCAAATCTAGCGGGAAGTGAACTCAGCACGCTGAATTACACTATCCGCGCCTCTTACCTACATTATTAAAAAGAAGAAAAAAATGTGTACGATTCTCTGTTTGTTTATTTTACCTGTCAATTACCTTGGTTGTTAAAATAGGAATATTTTGGTTTTTGTAATCGATGTTTGAATCGAAGCCAGAATCGGAATTTTGAATACTGATTTCCAAGGTTGATTGGCTCTTCCAGTTGCTATAACAGAAGGAAAAAATCCTTCTGGTAGGCAAATGTAAACCACCGATAGTCAAGAAATTTACACAAATCATTTTTGTTTTTGTTTTTCATCAATATTCGAACTTAGGTAAATCCCAGTTTTCAAAAGATGCTTTTCAGAGCAAGCGTGTTTTTTACATTATTTATTTATCCAACAGCCAAAACATCTATCTATCTATCTATGGCTGTTCCCTATCTATCTATCTATCTATCTATCTATCTATCTATCTATCTATCTATCTATCTAACTCAAGCTGTTCATATCCATCTATCTATTTCTGTTCCTACTAATATTTTTTTTTAAAGTATCTTTTTTATGTATGTATGTATGTATGTATGTATGTATGTATGTATCTGTTTATTCTTATCTATCTATCTATCTATCTATCTATCTATCTATCTATCTATCTATCTATCTATCTATGACTGTTCCCTATCTATCTATCTATCTATCTATCTATCTATCTATCT
>JBBBDQ010000138.1:1385000-1435000 GCA_037127315.1 Ascarosepion bandense
CGGACATATTGATGCACCCGAATCGATCTTTCTAGAAATTTCAGTAATGTTTTGTGTGGCTCATGTGATTATAATTTTATTTCTTATCAAGTGATGTCGGCATTGTCTATTTTTAATTTTCGTTCCTTTCAAAAAGTTGGCTATGTCTCAATTTTTGTTTACGTACTTGCAAAATCCGTTATGAACACAATTATTTATAGCAGACCCTGATGGTTAAACATGTGCCAGAGTGAGCATCTTTATAACGGTCGTAGCATATTCATTTCTGGCTGGGTGTCAAATCATTTGTACATTTTCGAAACAATATAAGTGTGTATCGATTCTGAAAATTAGCCACTAACCTTGTTTCGCGTTTTGTCTGTTAAAACAACGAAGAAGCAATCCTGGTGAAAACGGAATGCAAATCAATATGACAATAAACCAGGTTTATTGTTAGTTATATCAGAATTGAAGATGTATGAGAAATAAGAACAATTATAACTTTTATTGAAGCATTTTTTGGAAAACTTGCAAACACAGAGGGAGAGCAAAAATAAATGACTCCACTCATTTGTGAAGAACAGCTTTTATGCCACAATGGAAACAATTCAAAAACATTTTATTATAAAAATTAAAATTAGTTGGTTCAGAATGAGTAGATTTGAAAGGTTTTATTTTTTAGACATAGAAGTTATTAGCAAAGCTATCTCGTGCGTTGGGGTGCAGTGGATATCGTCTCGGAACGACAAATCGGGGAGCCGAGTTCGAATTTCAGTTGAATTTCTTGCATTTACTTACGCGCAAATACCCTTGGGAAAGATATTAATCCGTTACTTCCCTCCAGTTATGGGTTAAATGACAGGAGAGATTAGGTTATATAGCTTTGGCTGGCAACCTGTCTACCGCAGTAATGGCAACCTACTGTGGGATAATATTCCGACCAGTCAGTCATGTCTCTTTCGAGACATAATCGCTCAAGCGTGTATCACGTATGGCACTTAACTGACTGGAATATTGAATATTCAGTCAGCAATATTTAAACTACGAAGAAAACGATTTTTTTCTTTTCGTGATTGACTGTTTTGCGTTTGTACGGCTTATCAACACTTACTGGATTATTGGATTATTTAAAACCGAAAATATTTTTTTTTGGATATGTTATGGTGAAACACACCTATTCCTCAGACTTTCCCTCCTATATCAATAAGAGTTAACAGGAAGTTCTTAGGAAGTTCATAGGAGTTCTTTAGAGTTCTATTGGAGTTCAGTAGAAATACTAGGCAGCTGATATTAGTCGACAGTTAGCCGAATACTAAGGAGTCAGCTTACAGTGGGAGATTACGAAGTTCCTAACATTTTGGGTGCTTTAAGTCGATTAGCAACCGACATAGCACGATTATAATCTTCAGTGCGAAAACTTGTTCACAAGATTGCAAGAATAATAATATTTTTTTGTGAGTGAATATTGCTTTAACAATTTTTCTGAGGATGACAATGATTTTTCTAGATACATGATCTAATATTCAACCAACAATTGGGGGAAAATGGATTCATACTGTTCCTAAGAGTAATTGTGCGTAAGTAAATTAAACGAACCCGACTGGAATTCGTACTCATATTTTCGGTTTCTGAGTTTAGGCCGTTATCCATTAAATCCCTTGCACATCAGGATTATACTATGAAACAAAATCTACCCAAACGTGTTCAATAGAATTCTGTCCAGAAATCGTCTTAACCCTAAAAGTCTGATAATATCTTTCTAGATTTTTTATTCTCAAGTCATTCTTACTGTCTGATGTTGGGAGAATTTCTTCAAGAAAATAAGGGTATATTTTTCTATACTGATATTCCCGATAGCGTCGAAACTGCACATTTCACCAATATTGATTCGCTGTTTTTCTGATAGCCGGCTACAGAGGTTTCAACCAAACATTTTAGCCAAACAATCTGCACACGAACACATTTTTGTTTAAAAATTAAGCAAGTGAGGACTGACCCGAAAATGTATCAACTTTCAAGATTTCTGTTTGTCCGCCATCACAGTTAGTCACTTTCTTTTTCTGTTAATATTTATCTAGCCTAAGAAGTAGTATTCCTTCTTACACAGTGAATATATCATACTTTGATCGCACTGAACACACTGCCAAATATATCTTTTTTTTTCTTTTACAATCCTACAATCCCCTATCATCACTCAAAGGCACGGGTTAAACAGGTCGATTGAATGAGACGGCATGTATCTATCTATCTATCTATCTATCTATCTATCTATCTATCTATCTATCTATCTGTTTAATTTTTCGATGATTTTATGAAGGTAAACATTTATATTTTCGATGAGACCTTACCAAAGAATCATCTAAATTTAGATTTAAAGATGATGGCCGAAAAATTTACTTATTCTTTCTTTATTTTCTTTCACATTTTTTTTTGCTTATGCAGTTTGCTAATGAACGTTATAAGAATTAATTTGATCTTAGCCTAAAGAATTTTTGACATCTTCGAGCCGTCGGTGTCCAAAATCAAGCAAATGTAATGATTGAAATACCGGATATCGTTTTTTCTAGTAATTATGAACATTCCTTATGGATTCGCTATTAATTTTGTATCAAGAAACAAATATTGTCCTCTGTCATACTGGATATGTGAATATCTAATGTTTTGCAATTTATCATTTCACAAGGCTATTTACACGCAATGTTTTAAAAAAATTTTATGTAAGTTGTTTGAAACGATATCTGAAAAGGTTAAACTAATCTTCTCTACTTTTAAAATTTTTTTCGATATTTTTATTAATTCTTTTTAATTAGGAAAAGTTGATACCAGTCTACAACCGTGATGAACAAGTAACTTAGAGAGTCGATTTAAGGGAGATATTTCATGCCTACCAGAAGCAGGTCACAAGAAATGAGAATTATATACCATAGTGATCGGTTCAGAATTCCTAGAAGAAGGCCGGAGCGTACAACGGCCGAAAGATCGTAGAAATGGCAGCGAAGACGAGGACAATAGCCCGAATAATGTAAATAGTGTAAATACTAGCTCATCTTAGAGATATAGGAAAAGTTGATGAGTTTTTATTCATTTATAAGAACTACATTTGGGGAGAAACATTTCTGTTTTCAAAAATAAGAAAAGGAAACTTTATGAGACTTTGAACAATATGCTGAAAAAAATAAAGGTATCCTTTACTACAATTGACTCACCATTTAATATGGAATATTTGAGAAACGTATAGCAGTTCTAATCTTAGTTATATGTTGCACGAGGCTGAAAGTATATAGCATCCTTTACTACAATTGACTCACCATTTAATATGGAATATTTGAGAAACGTATAGCAGTTCTAATCTTAGTTATATGTTGCACGAGGCTGAAAGTATATAGCATCCTTTACTACAATTGACTCACCATTTAATATGGAATATTTGAGAAACGTATAGCAGTTCTAATCTTAGTTATATGTTGCACGAGGCTGAAAGTATATAGCATCTTGTGAGGATTTAAATCATTATTCACTTAAAATTTATCTACCGAGACAAGTTTGCGAACTATTGCATCAATCCGAAGATTGCAAAATGTTACTATCATATCATGGAAGTCGCACTCTACTTCCGTTTTTGAAGGTGTTATGCGCATGTCTTCGGAGGAATGTAGCAGATGTCGGCAGCCAGAATTTCAACAGTTATTCAATACTAATTACCGCCAAAATAATAATAGAAAAAAAAACGCGCTTGAACAAGTAGAAGAATAAGGACGATATATTTTTTGTGGGTTGTTTTTAGATGAAGGATTTGTTGCTATTCTTTTGCACCATTTTATTAATTTAATATGTTTTTTTGCACGGTCCTGGATCGATAAACATTTTGACCGCTAGAACAAACAGTGTAAAAAACGGAAATAGATTCGAGCATGAAGCAGTTTCATACATTTCGGGAGACTGATTTTTATAGATGTGACATTGACCATTAAGAAACCACACACACACACACACACACACACACACACACACACACTGTTTATAGAAGATGAAAGGTAAATATCGGAGATAGTGTGTTTGTAGTTATCAACACTGTGGATACAGGAACCAACATGGTATTTTGACTGCCAGTTTTACGCTTCATTGTGAAATTCAAACTACTTTTAAAAAATGATCCTCAGCATGCAGTTCTGAATCGTCAGTAAATCTATGCTGATTTTATATGTGCCACAATACTGAAAGTATGAGGCACAGAGTGAGGATCGAACTCACCACTAAGTCATAATTATTCCTGAGAGACAAAACCCTCGGTAAATTTATGATTAAACTCTCGCAGATCTATCTATGTCTGTTCATATGTATGCATGCTCATATCTATCTATCTATCTATCTATCTATCTATCTATCTATCTATCTATCTATCTATCTATCTATCTATCTATCTATCTATCTATCTATCTGCTTTAAGTTTTCGACGTTTTAATAATTTATATTTTCGATGCCACCTTCCAAAGAATCATTTACATTTCGATTTAAAGATGATGGCTTATTCCTTCTTTATTTTCTTTCGCAGTTGAGTTATGTTTTTTTTGATTATGCAATTTTCTAATGAACCTTATAAAATCAATTTGATCTTGGCCTAAAGGATTTTTGACATTCTCCAGCCGTCGGTGTCCGAAATCAAGCAAATGTAATGATTGAAATACCGGATATCGTTTCTTCTGGTAATTGTGAACATTCCTTATGGATTCGCGATTAATTTCGTATCGAAAAAAAAATTATCCTTTGGAGGATAAATATATATATATTCTTTGTTGGGAACTGGGTATGTTAATATCTAATATTTTGCAAATTATTATTTCACAAGGCTATCTACACGCAACGTTTTTTTGAAAATAACTCTTATGTAAGTTGTTTGAGACGATAGCTTTATACAGTGTCCCAATCCGAACCTGCAAAGGTTAAACCAATTTTCTCTGCTTTTAAAATCTGGCCGTAAATTCTGTTTAAAATTTTATTTCAATATTTTTATTCATTTTCATTACTTGAGAAAAGTTGATGATTTTTTATTCATTTGTAAGAACTACATTTAGGGAAAATATTTCTGCTTTCAAAACTTAAAAAGAAACTTTATGAGACTTTGGATAATACACTAAGAAAAATAAACGAATCCTTTACTACGATTCACTCTCCATTTAATATGAAATATTTGAGAAACGTCTAGCAAGATGTTATGGTGATTTTTTAATCCTAGTTATATGTTGCACAAGTTCGAAAAGATAGAGTACCTTGTGAAGAGCTAAGTCATTATTCAATTGAAATTCATTAATCGAGACCAGCTTGCGACCTAATACACCACTCCGAAGAGCCCAGTTAGTATAATACGTTACGATCATATGACAGGGGTTGCATACCGACTTCCGTTTTTGAAGGTCTTATGCGCATGTCTTAAGAGGAATGTTCCAGATGTCTGTAACCAGAATTGCAAAAGTAATTCGATAGTAATTACCGCAATAATAATAATAATAATAATAATAATAATGATAATAATAATAATAATAAACGCGCTTGAACAAGTAGAAGAATAAGAACGATATATTTTTTTGGGGGTGTTGGTTGTTTTTAGATGAAGGATTTGTTGCTATTCTTTTGCACCATTTTATTAATTTAATATTATTTTTTGCAACATCCTAGATCGATAAACATTTTAACCGCCAAAACAAACAGTCTCAGAAAAGAACTAGGTTTCAACGAGAAGCTTTTTCATACATTTCGGGAGACTGATTTTTTGAGATGTCACGTTAACCAATTAACAACAACAACACTGATTATAGTAGATGAGTGATAAATGAACTTGTTTAGACTATTGATCCCACTAGGTAATGCGCTTTCTCTCAGAAACCGTTACTAAGGTCCGCTTAGGATAGTTTCAGTATGAACAACACGTGAGATCAACAAATAATTATGTGCCTGAGTTTGAATTTTGATATCTCCAATTCGCAGTTGTCATTTTGGACCGTTTCTCTTGCTGATAACCTGGCATACTGTCTTCTTACAAATGATAGTTAGTCTTTTCTTCTCGCTTTTCTTACTACCTTCCAAAGTATTCAGTTTTATTCGTGTGTCTGAAAATAAAAAAAAGAGGAAAAGAGACTTTAAAATGGATTCCTTTTGTAGAGAATCAGTTCAGATGACACAATTTTATAATGATCATTTTCATTGTTAGATTTTAACCTTTTCAATATTTTTAGTTTTTTCACATCACACAAGGCGACTAAAATATCTGAAAGCGTGATAATCGGAAAAAGTTTCGAATGAGACTCGAGCTCGCTTGGATTCTTATACTATGGTTCTTTGGTAATTCCGTGACTGAAGTGCTCAAGGTGACGTCCATAAAAGACATAATTTCGAGGTGCGGGATTCAAGTAATAATCTATCAATAAAATAAAAGTGAAAGCTGTATTAAGCAAGATAATCTCCCAGATCAAAATGTCTGTAGTGTGTCAGATCTGCACTTGAGCTCAAATTTTAACCGAGTCTTTTGCATTTACTTTCGCACACGTTCACTCTGGAAAGGAATGGATCCAACTATTCTCACTCTAGTATAACTAGCAGGCTAGACTGGGATCTCTAGTCTTGTAATATAATAATCTGGCCCCACCCAAGAAGGCTGATGAAGCGTGGGTGTTTTCGGTCATTGAAAGCAGCGGCTGTCATTTTGACCCTATTTCCGACAGAGCGGAAATAGCTCAGAGCAAACAGACAGGTGTCTCTGAGAATTTACGTAGGCGTCGTGTAGGCGTCGCGTGATCAAGGCAAAGCCGGAAGAAACGAGTCCCGGTTTTGGAAGATATATAAAGACTGCGAAAAACACGGATTAGTCAGTCAGAGTCAGAGTCAGAGTCAGAGTCAGAGTCCCAGCCAGTCAGAGTCAAAGAAGAGTCCCAGTCAGCCTCGACAGGAGTCAGGCTCGACAGGAGTCAGGCTCGACAGGCAGTCTGGGCAGAGAGCCAGACAAGAAGAGAAGTCGAAGAAGAAGCTAGAAGAGCTAAGCAGAGAGGCTACACTCCCGTCGAAGCCCACTAATTAGAAGCGCGCTCTCTCACTCCTGCCACTAGGCCACACGGTCCATCGTACATTAATAAAAATATCACTGATATATTTTTATATACACCCGTGTTTGTCTGTTTGTGGATATATAACAGTCTTGGGTAGTAATTAGTGCAAATAAGGAAAATCTGTATTTCAAACCGCGGGAGCTGTTCGATTTTTATAACCAAGAAGTCAAATATTAGAAACAAAAGTGAATCTGTGCAGGGCCGTATTCGTCTATGTGGTCAAGAGACATGGCATTGGCAATTCAGTTATAAAATAGAAAAAAGAAAAAAAGAATTTGTGGAGAGCCAAAATCATTTATATTCTCAAGAGACATGGCATTGACAATTTTAAGATAAGAAGGAATAATGAAACTGTGGAGATCCATGATCGTCTTTGTGGTCAAGAGACATGGCATTGGCAATTCAGTTATAAAAAAGAAAAAAAGACAAAAGAATTTGTGGTGAGCCAAAATCATTTATTTTCTCAAGAGACATGGCATTGACAACTTGAAGATAAGAAGAAATAATGAAACTGTGGAGATCCATGATCGTCTATGTCGTCAAGAGACATGGCATTGACAATTCAAAATTAAGAAAGAAAAATGAATTTGTGGAGAGCCATGATCCTTTATGTCGTTAAAATACATGACATTGACAATTCAAAAATAAGAAAGAAAAACGAACCTGTGGAGAGTGTGCACACAACCACACACAAACACATATGAAGATTAACTAGTATATTGCTGTTTTCTTGAGTTGTGTGATGTCAATGAAATGTTCAAGGAATTTTCCCCGAAAAGCATCTCTTACCCTAACACCTAATTTTCATCATTTCCTTTTAAAGTATAGCGGCAAAATTGCATATGGCATTTTATTTGTCGCGCTATTCTTAATTTTGTGAAACGGATTTAAGGAAAATTTACAAAATTCAATGTTATTAATCATCAAACTTATTTTGGTCTGCAGACGGAAATATTTAGGTTGTGAGTGTCGATAAATTACATAGCAATAAAATATTGAAAACACAACAAAAACAACTCTAGCACACATGTCAGTTTGCCCCATAATAATAACTCATGTAATTGTAGAAAGCCGAACCAATGCCTCATACCTAAGAAATGCTTAACAAAATCTGTGGTTTATATGTTTTCGATTTCATCCATAGAGAATCCTAAGGATGCTAAAATTTATATCGGAAACACAATGAACATTTTAAAAAAAAGAATTTCCATTTTCTTTTCACACTAGCCGAGGAGACATTGTGTTTTCAATGTTGAAACAAAATGTACACTTTGTAGTAGATGGTAATTTGTACATGTTCTAAACTATAATTTATATATATATATATATATATATATATATATATATATATATATATATATATGCGTGTCTGTGTGAGAGACAGTTCCAATTATTATTATATTCTTGCATGTATACTCTTAATAACACAAATTTATTTTCACATACATTTTCCCCCTCTCTCTCTCTCCACACACACACACACACACACACACACACACACACACACACACACATATATATATATATATATACAAATTAATAAGGAATGCAGAAAATAATTACAACGTTCAAAACGTTAATTTAAACAGTGCTCAATATAAAAATAATGCAATGAATATTTATTATAAATTATACTTTAGTACATCTACAAAGTACAAGCTTTGTAGTGAATGAATCTTTTTGACATATTTTCTTTATTAAATCCTACCTGTGATATAATAAATACAAACTGGGATCTCAGTCTTAGGTGTTCAGTCAGTCAGTTAGTTAAGTGCCATTCGATGATCATGTCCCTTTTGATACATGACTGACAAGGCAAATTTTTTTCCCACAGTAGGTTGCCATTTCTTTCTGCGGTAGACTATAGAACCCATCTGCCCTGTTATTTAACTCACAGCTTGAGGGAGAAGAGATGGATTAATATGTTTCCCAAGGGTATTTGCGCGTAAATGAATGCAACGAATTCAGTCGGAATTCGAACTCGGTTCCCCGTGTTCTCATTCCAGCCAATATCCATTGAACCACAACCCACATATACATTTACTTCAATTCTTATAAAATAATTCGTTAACAATATTTATTTTTTTTAATTCCAGATTACAAGAACACATTTTCGACACCTGAGAGACAGAGAACTCGAGACAGTGCGACCCGCTTCCGCCAGCAGTTCGAAGACCTGTACAATGAAACAGAAGCCGCATTAAAACCGCGTCCTTTGAAAGAGACTGGGCCCGAAGTGCGTAACACAACACGTATAAAACGAGACGACGACAACATTGTCTACCACAAGAAAAAAGACGAATTATGTGACGAATCGGAAGACAAACCGGAAGTGAGAGCTAGTCCAAGTGCAACTATCGAAAAGCCACGCAGGAGAAACCAAAACTCAGACGAAGCTGACGTAAGCGGCGGACTTCGCTCCCCGGTTGGAATCAGTAGCGGGCTTGATACAAAATCCTTGTCTGACGACAGACCTGCTAAGGACAAGGTTGAAAAAGCCAGCGACAGCAGCGGAGGCTTCCACCGCAAAAACATTAAAAATCTGTCCGTGAACATTATGGGAGTATCGTCTGAATCATTGAACGCAACTGAACAGTCTCCTTATTATGAACGCCATTCAACAATAAACAGTCCTTACAATAAGACGACTATCATTCACAAAGATCCCGTTGACCCAAATATGTCTCTAGTGTGTGGTGATGGGCCTGCCGTACTTGTAACAAATGATTATACTTCCAGCTATATCGTAATTGTAGCCATTGACTTCGGAACCATGTTCAGCGGGTACGCCTTTAGCTTCACCCGGGACCCGGAAAGTATTCATATGATGAGAAAATGGGAAGGAGGCGATCCTGGAATTAATAATCAGAAGGCACCGACCAGCATCCTCATCACACCTGAAGGGGAATTTGACTCCTTTGGGTATGCAGCTAGGGACCGTTATCATGATCTAGACGTTATAGAGGCAAAAGAGTATCTGTATTTCGAAAAGTTTAAAATGGCTTTGCATCACAATGCGGTAAGTAAAAGTTTAAACAGTCTTTTAATCACGCTTACACACACACACACACACACACACACACACACACACACACATATATATATATATATATATAGCAGTAAAAGTGCTACGTGTTAGACCAGTAGATGGTTATTTAAAAATAGTGCTCAATGCACAACCAAATGAACTGAATATGCAGAGACAACAATATATCAAATAAAGAAATGTTCTCTACTTATTTGCTACCCAGCCTTTAACTATACCGTTTACATCAGATAAAACCGATATGGTTGAAACCTTGATAGCAAGTAAGTGGTGAACATTTCGTTGTGTGTGTGTGTGTGTGTGTGTGTGTGGTTCCGGCAAAAATTTTGTACCAGATGGAGGATATATTGTAAGGTCTGATGATATGGGCTAATTAAACTCATTGAAATGAGCTATAGTTTATAACCAATTGAAATGACGTGTTGAGTTTTCCTTTATAGACTCTCTCTCTCTCTATATATATATATTAGTCATCCACATACAACCCTATTTCGCTGTATCACAGCTGTTCAGTGTGGGTAGACATATCCACTTGCATCTGGCCGGGATCGAAACTCGACCGATTTCCTGTCAGTCGGAGTCGCTACCCACTAAGCCATAGGCGCATAGAATCAAAGCAAACAGTGAGAATTTTAACGTGTTGTATATAAGCAGTGTATACACACGCCAGTCACCAAAAGAACTCAATTCATCCCTGAAGAATATATATATATATATATATATATATATATATATAGAGAGAGAGAGAGAGAGAGAGTGAGAGAGCATGTGTATTTGGGCAGCAATCTTACTTTATGCAGGTTTCATTGAAAATGCCAAAATGCCAAAATTAAATCTCGTTAAGTTTTTATATAATTTTTCGTGCGTTCTTATGATTTTATTTCAGAATAATTATTATACACCAATTGTCTAATTCTTTTGTTTTTCCGAGTGCTTTCGGCTATTCTTATAGCCATTATCAAGGGTAAATTTATTTTATGTGTAAGTAAATAGGTGTAGAGTTTACGTTTGTAGATTCATGTATGTGTGATATTCCGAACACGATAAGAACATTTTTATCGTGTTCTTAACTGATAATATTACCTGTCGAATTTTCTTTTTATTAATACTGATTCCATTATTTTTAATCTTTTTTGCATTTGGATGATGCTATTATGTGTGTATTATCAAATTTGTTGCAGATACAGTTTGGTAAGTCTCTGTGCGCGTATAAATCAGATCGAAATGGACTATTGCCTGAAAGGTGCAATGTATATATGTCTCATGTAGTACGGCCGACAAGGATGATTTAATCAATCTTTTGTTGAGTTTATCTAGCATTCTAACATTTTCCGTTTTTCAAGATTTAAAGAATATAAAAATTTTCTATAGTTTTAATTGTTCCGAGCGCTTTCAGCCAGTGCTTTAGTCATTCTCAAGAGTTTTGTATTAAGTGTGTTGTATACATACTAGTATATTAATTATTATTAGAGAAGCCCAATTCATTAAGCGAAGTTCCCCTGCTATCAATCTGACACTGTTCAGTTGCGGAGATAGCGTGTTATGTGCTTTTTTTTAAAAATAAAAGTAACCTTCACGTCAAACCTGCTGCGCATGTCACGTTAATTCTCAAAACGGTCACTCTTCCACAAGAATCTTCACACAGTAAAAACTACTATATAGTATAACACACGTAAAATAAATATGCCAAATGCATCCCAAATATACATTAATATTTAAGTATGTATTTATAAACATACATATGTATATAGCAATAACAAAGATCGCGTGAAGCCAGAAATATTGTCAGTTCAGTTAAATCTAAAATAAAGGACATTTAAGGCAAACAGTCCTGGTAATAAAGTGCTCAACATGAAAGATAGAGCATTAATAGGATTAATACAATAATAAAATTTGTTACTTAATTGACTGATGCTCGATTCAGTCATCTCACTCCAGAGTTCCGTAGACGAACCTTTTTTTAAGCGTTCGCTTGAGTCATCAGGAGGAACCAGATAATTACTAACAAATCGACCAAACGATTACAAAGAGATTCATCTACGAAACTCTGGAGTCTCAAGCAAAGGCGAGAAGA
Source organism: Ascarosepion bandense (assembly GCA_037127315.1). Classification (NCBI taxonomy): domain Eukaryota; kingdom Metazoa; phylum Mollusca; class Cephalopoda; order Sepiida; family Sepiidae; genus Ascarosepion; species Ascarosepion bandense. The sequence continues at coordinate 1,397,197 of JBBBDQ010000138.1, forward strand.
AGATAACTGCGAAAACAAATACACCTCGCATGTCATCTCGGAGAAATGAACTGAATCTCGCTATTTCGAGACGCGACAGAAAATAATACACTCCTCGGTCTTAGTTTTTTTTCTTTTTTTATGATTAACTAGCAGTATAGCCTGGTGTTGCTCGGGTGAAATGAAAACTTTAAACTAATCCATGGTCCTGGAGCTCAGGCTCTTTGGGTGTTGGCACGAAAGACTAAAAAGCAATAGTTGTTTCCAGTTAAAGCGAAACCGTAGACTGAAAGAAAAATGAATGAATGTAAGTCAAACATTGATTTCCTGGTATCGATATCAAATAAGTTTTTTTCGTTGTAAACTGAATTTTGAAGGCTAAATAAGTCCTCTGAGTAAATTGTATCATGTCTGAGACTAAGAACTACAATTATATCTACTTAGAGCCAAACCTGAAGCAAAACTAAAATAAAAGGGCTGAAAAAATACAGACATACAAGCAGATAAACAGACACACACACACAAACATCTTGCCTTTTATATATATGTATATATATATATATATTATCGATTTTCTGCACTATTGTAAGAACAGCAACCTTGAAACTTCTGAATATCGTTTCTTATGTCTTTGTTTATGAGTGTATCAAATTTGATTAAAATCGGACCACTCCTTCTATAACCCGATTTTTTCGATTATCGATTTTCGATAGTTATCGGGGGTACCTCAACACAAAACCTAGCTAAGAACACTGGTAGACGCTTATAGTATAACTACGTAATTTTTCAAGAAAATCAGTTCAGCCGTTTCGGAGTCTATAGGTAACGGACACACACATACAGACACACACAGAGACAAAGTTCCATTTATAAATAAGCTTATATATATATATATATATATATATATATATATATATATATATATACAGTTGTATTCAAAAGTGCTCAAAACATATATTAAGTAGACCTTTTAAATATATTAATTCAGAATTCAGTCGATTACGCAACCTTGGTTTCAACCTCTTAGTATCTTCATACCCGAGGACACCGAAAGGTTGTAACAAAGATTGCATAATCGACAGAATCGACTATTTACGCCCTCACACCCTGATTGAGCACTCTGGAAGAATGGTAGACTTTGAAAAACAGTAGCTACTCTAGCATATACGCATCGTTCATTCAGCAATGAATTAGAACACTATCAACTGTTGGGCGTGTATAATGATAATATACACGCTAAAAAGTCTGCCTCCTTCTACCGAGCGCCTGTAGCTCAGAGGTAGATATGCCGACTGACGCCAATTCGGTCGGGTTTCAATCTTGAGTAAAAAGCAATTGGCTGTCTAACCGTACTGATGAGCTGTGATACAGCGAAACAGATCTGTCTGCGGATGACTATTTAACCGCTTTCTCTACCATAATTATTTCTTCCTTTGGAATAATTTAAAATATAACTGTTCTTTCCTGTACAATAACCGTTAGGATAACGCAATAAACTGGACATACCTGATCTCACCACCCATAATACTCCATTTCCCAGAGTAAATAATTAGTCGAGCAATTTTCAGACATACATGGCCTCAAGATCGTGTTCACAAATGAAATAGATTGTCATTAGCCGGTGTTGATCTCAGTGCCCACTTATAAATTTACACACGCTGCATTCTTGACATTGAGCACTTTATACATAGATACCAGTCAGTCAGTCAGTTAAGTGCCGTATGTGATACACACTTAGGCGATCATGTCTCGGAAGAAACATGACTGACTGGACAGAAAATGATCCCGAAGTAGGTTGCCATTATTTTCTGCGGTAGACTGGTTGCCAGCCAAGGATATAGAACCCAATCTGTCTTGTTATTTAACCCATAACTGGGGGTAAGAGACAGATTAATACCTTTCCCAGGAGTATTTGTGCATAAATGAATGCAAAGAATTTGACTGGAATTTGAACTCAGCATACATAGACATAGCTTACCTGAAAAGTATATTTTCCTTTCTTTCTTTCTTTCTTTCTTTCTTTCTTTCTTTCTTTCTTTCTTTCTTTCTTAAATAAAAAGTTTGGGAGTCTTCATAGTTTCAAGCAGCTTCCCAGGGTATTAAATTATAACACCCGTGGATAAAAGTGAACTAGTACAACTACATGCTCAAATGTCTATATGATATCGGTGTACATTTTTATCTTTGCAATCGTCGAAATATGCTAACTACAGATGATCATGTTAAATACTTTGATCTCGAGCCAATCATTGAAGCACAAGATGAAACGAATACATTCATTTGAACGTCTCAACACCTGCAGCATCGTTCGTTCCAAAACTTTCAACATGACTAAATTCTAAAAATTCTGAATATCTTCTCATTTGACTTGGCGGGGTAGAAATATTTGTTATATTTTATGAAAGTTCTCAACAGCTCTCAAATTTGACACTTCAACTTTCAACAATTTTTTCGTTAAACTTGTACAGCGAGACTATTCTGAGAAGCCTAGAAGTTTTGCCAGGATTCGACTCAGAAGCGACATTTTAAACAATATAAGGTACGCAGATGATACAGTGCTGATAGCAGACACGGAAAAGAAACTACAAGATCTCCTGCAGAAGGTAACTAAAGGGAGTGACAAGAAAGGACTACAAATAAACTGCAAGAAAACCGAATGCATGGTCATCAGCAAAAAGGGCCGCCCAAAATGCCAAATACAGGTGAGGAACACTAAAATCAAGCAGGTACGAAAATTTAAATAACTTGGAAGTGTTACAACAGAATATGGAAAGTGCGACACTGAGATCCGAAGACGAATTTGTATGGCGAAAAAAAACATTCCAGTAGTTAAGTAAAGTATTCAGAAACAGGACAATTTTGCTAGAAACAAAAAGAAGAGTACTGGATTGTTATGTGATGTCGGTTCTTCATTATGACATTGAATGTTGGACAAAATTTTCGAAGATGAAGAAAAAACTTGAAGCAGCTGAAATGTGGTTCTACAGAAGGATGCTGTGCATATCATAGACCGAGAATGTGAGCAATAATGAGGTTTTGGAAATGATAGAAACGAAAAGGAAAGTAATACTGAGCAGCAGGAAGAGACAACTAAAGTCACTGGGACATGCAATGAGGGAGGAGAGCTTGGAGAACCTGATACTAACAGGCCAGATAGAGGGGAAAAGAGACAGGAGAAAGCAGCGGATAACATTTGAAGGACCTGATCAGATCGATGACGAAACGGGGGTTGCATGGTGCAACGGGAGAAAGCGTGCTAAGAGCCACCAGGGATAGGGAGATGTGGAAAGCCATGATCGCCTACGTCCTGAAAGAACATGGCCCATAAAAGAAGAAGATAGGAAGCTTTCCTTTGTAACTCGAAAACAATTGTTTTCACCCTTTACATTTCTGCATTTGTCTTAGTTTTAATCATCAGCCCATGTGTATCAATCTTCATGGCAGATTTTCTCGGCTTGGTTTCCTTCAAGTTTTCTAGTAGAACACTAACAAATAGGCGTGTCCATTAAACAAAAGATACAAGTGGCAGAGGATGAAAATAAATCAAATGAGTATATTTGTATATAATTATTTCAGAAGCAAAAAAGCGAAAGTTCAGTTTATATGCCTTAAAGTGGTATCACTTCCATGCTGTTTGAAAATTATTTGAAAAATCATAAATTATTTGAAAAACAATACATTATTTGAAAAATCATAAATGATTTGAAAAACAATACATTATTTGAAAAATCATAAATTATTTGAAAAATCATAAATTATTTGAAAAACCATAAATTATTTGAAAAATCATAAATTATTTGAAAACCATAAATTATTTGAAAAATCATAAATTATTTGAAAAATCATAACGCTGTAAATTAATTTACACAAACTTTCTGGCATTATTTTATTCTAAGTACAGAAGTTCACTATTTCAATAATCAGCATTCACTATCGTAATTTCTATTTAGGCCTGAATATTGGTATCGAGTGTAAAGAAGCAACTGTTTTAACAATAAAGTAAGCCATGAAATGTAGTTTTTAAATTAAGGAGACTATGAATTACAAAGAAACCTCTATTAACAACCAGAAAAAAGAGCACTTGAAAGTTTTACGAAGTATAATGAAAGAAGACTTGAAGAATTTAACACTCATATGGCATTAATGCAGGGGAATGCAACAAGTAAGCTACTTGACAAGTTTGGATAGACAGACAACCGAACAAATATCAAAAGAACAAAGAGGGTAGCAAAAAGGTAAAAAAGATAAGTTGTGTAGAGCTATAAACGATATGGTATAGGTAAATATTGTAAATTTAGAATATCCAAAGGTGTAAAGAAAAACAGAGACGGAATCCCACTTTGCACGGACATTTGAATAGGCATTTACCCTAAACTGTAGGGACTACGATGGCTAACATGAAAGCTTTGCCATAGTTTTGCAATAGTGAGTCTTTTGTAACCTGTAATAACAGGATCAGCCGGTCTGACTTTGTTCTTTTTGCCTACCGTTGAAGAACCTGTCACCGAATTCATTTTTCTTTTCTATTAAGGATTACCATTAACAATACCAGCCCATCTATTAAATAATAAGACAAAAATGGTAATCATCCAGGGTTAGTTGGTTAAGTAAAGCCTCTAAGAGTTCTGACTGTCAGGGGAATTTGTCGAACATTTGGGAGATCATGATGAAAAGCGCGGTTATCATGTGGTCAGATATAAATATGCAGTATTTGGCCACAATGGTGTTTGCACTAAATTTCGCATCAAGGACGCCAGGTTTTGACTTGAGTTTATTCTGGGCCGCCGAATGCAGAGTCACTTGACTTTACATGGTTTTGCAAGCGTTGTAACAAAAAGCACGAGAAAGACGCATATATAAACAGCTGCACCAGAGAGGTGCCGTGCAAGTCTCCCAGACATCGCAGCCGGTCGAGATTATTTGACGAAGTACGGAGCTAAATCTAATGTAATGATAAAGATGGAAAATTTTAACCGCGTATTATTAATTACTTTAAACGATTTACAATTGTCTCACCTATCGATAGATAGATAGATTCCAAATTGAAAAATTCAAAGGTGTAAAGAAAGACGGTAAAAAGGTTTTGAAAATATGTATTTATCCGTGCGCCCACGTTGCAAAAGAATATGGCGCAAGATCTAATGTTTTAATGTAGCCTATCAACAAAGGTTTTACTAAACGCGTTCGTACATGGCGACGAGAGAGAAGTAGAAGTGTAATCAGACAAAGAGGGTGGAACGTGTGGTACATACAAAGCGAGAACTAATGACTGGTAAAACGAGAATCATTACAGAGAATAATTGAGAAATGGAGAAAGCGAATTGGAGATAGACAGAAACAAAGGGAGAAAAGAAAGGCAAAAGAGAATTGGAGGAGCTATTGATTTCACGCATGCGCTGTGGACTTATTTTTGTTCAAAATGCGAAGAACTAAACCTCGAAATTAATACAAGAATTTATTTACGTTGTTCTCGATCGATTTTTGCTTCACGTTGCATAAAAGGTTTTGGATAAAAGATTTCTTTTTACATTTGAAAAACAACTTGTTTAAAAATCTTTCTAATGGTCATGACTAAAAATTTCGTATTCTGTTCGAAATACTGCTAAAAAGATATTGTTACAAGGCGTGTTACGGGCGTAAGTCTAGGAGCGATACGCTGCATTTTTTCGAAAAAAAAGTTTTGCTTTCTTTCTTGCAGAACGATAAACTATCTACACTTATAAACGAGGAGAGTTGAAAAGAATAAAACTATTTTTAATCTAAGAAGCTATTTTATATATCATTGAAATACACTGAAATGCCTACTGATACATATACATCAGCTTACAAATGGCTTTATGGCAAATATTGATTTTAATCATCATTATTTTTGTTTCTGCTATGATACTAATGTTATCAATTTCGTTCTTGCATTTCTATTCGTTTGTTTTTCACTGGGTCTTCATAAAAATGTGCTGAAGATGTATGTTTTCTGTAAACGTTACATTTTTTAACAATGTTTTCCTTGAGAAAAGAAGGCGGTTTTTTTCTGATAATTTATCCTAAATAATGTAAAGAAAGTTACTTGTCGCAAATATTAATTCACCCCAAGAAATTATAAATTTTAAATAAAAATTTTGCTAAGGTTGCCTAGCAACAACTGCAACCCTCAGAATAAAAAAATTACCAAAAATCATGAAGTTATTCACATGTTATTCACGGCTCGGAACGAGAAATCGGGGAGCCGAGTTCGAATTCCAGTTAAATTCCTTGCATTCACTTACGCACAAATACCCTTGGAAAAGGTATTAATCCGTCTCTTCCCTCCAGTTATGGGTTAAATAATAGGACAGATTGGGGTTTATAGCCTTGGCTGGCAACCAGTCTACAGTAGAAAGCAATGGCAACCTACTGCAGGATAATCTTCTGCCCAGTCAGTCATGTCTCGAAAGAGACATGATCACCCAAAGCGTGTATCACGTGTGGCACTTGACTGATTGATATTCGAGAAACTTACAAGGATTATTTTTTACAATAAAAACAAAATTTAAAAAAAATGTTTTTGGCTTGTATATAGAGGTGAGCGCGAACGTAAACCACAGACTTTGAAATTGCTCACCCGAATCTCGCACATTTGGGGCAGACGCGAAAGTCAATTCAACCGGGTGTAATGGAAGGGAACTGGAAATATTTGTGTACATTTTAGTAAATATAAATGCTTTTTTTGGGAGTGAATTAATATGTTGGGGTGAATTAATATTTTAGAATGAATTAACAGAAATTGGAGTAGATAGATCTAATTGGAGTAGATAGATCTATCAATCGCCCGGTTCACACTCCACCCATGTCTATTGAACAGGTTAAGAGGCTCATCCCTTGTTCCCTGTTTAGTATGTGGTTTCCGGCTTTCTCTTTACAAATCTTCTCACTTTGTTTTTTTTTCAATTGGAGTAGATAGCTCTATCTATCGCCCGGTTCACACTCCACCCACGTCTATTGAACAGGTTAAGAGGCTCATCCCTTGTTCCCTGTTTAGGATGTGGTTTCCGGCCTTCTCTTTTCCAATCTTCTTCCTTTGTTTTTTTTTTCAATTGGAGTAGATAGATCTATCTATCGCCCGGTTCACACTCCACCCACGTCTATTGATCAGGTTAAGAGGCTCATCCCTTGTTCCCTGTTTAGGATGTGGTTTCCGGCTTTCTCTTTTCCAGTCTTCTCACTATTACATAGCCCCCTGCACATCAGTGACGTTACCGCCTTGCTCGGGGTGATACGATGAAAAAAAAAAAAAAAAAAAGAAAAGAAAAAAGAGACCCCAAAGCACAATTCCCAAAATGTAGATAGAAATTCAAATATTAACATGGGCACCGTACACAGAAATACACAGGTGAATCGAGCATTTTGACGTGTTGTAATGGCTAGCAAGCTTGTCTCGTTAGATTAAATTATGACTGAATTGTGAGTTCGACCTTCACTTTCGACCTTCTGCCACATTCGAAGCTATATTTAGCAAATCACTATGCATAGGTGATAATAAGAAATTTGTAAAGGTTCGGAATTGCAAGGTATTATTTCTACTTCGTCTGTTGTGTCCACTTTCGCACCAATGCCTTTGGAAAAGGCATGAAGTCCTTTGTTTCTCCGTAGCTATAGGTTAAATCATAGCGAAGACTGGACTTTCTAGCCTTGGATAAAAGTGAATCTAATGTCTTCTCTGAATTCAAAACCGTTGAGAAGGCAACAAGAAGAAACTACGCTATATTTCACGAGAAGTTCTCGCAATTCAAATAAAGAAAATGAATGTGTGGAGGGCCACGATCGTCTGCGTTTCTGAAGGGACACTGCATTTAAAATGTTTCTAACTGTTGTTATATTTGCTGATTTTTACTGTTAGGCTGTCTTTTATATTTCTAAGACGCTTCAAGCGATTCTGGTTGACTGATTTGTATTTTTTACGGCTTATCAACCGTTTTTAAGTTATGTGCGTTGTAGTGCAGTGGATATCGGCTTGAAAGGAGAAATCGGAGAGCCGAGTTCGAATTCTAGTTGAATTCGTTGTATTCATTTACGCACAAATACACTTAATCTAGCGGTTCTTCCTCCCTCTATTGGTTAAATAGCAGGGCGGATTGGGTTCTATAGCCTTAGTTGGCAATCAGACTTCTGCAGAAAGTGATACAAACCTACTGCGGGAAAATCTTCTGTCCAGTCAGTCATGTGTCTTTCGAGACATGATCGCCTAGTCGTGTATCACGTATGGCACATAACTGACTAACAACTGAAACATATTTCGATTTACAAGAGGTTGCTGGCGTTCTGAAGCGATCTTACCTCAAAGTAGAGAGCAGACTTGATGCTGCATGACATCAGAGATCTGGTGTTTTCAGCCTGATTTGACCGTAAGTCGCTTTATGAAATGACAAGAAATCACCAAGTCGAAGGCAGAAATTTAAAGCAGTAAAAATATACTTGCTTTTATTTATTTATTTTTTTACTGAAGAGGGCGAAAACAATGAAAATGCTGTACAAATTCTTTGGAAGAGACTCTGTTATCGCTTTGCCACCAGCAGTATTTATCTTAGAATTACAAACCGAAAAATAATTAAAAAATGGATAAGAACGTCTTATATAAATCTAGATACTTTAGCAAGTAGCTTTTATTGAGGAAGAAACTGAAACCCAATTAATATTTCTCCGGGAAGTAAGTGCATTTCTATGGATTCTGTAGAATATCTTCATCACACACACAACAAAAAAATTAGGATCTCAAATCTGCCTGCTGACGGCTCCATAATCTGCCATAGAAATACGTCAGTCGGTGTATAAGATTTACAGCAGAGATTAATGTTTTTAGCGTCAACAGTTTGTGTCCTTATTGTGTGGTTAATTTCGATATTTCCATCTTGTCTGCAAAACAGAAAGTGCTTACTACATACGATTGTTGTTCAAGGATTTTATTTTGACTGATAACCGTTAACGACTCGACAAAAACAACGAAAAATAGAATTGTCACTGATATCTTTATTTGCAATAAGAACAGCACTCACTCTTTTAAGACGTTTCCTTTTTTTTTTCATTCCCTCTCTGTGACGAGCATTCTCTTTCTTTTTTTCTCACACACATAAAGAAACACCTGCTCATTTCCTCTATCTTCTTATACGCTTTTCAATTCTACTATCCGAATATTGTTTAAACGTTATGCCTGTTTTGACTCGCAAAGACAAAATCGACTCAAAGAATGGATTCTTTCACAGGAATCATTTCCCCGTTTGTTGCACTCCGTGAACTTTGTATCAAACCAATTTCACAGTGATATATATAGTCATCCGCAGATAGATCTGTTTCGCTGTATCACAGCTCATCAGTACGGTTAGACTCCGATTGCTTTTAACCCAGGATTGAAACCCGACCAAAGTGGCGTCAGTCGGCGGTTCTACCTCTGAGCCATGGGCACACGGTAGATGAAGGCAGAATTTTTAGCATGTATATTGTCATTATACACGCCCAATAGCCAGAGTGCTCTAATTCATTAGTGAATGAGCGATGCGTACATGCCAGAATAGCTACTGCTTTTCAAAGTCTACCATTCTTCCAGGGTGTGAGAGAGTAAACGGTTTTTATTTCAACTAAAAAAATAAATTTATTGCTATTGAGATTATTTTGCACCGATCTGAATAAATGAAAATCCGAAGGAGCAATATCTGGTGAAAATGGCGGCAGGAGTAGCACATCCCAGCGAAAATATAACAATATTTGCCGGGTCGCCAAAGAAACGTGAAGTCTGGCATTATCCTGATAGAAAACAACATCTTTACTGTTATTCTAGGTGTTTTTCTTGAATTGCTTCCCTTATTTTGTCCAGTTGCGTGCAGTGCATTTCCGAATCAATTGTCTGGTTACTTGACAGAAGTGCATAGTAATTGATTCCTTTCCTATTTCAGCAGATGCACAGCATGGCTTTCTTAGGATGAAGACCTGCTTTTGTGGTGGCTAGTGTTGGCTTTTCGCTTAACATTTTTGTAAACGATCCATTTTTCATCAACCGTCACAATTGGCTTCAAAAAGGGTGCATTTTCATTGTGTGTATACGGCAAATCACAGATAAAAATGCGCTTTAAAAACTTCTTTTACTCAGATCATGTGGTAAACAAATATCATAGAGATTTGAGTACCCAAGCTTCACTAAATGTCATAAATGGTGGATTTTGATAAATTTAGTGTTTCTCTCAATTCCCGCGTTATCTAATGCTAGTTATTCTTACTGTCATCATTCGGTTTTCATCTGCAGTGTGTGTGTGGGGGGGGGTGAGAGGTCGGTCTGAGCATTTTTCATCAATAAAGCAACAATCACCAACTCTAAATTTAGCAAACCACTTTTGTATAGTTCCGTCAGCTAAAGCAACTCCTTCGCACACGGCACATATCTTTTCTTGTTGCTCGCGATGTATTTTTGCCTTTACGATAATAAAAAAGCATCAAGTGTCTATAATCTTCTATTTTCATAGGTTTGCAAAATTGTCATGAATTAAGTAATTTAAAACTTTCTTTCTCAATATATCAATAAAATTTGATGGGTTCTAAGGTGTTGGAATATGAACGATTAAAAATCAGCACAAAATTTTCGGACAACCCATTAATTTATATTGATAAAAAAAACAAAAATAAAAAACAAACAAACAAACAAACAAACAAACAAACAAACAAACAACAACAACAACAACAACAACAACAACAACAACAACAAAAAAAAAAAAAAAAAAAAACAAAACAAAACGTGCAGACGCCCAAGCTTCCTTCCGACTGGCCAATGATTACATTTTATAAGTTGCATTTTGAATCTCGATATTCTCGATCTTGTCGGTGTAGACGCGAACCATTATGTCGGCTGTTTGTCCGTCTGGTTAGGTAGGTTGGTAGGTGATACTTAGGACAGCATCTGCTATGTTGGTCTAACAGCTCAGCCCTTTCACCTATGAATTCCACGTCTATCTCCTCATTCTGACATGATGAGTGGCAGTACGCATTGGAGGGCACAAAAATCACTCGACAAATAAGTCAGACTCTAGCCAAGGATAAACCAGAGCTTTCCTCGATTCCAAGCACAACTATTAATATAGGTCAGTCAATTAAGTGTCATACGTGATACACACTTTGGGCGTGTATCACGTATGGCACTTGCGTCCATCAACCTCCCCGACTTTTGGCCGGTTCTGCTCACGTGTTGTTGATCTCAGAGCAGATAAAGCAGGACCACTCATTACCACTTGATGAGGATAGACCAGACTAGCGAGGAATCGGTTTATTATAACTAACCAGATTCAAGACCGCAACGACACTGTAGATATATAATTACAAGATTAGGGTACGGCGGAGGGTCTGTAATGTGATCAATACCAACTTGGCAGACCGCCTGCAGTCTCTCTCTCACCGGCGCGACGTTGCTTCCCTGTGTCTCTTCTATAAATACTTTTATAGCTTCTGCTCCGATGAACTTAGATCACTGGTGCCCCCTAGGTTTGAATTTGCACGAGAAACTAGATTAGCAACTAGATTAGCAACTAGATCCCACCCTTTGACAGCGAAACCGATAAAATGCAACCGCAACTTCTACTCCAACAATTTCTTTTCTCGCACATCACGACTGTGGAATTCCCTTCCACATGATTGCTTCTCCGACGGCTACAATCTCCAGGAGTTTAAATGTAAGGTCAATAGACACCTCCTAACACACTAACTTGGTCCCATTCTTTCAAACACTCTTCCCATCTGCCCAATCCTCATCCTCGGTATCCTTACCCGTCTATCACCTTTCTTCTGACATTTCCTACATCTAACCACTCCTATTTACCTTCCCCTATGTAGCCCCATGCGCAATAGTGGCAGTGGAATGCCTTGCTTGGGGTGAAATGATTTAAAAAAATTACAAGTAACTCAAAATAAGTGACTGAAAATAAAGATGTTGGATGGTATTCAGTAGAATATTCGTGTTATATTACTTCTACGGGGCTATCAGATGGTTGAATTTGGCAATGTCTCTCTGTGATAGTCTTACTCTTTCTTTCTAGCAGCACGCTGACCGTATTATTCAAACTGCCTTCGAATCACTTCCCCGCTACTTATGACGACTACCGTCTCAGTCCAAACACTCGGGCCCAAATGACTAAATTCGTCTTGCAACCTGATTTTGTTAAAACTCAGACATGGATTGGAAAGATGGGTCTAGGGTTTTCATTTCCTTCTCTGTTCCAAAGGAGAGTCTGTAATGTGATAGGTACTGATCTGGCGACTCGACTGCAGCCACTTCCCCACCGTCGAAATGTGGCCTCCCTTTGTCTGTTCTATGAATACTTTCATGGTTTCTGCTCGGACGAACTTAAGTCACTGGTGCCTCCTCAACAGGTGTTTACTCGTGCAAGCAGACTGGCAACTGGGTCCCACCCATTCACAGTCAGGTTAGCCAAATGCAGACGACAATTCTACTCCTGCAGCTTCTTCTCTCGCACTTCCCGCCTGTGGAACTCGCTCCCATATCCTTGCTTTCCTGACGGCTACAACCTCCAGAAATTTAAATGCAAAGTCAATATTCATCTACTAACCACTGGACTCTAGCTCTCTCCCCACCCCTTCCCTTTCTCTCCACCTTTGTATCTGTCATCGCACCTGCTTTCTCAGCTTTCTATTGCTCCTTTCAAACTAGTTTGTACTCCTCACTCTTTTCTAATTAATCTTTTTACATTTATGTAGCCCCCTGCACATCAGTGGCATTTCTACCTTGCTCGGGGTAAAATGATTAAAAAAAAAACCCTTATCATATCGAAATGAAAACAATTCCATATATCTATTTCAACTTCATACCCCCTTTTATTGTCTGTCTGCTCTTATCAATCGTCCCGGTAACCCAGTACACAAGAAATTGTCAAGGCCTCATTTCAACCTAAGATCACCCATCGTCAAAACCCATTGACAGATATTTTGTCTGGAATAACTTTGATAAATTCGCTTAGAAAAATAATTTCATATTCAATAACTTCGCATTTTTTCTCATGTTGAACATAACTTAAAATTAATACTAGCCATCTGAAACTAGGGTTATAGTTAAAAAATTCCCTCGACCTCTTTAATTGAACCACTCCGTCTATTTGAAACTCAAGTGTTAATATACTGTGCGATACTAATATACTGCTAATATTTACCGTGAATATGTATGTTTTATTTGCATACCTCGAGGCCTGACTAGCTAGAAGAAATCTGATTTCCATTCGTAAGGAGGAGGTCCAACTCAGGACAAGGTATTTCTTTGAACTATTGCACTGTGGAACACACACCGTAGAGAATACTTCCACGATCACTATAATACTAACCTCTTAAAGTCTAGGGTTCTGCATATCCACATTATATGAAACTCCTTTCCTTCGTGTATGTCCTTAAAACAAGTACATTTATTAATTCACTACCTTCAAGGGCTCTCTGTCTTTGTATTGTGTGAAGCAATAGTAAAACATGCATTCTGAGACATTATTGAAAAATATAGAAAAAGCTAAAGAATTCAATCCACTTTTATTCCAGCCACATAGTCTATCTGGAATTCAATTTTTAATATATTAACATTATAATTACCGTGAATATTCGCTTACCTCAAAAACCTGACGTGCTAGAGAAAGTTTGAATTCCATTTGTTAAGAGTAAGTTCTACACAGTACAAGTTATTCATCAGACCTATTGAACTGTGAAAGAGATTTCAAGTCTAAGGCGAACATTTACCTATTTTATATGTCATCATTACACTTTTCTCCTTGTACGTCCTTACATTAAACGTATTTAGTAACACTTTACCTTGAGCTTTGTATTGGGTAAAACAACCGTACAAATAAACATTATAAGAAATTACTCAATATTATAGAAGGTTATGAACAATTCTGTTCATGCTTTTTCTTCCAACTATCTCGTGCATTTGAAACTCAGGTGTAAACATAGTATTAAAATACTATTATTATAATATTTACCGCAGATATACAAGGTGAATATTCTATTCGTATAGATTTTATATCTAAAAAAACTTGACATGCTTGAACGATTCTGAGTAGAGGAACAGAATCGACTTATTCAATTTAGTATTGTACGGCATCGTTTGTCTGGGTAGTAGACCAAAAAAAGTTTTTTTGTTGCCCAGGGTAATCGAGGCGTGTATGTGATCTAGGATTCAACGGAACACTGAGGAAATTTATTAGCAAATACAATTGAGAGATTTGTCAATGATGTGTGTGTGTGTGTTCATGTGGTTGTGTGTGTGTTCATGTGGTTGTGTGTGTGTGTGGGCGACTGAAATGTAAAGTTTTTAAAGGCAATATTGTAATGTGTTATGACCAGATTTCTTTACAGTCAACAGAATTGTATCAATTGTCGACAGACGGTGAAATTTATGAGAAATATCACGGGAATAAGCACCGAGTGCTTGAGACATTTTACCCTGAAGATTTCACCTTTGTATAACGCACATCTTTTATGGCGTGTATCTATTTCTTAATATGAAAATATACACAGATATCAATAAGCGAAGTTATATATATAAAGTATTGTAGATAAACAAAGGCGACTAGAAGATCATTTTAACGTACGAAAAAGGTAACCCCAGACCAAAATCATTTCAAATTGGAGTAAGCACTTGATTCATTCATCTGTTTATTTATTTATCTATTTATCTGTTTATCAATTTATACACGGGCTGATGTGAGAAAACAGATCTTTTCAACACCTCAATATTTGATTTATTTTATCTTATTTTATTTTATTTTATTTTACTGATTTGATTTATTTTTTATTTTTTTATTTTTCTACTTACTCACTTATTTATAAAACAGCAACTTGGCCATAAGAAACAAAAGGAACTCGATATGTAAAGCCACAAATTTATTCGCCTGAAGAGAGTCAATCTTAGACTCGAAACACGTGTAGCGTCACAAATACCATTATGGACACTTAATGTATCATAACATGTATAATAGCAACAGCAATAAATATACACTTTAAAGAAAACGTTCACAGCCTCTCACACTTTTTATTATATATATATATATATATATATATATATATATATATGTGTGTGTGTGTGTGTGTGTGCGTGCGTGTGTGTGTTTATATAGCCATGTGTATATATACACATATAAGTATACACACATGTGTATATATATATTTGATCTCGCAACGTCTTAGACCTCTCGACCACGAATGACCTTCAGTCTAAACGAGGCTTTAACAAAGTTTATATAACACAATTTTCAATTCATCGCAACAACCATATCTGCTCTGAAATGTATCGTAATGTCAACAAATGTAAGCATTGTAATATATATATATATAGTACTGTGCAAAAGTATTAGGATAAGAACTATTTTATCTTTTATGAGGCATCAAAATAAAGCTTAAAATCACACTTTAGCAAACTACCGGTAGTGTGCAAAAGTATTAGGACAGGGGTAATTTTCCTAAAGACCTCACTGAAATTCGAATACAGGGTGAAAAGAATTTGTAAGGATTATTTAACTAAAAAGGAAGAGGAAGGAAGGCTTCGGAACTTGAATTGGCTCCCCACAAATCCCTGATCTCAATCCTATTGAACATCTATGGGATATTTTGGATAAAAAAAATTGATAAATCTAATGTTACTTCGCAAGACACATTTTGGGAACAAATACAAGCTGCTTGGCAGGAGATACCATTAGATACATTGAAGAAGCTTGTGATGTCAATCTCTGACAAAATGAAGGCTGTGAACAAAGCAAAAGGCTATTATACTAGATATTAAATTTATTTTGTAACAAGTATTTTTTGTTAAAGCATTTGTTGAGTAAATCAAATAAAATTACTTTAATTAAATTGTTTATTTTCTGTCAGTAAGCCTCATAAAAGATAAAATAGTTCTTGTCCTAATACTTTTGCACAGTACTGTATATATACTAGGTGCGATTGGTAAATTGTCGTAATGATTTTGATGCCTCATAAAAGATAAAATAGTTCTTGTCCTAATACTTTGGCACAGTACTGTATATGTGTGTATGTGTGTGTGTGTGTAGACAGGTATTCACGAATAAGAGTGGCCAACCATTTTGCTATATTATATATATATATATATATATATATAGGTATACAGATATATACACTCATATGTGTATATATATGTGTGTGTTCATCTATATACATATATACATATAATTATGCAAACGCGTGAATATATATATACATATAATTACGTGTGTGTTTGCATGTGGACATGTATATATATATATATATATATATATATATATATATACGCATATAAGTATACACATACATGTATATATATCTATGGACATATACATATATATGTACCTGTGTGTGTGTGTGTGTGTGTGCACATATTCATAAGCATATATAAGTGAGGTTCTTAACTGTCCAGCGCCTGGCCCACTTACCACAAATCATTATTACAATACACAAACGTCAGAATATTGATTTTAGAAAATGGGTAAAGACAAGAGCCTTTCAGTAACCCTTATACATTCTCACATATGCTTGGGGCGTTATGGTGTTTGATATCTAAATAAAAGAAAGAAAAACATTTCAAAATTCGACTCTTCATAGCAAATTCATTGTCTGGTAGAATAACCGTGGTTATTTTAGCTATACAAACAAATCAGCAGCTACTAAAATCTGGCCCTTTTTACAATAAACATTATACTAAAGATTTGCTTGTCAGTTACCTGACCATAACCAATTGGACATATCCCCGAGGGGGTTAACCTGTTGTGCCTTTCTGTTAATGGATGATTGGGAGTAGTGGGGGATGCGTCATGGCGAGGTGTCGAGAGGGTTGTTTTTTTTTTAGTTTTGAAGGCTGATACAATGAAGCGTCACATCTGTATACGTTTGAGCATTCTCAATCAAGTTTTTTAACACCAATTACCATACTGTATTTATTTGGCTGTGATACATGTGCGCAGTATGTGCTTATAAAATTGTGTCTCCTGATGGGTATATTGAGTTTCGTATGTTTGTAACTCTATGCCAGTTCGTTTGCATGCTGCTGTCTCAGTCAATAATAATGTTTTCTTTTTGAAACATTTAAACTATGAAATTTCAAATATGTAATTGAATTAAATGAGTTTATACTAGATCTGACGAAATGTCAGCGTTCTTTTTTTTCAGTAAGAGTTTTTTGGTTGCAATGAAAACTTTTCAGCTACCCATTTTATGCATACAAATTTTAATTTCTGGAGGTGCATGTATATGTATGTGTATATTCTGGTCTGGTATATATTTTTGTAGTGGCAGGAAAAAAAAACTCAAACACCTCTTGACACTATCCACAAAGCTACTACCTCCTGGTTACCACGCTTACAACTTTGTGTTGAATATTCAGGCAAACATTTCCAACACGTACGATGATTGTTCATTTTTTGCCTGAATCCTGATAGTTAAATAAATTTCTTTCTGAATTTACCGCTTTTTACTGGGCACCCTGTAGTACCAGAAAGGAAAATGGCCATATTGAGTGACCCAAAATAATTAATTATTCATCTGTGATTACATTTCCCTTTTTAAAAAAATTTTTTTTTTTAGTCATTCATTTCTTCTTTAATTGATGGAAGTCAACCAACGTGAGTATTAAGCAATGTTAATCAATATAGTTTTCATAGGTCCATGTCGCATTTCTAGAAATCAAAACGAACAAGATGTTAGATCATTTGTTTCAATAGATTAATCGATGGTTAAAGAACGTATACTTTTACATACAAAGGCAGGATTCAACGGATTTCTTTACAAGATCAATCATTAAATCAATCGATAGATTCTTGATTGACAAACAGATAAGTTTTCTTCATTGTGAAGGAGGAGGAATTTATTTTAAATGGTTTCCAATCCAATGATCTCCAGTGACTCTTCTACCAGGTCGAATTTTATCTTCGATCATTCGATCAATGTAGAAAAAAAGAGAAACAGACAAAATGATATAGAGACAATTGCATATATATTTGCCTTCTACTGATATGCAAAATGAGGATTAACAGCTAAATATACACCAAACACGCAGTTATATGTATATATATTTTCCGAATATTTAGGCCGGAAGATATAAATAGAATATATTATTTAATGATAAGAAACAGAGTATCTACTCAAATAAGACGATCCATTAAAGATAATGTTCAAACATTAGAAATATATCGGGTTATTCCATATTCCATTTCGTAACATTCCGTAACATTTAGTAAAACTAAATTTTCTTTGTTTACACTAGAATACAAAAACATGGCAGTTATGAATATTACGAAAAATCAGGAATTTATTTATTTATAAGGCTTAATTCGGCTTTGCCTCACTGTAAATTCCTTCATGAGTGAGTGGTTAAGACATGTCAAATCTATTGACGGTTTCTCCTAGGTCTATAGGGTTGACGGATTCACATCCTGCCGGAGGATCCATACTTTCCTAACAAGATTTTTCGAATATTCCGGCCGGTAGATATAAATATAATATACAGTTTAATTATAAAAACAAACAGATTATCTATTCAGATACAAGTATCTATTAGAAATGATGTTTAAACAAATAATTAACATATATATATATATATATATATATATATATATATATATATATATATTCACTCGGATATATATATATATATATATATATATATATATATATATATATCACTCGGATATATATATATATATATATTCACTCGGATATATATATATATATATATATATATATATTCACTCGGATATATATATATATATTCACTCGGATATATATATATATATATATATAATATATATATATATATATATATATATGATAGAATAAATGAAGAACAATGTAGGAAACGAGTGTCAAACTAATATGTTCAGTTTTTATTAAAGCTTCTTCAAAGGTCGAGTTAAAGATGGCAAAAACTTTTAGAGATCGAATTAAAACTGAATTTTTTTAAAAAACGACAGTAAAGTGGAATGCTATTTGGGGTCAGTTCTTATTAGTCAGATATGTGTCACGTGTATTAAAGCAATAGATAATTATTTTTAAACGTATGTATGTGGAAAATTTTTTGTAAGTGTATGTATAGAAACGCTTGTCTGTTTACATGTATGTGTGTGTAGAAATACAGACAAGCATTTTTGTAGATACATACACTTATAAAAATGTTTTCACATACATACATTAAAAAAATATCTATTGCTTTAGACGTTACATATATCTGACCAAGAAGAATTGTTCAGCCTCGGGACGCTGTCCCTCTGAACTGGGCACATCTCAGTGTTATTCTTCTCAGAAGCATATCTGTCCTCGGACGGAGATTAAACGGAGCCGCATTCTGTCTGAGGACAGAGACTCAACTGAGAGAAATAATGATTCTCTTCAGCAAAAAATGGCAGATAAGTGTTTGTGAGTATATATATATATATATATATATATATATATATATATATATATAATATAAAGATAATCCACGTATACTATCTTAATATGTATAAGAAAAACTACTAAAAAGTTGTAAGTTAAAAATGTTTTTTTGACAGTATTTATTTATTTCTATATATATATATATATATATATATATATATATATATATATATATAATAGAAATTATTATAATATATATATATAATATAATAATAGAAATAAATAAATACTGTCAAAAAATACATTTTTAACTTACAACTTTTTATTAGTTTTTCATATATATATATATATATATATATATATATATATATATATATATATATATATGAGAAAATGGCAAGCCTGCAAAAACGGAAAGGATAATTGAAAAGATTTTACTTAATTAATATAAAATATTAAACATGCAAACAGAGAGCTCAATTGATATTATCCAGAGCAGTAGGAAATATTGAGAGGAAAACTGAACACATAATGAAACGGTTACAAATCCAGAATTTTTTTCAGCAGAATTTATATACATAACAATGGACACCGATGTTAACACCCTGAGGCGACAGTGTGTTTCATTCTTGAACACACTCGTCGTCCGGCCAGAATATATTTACATACGTTCCCTCCCTGATATTGAGCACTTTAACCCATAAATATAGCATAGCTTAAAATTACATTGTTTATCACATACAGAATATGGTTAGTTCATTTTCAATTGTCTCCGTTTTATATTTTATATTTTCAATTTAGCGCATGTGCAGTGAGTTTTTTTTTATTTTGTCGACTTTACAGTATAATAGGGTCAGTTGGGTATCGTCTTTGAAAAAATACAACCATGACGCAATTCCCTCCGTCAGAAATTTGGAAACGATATACAGGGGCCCGACAATATTTTTCGGACACTTTGAAAAAAAGTACTTCAAGGTGGTTACTAGTTCCAAAAACTTTTGAGATTGTAAGTACGTAGTTGAGGAGTGAAAATCCACTACTAGTGTAATCATTTTTTTTAGTTTGGCTTTGATAATTTTAGTTTTTTGTGATTTTTGTGAAAACTTGTGCGACACTATTTTTCGGACATGACAAAAAATCCTATTTTATTAAGAGCTAAGTTCATGTATATGTTGCTGTATGCAAATTTTCTGCTTGTACACTTAGCTGTCATCATTAGAATCAATTATCTGTTCTATTTCACTGGCAAAACAATTAAGTTTAATGAGGTAAAATGCATTCAAAAGAAGTCGTTTGTTTGGCACGGAAGAAGCGGGATGATGGCCTCAGCATCAGAAGGATCGCCATGGATTTGAAGCTGTCGAAATCAACGGTCGAATACATGCTGAAGACAAACTCCGAGCGGAAAAAGAAGAGAGGACGGAAAAGATCAATTGGCAAGAGGACTGAGAGGAGAATGAAGAGGACTTTGACACGGCTTTTGACATCTGGAGAAAAAGTTACAGCAAGAAAAGTGAAGGAGAAATGTGAATTGGATGTAAACGTCCGAACAGTACAAAGAACGCTGCATAGGATTGGTTTGAAGTATGCAAAGGCTAAGAAAAAAATTACACTAACAAAGAAACACAAAGGAGCAAGACTGGAGTGTGCTAAAAGGTGGTTAACAAACATGTTGACTTTAAGAAGGTTATATTTACTGATGAGAAGCGTTTCAAGTTTGATGGGCCCGATGGATGGTGTACTTGGTCGAGAAGGGGTGAGCCTGCTGTACTGAACAAACGACAGATGGGAGTAGGAGGAGTTATGGTTTGGGGTATGATCTTTGCTAATGGAAATATTTGGTTGGAGTGGCTGAAAGGACGACAGAACAGCGAAAGCTACAAACAGTTGCTGGACGAGAAAGCCCTACCAAGGATAAGAAGAGAGATAGGGAATGATTTCGTTCTACAGCAAGACAATTGCAGCATCCATGTGTCAAAACTCATGAAAGAATGGATGGCTAAAGTGAATATGACTACTTTGGAATGGCCTGCAAAAAGGCCAGATCTAAATTTAATAGAAAATGTTTGGGAAATGCTTGCGCAACTTGTCTATGATGGACCTGAAATAACGAAAGAGGCTCAACTATGGGAACGGATACTAGATACCAAAAAACAACTAATAGAAACACGTAGAGATGTTATTGTGCATATGTTTGATCATTATGAAGAGAGATTGATAAAAGTTATTGAGAAGAAAGGTGATATTACAGACTATTAACAGTTTTTCAACGAAAAATAATGTCGCGTGTGTTTTGTAAAAAATGATGAAAAATAAATATTTTTCCTTACCTAATCGATTTTCTTCCATTTTTATTACAGGTATTGTCTTTATATATTTATGCTATTCTATTGAAGGAATTTCGCCACTCTATGGTACTCGGAAAATCGAATACTAAAGTGTCCGAAAAATATTGTTGGGATCCTGTACTATACTGGTTGATATTCGCGCCAGGAGCTCCAATACGAACTTTTTAATGTGTGTTTTGGGTGTTATTCTAAGGAGAGTGCAGAGGATTCGGGAAAAGTTTATATGACTTTATTGGTGATTCTGAAACTCGGAAAACTCCCGAATTTGTTGGTGAGAGTTCCAGACTCAACATGGAGGTCTATATCAAATTCCTCGAGAGGTACTGCTGCTCTTGCTCAAGAAGATGACTGCTAGAAGACCCTATGTCCAACAACAGAAATCTACACAAGGCCACACACGAAGGAGGACTCAGTCATGGCTGTTAGGCAATTTCTTCGAACACATCACCCCTTACATCAGGCCACCTAAATCCCCAGGCTGCAACCCTCTTGATTGTAATGTGTGGGGCGCAGTTGAGCGAGAGACCACCAAAACTACTTGTAATGTCAAAGGTGAACTGAAAGCAAGGAGGACGTGGTTGAAGCCATTGGCGGTTTTATTGAATAAATTTACTTGTTAGTATTTCAAGATATTTTTATGCAATTTTGGTAAATATATCGGTTAAAATATCAGTTTTACATTTTTTGCGTAATTTAGCCAACAATTTATACATTGCACTCTGTCTGTCTGTCTGTCTGTCTGTCTCTCTCTCTCTCTCTATATATGTATATATATATATGTATATATATATATATATATATATATATCGCACATTGAATGCTGGTGTTGTCAAAATATATACAAATAAATTCTCAAAGGTCTTTATTACAATAGAGAAGATATATATATATATATATATATATATATATATATATTCATTTGTAAACGAATTATTACGCGACCTACGTTTCTACCATGTGTTGTCTTGCAAATCGCCTGAAAACACCATATGATAGAAACCTTGGTCGCGTAATAACTCGTTTACAAATTAAAAGAATATTCAAAAGATCTACAATATAATTGAATACTTTTTAATAAATGTGTGTACTGTTTTAATTTAATCATGACCAAAAACTAAGTAATCAAATGATTATATATATATATATATATATATATATATATATTATTGATTAATTCTCTAAATTAAAACTGTTAAACAAATGTAACGAATTAATTTCTATCTACCAACATTATCTTATATATACCCTATAGTATAGTTAATTTATTTTCTACTATAATATAACTAGATACTACAATCAATGTATTGTTTTCATTTTTTTAATAATCGTATCGCCTCAAGCAAGGCATTTTACTGCGGAAAAGATTACCGATGAGAGTGGGGTGGACGAGGAGGAATGTTGTGAGGAGTGAGATGTTGCAGGGGGTGTCAGGAAGAGAGTAGGAGAGGGAAGAGAGTACTGATGAGAGTGGGATTGATGTAGAAAAGCATGAGAGAGAGAGAGAGGATGTACGTTAGTGAGACAGGAAATGACTATTGACTTTACATTTAAATTCTTGGAGATTGTAACTGTCAAGAAAGCAAGTATGCGGAAGAGAATTCCACAGGCGGGAAGTGCGAGAAAAGAAGCTGATGGAGTAGAATTTGCGTTTACAATTTATTGGTTTCACAGTAAAAGGGTGGGATCTAGTTGCTAATCTTGTGGCTCACAGGATATTCATATATAAGGGGTACCAGTGAGCTAAGTTCATCGGAGCAGAAACCGTGAAAGTATTTGTAGAAGAGACACAGGGAAGCCACACTGCGTCGGTGAGAAAGCGACTGTATCCTAGCTGCCAAGTCGGGATCGATCACATTACAGATTCTCCGCTGGATTCGGTCGAGGACACCTAAGTGGATAGCAGGAGCACCGGACCAGATATGGTAGCAATATTCAATGCACGGGCGGATGGTAGACTTGTATATGTGCAGGATTGTTTGATTTGATGTGCAGGAATGTTTGATTTGATGTATGTGTTCTTTATTTTGTGACACTTACTGTTTAACTGTATACACCTCTACCCTTTACCTAACCATATTTCGTCACTGCAGAAATTATTTTCAATATTCTGAGTTAAATTTAAAGTTTAATTTTTTTCAGTTTGACAATTGTAATTTTTGCAACTGCCGAAAAAAATTCTAGATTTATTCCCGTTTAATCATGTTCCCTCTCTCTCTCTCTCTCTATATATATATATATATATATATATATATATATATATATATAAACAAACCATCTGCAGACAGGCCTGTTTTGCTGTATCACAGATCTTCAGTGCAATTAGACTAACCGTTTTGCTTCAAGCCGTGACTGAAACCCGAATGATTTGACAGCAGTCGGATATTCACCTACCAAGTAATTGGCGCAACGTCGGAGAAAAGCCGACTTCGTTGTGTATAATGTATTTTACGAAATGCAAACAACGCCAGCAGCGGGAGTGTTCTACTTAATAACCGCTTCGAACGGGCGTTTTACACCGTAACCCGAGAGTATAGCGTAAAGACGTAAATAACTGCTGTTTATAAAATGTTTCCCTCTCGTCAGGGCTCAATCGCAAGCGAGGGCATACAACCGCCTTTTTTACGACAGAGAGGATTATTAATTTTCTTAAATCAAAAGAGACTTGAGGCAGCAGAAATGATGCTGAAAATAACATTAACAGATCATGTGAATAACAAGAAAATCAAACAAAAAGGAGAATTAGAATCAGATAAGAACAATTAAAATATATAGAACGAGAAAGAGGGCTTGGAGAATTCGACACTCACAGTCAAGCAGAACAGAGAAACATCCAGTTATCTACCCAACAAGCTTGTGTAAAGGAATTGCAGAATAGGGACTGGGAGTGATGCTGTAATGAAAAGCCTTACTCAAATATATAAAAATACGAAGTTGTGGAGAGCCCAGATCGGTCATGTTTAAAAAGGACACGGCACATAGAAGAAGACAGTCTGTTTTGAAAGCAGCACACTTTTTAAAAAAGAATATTCTTTACAGTAATCTCAGAGCTGGTGGTTAATGCCTCTCCTCGGAGGGCATAAACTGTCAAAGAACGACATAAGAGTTTAGGGTCTGTTAGAATTTTAACAGAGCCATAAGATGTTCTACTCCTTTCAAAGCTGATTGAAACAAGTAAAAAAAAATTATGTACACATGTTTTGCCTATATATTTACGATTTAAAATTTATTTTAAACATTTAACTTCCGTTGCAATATGTGTATGGAGACCCCCACCCCACCGTTCGTCAAGCTAATGTCTTCTATGGTCTGACCCAGCTTTTGCGAAAGAGCTGTTTCCCCCCACAGTTTATTTCCGGTGAATCGTGGTGGTATAATGCAAGAAAGCGTAAACACGTGACATTAATTTTGTTGCATTCGCTCTGCTCCATTTACCAGTGTAATATCAACACTAGGAATTCCAATCTGAGAAACGAACGCGGAAGAAGAAAAAACTCAACAACTATTGCTAAAATTAGGCCTAAACGAGTAGAGAAGGTACAACTCAACACCGCCAATTCTTCATCACTGATTGAGCGCTGGTTCAATTCAACACCGGTACAACTCAGCACAAAAACAAAAAAAAACCCCAAAAAACAAACAACAAAACAACAAAACAAAAAAACAAAAAAAAAAACAAGAAAAAAAAAAAGAAAAAATATAGCCTAATAAAAGTAATTTATTAAGTATTAAAAACTTAATTAGTGAGCATTCTTTCCCAAATAAGACATTTGAAAAGACATTATATAAAATATGGACCAGGTTTTGCTATTAAATTATTTTTTTTATAAAGTAAATCGTAAATTATTAAATCATAGTTTATATTTAAACAATAAAGCGAATGAAGTATTTCATATCAGTTTCCCTTTTTCTAAAAAAAATAATTCCACCACAAGTAAGGCAATAAAGCCACTATGATGCACGGGAGTTACTGAGTGTGAAAAAATATGAGAAAAAGAAAACATTATTAAAGAGAGAGAACAATAAAATAACAGCAATTAAAACGGAAGATAACGATTGACATTGCACTTAATTTTTTGAAGATCGCAGTTGATTAGAAATCAAAAAGCCGGAAAAATGTTCCACAAGCGTGAATTGAGAGAGAAGTAACTGTTAGCATAGAACTTACGGTTCCATCGAGCCATTGTAACAGTAAAATGATGAGACGCTTAAATCCTTAAAGTCTAGGCACCAAAGTTGAAAGCTCATCAGAAGAATTTTTATGAAAATGTTTTATAGAAAAAACGCAGAGAAGCTATGTTATGAAAGTGGGAAACCTGAGATGCCAGGTCAAGACAAATAACATTGTAGATTCTTGTTTGTATTTCATCAAGAATCTCTAAATACATACCAGACGCTCTTGATCAGCTGTGATAACAATATTCAATGCATAGACGAATGGTAGACTTGTAAATGCGTAAGATAG
The DNA here is from genome assembly GCA_037127315.1 of Ascarosepion bandense. Taxonomy (NCBI): domain Eukaryota; kingdom Metazoa; phylum Mollusca; class Cephalopoda; order Sepiida; family Sepiidae; genus Ascarosepion; species Ascarosepion bandense. The sequence goes on from JBBBDQ010000138.1 coordinate 1,423,345, forward strand.
ATTCTAGCAAGAGAAAGTGTTAAGCACGACATACAGAATTAACTTTCGTATCAGCTGACCAAGTAATTGATTTAATATAATCTTTCTATTTCCTGTCAGCAGGAAACTTTAACCCGAATATATTTTTTTTTCATATTTTCTATTTACAGTCCTAGAATCTGTTGTTCATGCCCCTAATCAGATTTTAATGTATCAAACAAGAATAATTAATCTTAGTGAACGTAAACAACCCGGATCATAATTAGTGGGACGAATGCCATAGTGACGGACTTTTTTTCTTTACGCGTTTGTTTTCATCCGCTTACGACTCGCGTCACGAAAATGTAGCGCACACTATCAATGCACACATATTTCTGTTTCAGCCTCTTTTGTCTCGTTGGGGAATGTATCAACAAAACTTTCGTTATCTTCCTGTGTATTAAGATTTTCTTTTTTATTTACATCAATCAGTCAGTCAGTTAAGTGCCATACGTGATACACGTTTTGGGCGATCATGTCTCAAAAGAGACATGACTGACTAGGCAGAAGATTATCCCACAATAGATTGTCTTTGCCTTCTGCGGTAGACTAGTTGCCAGCTAAAACCCAATCTGTCCTGTTATTTAACCCATAACTGGAGGGAAGAGACGGATTAATACCTTTCACAAGGGTATTTGTGCATAAGTGAGTGCAAGGAATTCAACTGGAATTCAAACTCGGCACCCCGATCTCTCCTTCCGAGTTGATATCCACTGTACCACAACGCACATGTTGTAAAGCCTGGGTTCGCCTTGAATAAAATGGAGGTAATCTGGAAATCTGATCTAAACTTATTTGTAAATTGAACTTTGTCTGGGTGTGAGTGTGTGCGTGTGTCTGTGTGTGTGTGTGTGTGTGTGTGTATGTGTGTGTCCATTACCTATAGACTCCGAAACGGCTGAAACAATTTTCTTGAAAATTTACATAGTTGTACTATAAGCGTCTGCGAGTGTTCTTAGGTAGGTTTTGTGTCGAGGTACCCCCGATAAATATTGAAAATGGATAATCGAAAAAATCGGGTTATGGAAGGAGTGGTCCGATTTTAATCAAATTTGATACACTCATAGACAAAGACATAAAAACGATATTCAGAAGTTTCAAGGTTGCAGTTCTTACATTAGTGCAGAAAATCGATAATATATATATATATATATATATATATATATATATATGTATAAAAGGCAATATGTTTGTGTGTGTGTGTGTGTGTGTGTGTGTGTGTGTGTGTGTGTGTGTGTGTGTTTATCTGCCTGTATGTCTATTTTTTCAGCCCTTTTATTTTAGTTTTTGCTTCAGGTTTGGCTCTAAGTAGGCTTAATTGTAGTTCTTAGTCTCAGCCATGATACTTTTTAATTAGAGAACTTATTTAGCCTTCGAAATTCAGGTCACGACGAAAAAACTTATTTGATATCGATACTAGGAAATCAAAATTTGACTTACATTCATTCATTTTTCTTTCAGTTTACGGTTTCGCTTTAACTGGAAACAACCATTGCTGTTTAGTCTTTCGTGCTAACGTTCAAAGAGTCTGAGCTCCAGGACCATGGATTAGTTTTAAAGCTTTCATTACACCCGAACAACGCCGGGCTATACTGCTAGTCCCTAGATAACCTCAAACTAAGCCTTTTTCGCGCCACTGTAGAGTCGATTTTAATGTACTGTGACACTGTTTCGACATTAACTAAAACTATAGAGTCTAATATTGATGGAACCTACACTCGGATGCTGAAATTTTTACTTAACATCTCTTGGAAACAACATTCAACTAAATAACATTTCTATGTTACCACCCTTGATATTTCTACAATAATATATGAACGCAGAATGGGCTTTGCAAGACACTGCTAGCGATCTAAACAAGGTCCTGCGAGTGATCTACTGCTCTGGACATGGCGCAAGACGCATTGGTTGTCCACCATTTGTTTATGTAAAACCTGATTACATGAATAGTATTTAATTATTATTATTATGCTGTCATTTTTCATCATATTTCGATTTCTACTATGGTCGCACTACCTACCAAGTCTGCAGGAAGATCTAAGGCCAGTCGTGGTGTGTCGTTATGGCTCGATTTCATGTTTTTATATCTTCCCTATCATCCCTAGCGATACATAGACAAAGTTCTCCTTAGTGTGTGGGCTGTACTTAACAAGACAATTTTTTGTATATCTCTTAAGCTGGGGTTTCCAGGGATTCTTTCAATGTGTTGTTTTGTTCCATTTTTTATCATTCCAAGTGCACCTACTATCACTGGCACGATTCTTGTCTTCAATTTCCACATTTTTTATATTTCAATTTCCAGGTCTTTATATTTTGACAGTTTTTCGAATTCCTTGGTTGCTATGTTACAATCCGCTGGACAAGCCATATCAATTAATAGGCAAGTTTTTTTCTTTCTCGTTTTTAACAATAAGGTCCGGCCAATTTGCTTCAATTTTTCTGCCTGTGTAGATGGTGTAATCCCATAGAATGGTGACATCTTCTATTTCTGTAACCGGTGCTGGGTGATGTTCATACCAGTGTTTGTTTACAGATTTTCCATAGTGTTTGCACATTGTTCAATGTAAATATTGCCCCACTCTATCGTGGCGATTTTTATATTCATTTTGGTCAAGTGCAGAAGATCCTCAGATTAGATAGTCTATTGTTTCTTGGTGTTTATCACAAAACCTGCATTTTGGCTCCACATTATTATGTATAATATTTGCCTGCAAGTTCCTAGTGAAAAGACTTTGGTCTTGCGCTGCAAGAATAAAACCTTCAGTCTCAGACTTTAATCCAGATGTACGTAACCATCGATGAGTATTTACATTATCAACATAGGATTGATTGGCACGTTCTGGATATTCGCCATGCAGAGGTTTGTCTTGCCAGCGTTGTTTCATCTGTTCAAGAGCTTTATCTTTGGCTTTCATTTTCATATTTTTTGCCGCAATAGTTGGTTCTTGGCTTCTGTTTTGCTTTTCTACAAAATCTACTAAATGTAAATCTTGTTTGTATTTACTGCCTTCTTTTATTATTATGTCATTTTTCATCATATTTAGATTTCTGCATTGGTCTCACTACCAACCAAGTCTGCGGGGAGACCTAAGGCAGGTAGTGGCGTGTTGTTATGACTCCATTTCATGTTTTTCTATCCTCCCTATCATCCCCAGCATTACATAGATAACGTTTTCCTTAGTGTGTGGGCTGTACTTAATAATACAATTTTTTGTATATCTCTTAAGCTGGGGTTTCCAGGGATTCTTTCAATGTGTTGTTTTGTTCCATTTTTTATCATTCCAAGTGCACCTACTATCACTGGCACAACTCTTGTTTTCAATTTCCACATTTTTTCTATTTCAATTTCCAGGTCTTTATATTTTGACAGTTTTTCAAATTCCTTGATTGCTATGTTACAATCCGCTGGACAAGCCATATCAATTAATAGACAAGTTTTCTCCTTCTGGTTTTTAACAATAATGTCTGGCCTGTTTGCTTCAATTTTTCTGTCTGTGTAGATGGTGTAATCCCATAGAATGGTTACATCTTCTATTTCTGTAATCGGTGCTGGATGATGTTCATACCAGTGTTTGTTTACAGCTTTTCCATAATGTTTGCACATTGCCCAATGTAAATATTGCCCAACTCTATCGTGGCGATTTTTATATTCGTTTGGGGCAAGCACAGAACAGCCTGAGATTAGGTGGTCTATTGTTTCTTGGTGTTTATCACAAAACCTGCATTTTGGATCCATATTATTATGCATAATATTTGCCTGAAAGTTTCTCGTGAAAAGACTTTGGTCTTGTGCTGCAAGTATAAATCCTTCAGTTTCAGACTTTAATCCAGATGCACGTAACCATCGATGAGTATTAACTTTGTCAACATTGGATTTATTGGCACGTACTGGATATTGGCCATGCAGAGGTTTGTCTTGCCAGCGCTGTTTCATCTTTTCAAGAGCTTTATCTTTGGCTTTCATTTTCATATTTTTTGCCGCAATAGTTGGTTCTTGGCTACTGTTTTGCTTTTCTACAGAATCTACTAACTGTAATTCTTGTTTGTATTTACTGCCTTCTTTTATTATTGAATATTTTTTCTTTCTTTCTTCATGTTGCCTTACTAATTGTATCATCCAATCCTTTGTTGTTTCTATGTATGTTAGTAAGCCAATAGTTGTTGTCTTGTATGACAATTCCAGCTGAATAAGACCCCTTCCACCTTCTTTACGGGGTATGTATAGACGGTCTACATCAGCCTTTGGGTGATGCATCCTATGCTTAGAAAGAAGCTTTCTTGTTTTAGCATCCATTCGCCTGATGTCGTTTAGAGTCCAGTTTAAGATGTTGAAGCTATATTGGACAACTGGGATTGCAAGGCTATTAATGGCCATAACTCTATTCTGTGAATTTAATTCAGTTTTTAATATCATTCGTAGCCTTCTATAGTACTCTTTACGCACTATTTCTTTCATTTTTTTATGGTGAATGTTTACGCTCTCATTTACACCTAGGTATTTATAAGCTTCTTCTGGTTTCAATTCTTTTATTGTTACAGCAGGGTCTAGGCTAATTGAGGATGTTTCTTGTATTGATCCACGTAAAACTGTAGCTTTAGCACATTTATTCAAATTAAATTTCATTCCAATGTCTTCGCTGAAGCATTTTACAGTTTGCAGAAGACCTTCCAGCTCATTATCATTCTTAGCATATAACTTTAAGTCATCCATGTAAAATAGATGGCTTATTTTCTTTTGGCCTATTTTATAACCACATTCTGTCTTATTAAGTTGACTGGTTAGTGCTATTAATGATATGCAGAATAGTAAGGGAGATAAAGAATCACCTTGAAATATACCTCTTTTGATGTTTATTTCATCAGACTTATCGGTTCCATTTATATGATTGAGGTAAAGGGTTGTTTTCCATATAGACATGCACTGTTTGATGAAATTGATGATGACGGGCGATATCTTGTATATATTTAAAGTCTTTAAAATCCATTCATGTGGCACACTATCGAATGCCTTTCGGTAGTCTATCCAGGCAGTACTAAGATTTTTCTTTGTCTTGTAGCAGTTTTCCAGGATCATTTTGTTAATTAGCAATTGGTCTTTACAGCCATAACAGCCACGTTTGCACCCTTTTTGTTCAAGCGGTATCATGTCATTTCTTTCTAAGAATAAATATGTTTGTTTTGTTAAAATAGATGTTAGTAGTTTATATGTTGTCGGAAGACATGTAATTGGTCTGTAGTTTTTCGGGTTGTTTGTGTCACCATTCTTGGGTAGAAGAAATGTAATTCCTTTTGTCATCCATGCAGGAATTTTAGTGGGATCGTCAACCATTTCTTGGAGTTCTTTGGCTAATTTTTTATGTGCTGCATTTAAATAATATAGCCAAAAGTTAGGAATTTTATCTATACCTGGAGTTTTCCAATTGTGTGCTTTTTTTAGTGCAAATTTAATATCATCTTCTGTAATTCCAGACCATGTCTGTTCGGGTTTATTCTTCATTCGTTCTATCTCCTGCGTAATCCAATGTACTTCTTTGCTAGGTTCTTTAGGGCAAGCCCATATCTTTTCCCAGAACTGTGTGACTTCTTCCATTCTGGGGGGTACTGTCACTTCAATTCTTTTTTTACCTATTTCCCTGTAAAATCTCTTTGTATCAGTCTGAAAGATCTTGTTTTGTCTGTAAAATTTTGCTCTTTTTTCATAGCGTCTTATTCTTTGAGCCTTCAGTTGGATTTTTTGCTTTATTTTTTCTTTATTTGATAAGACGTCATTTTCATTCCTGATGTTATATTTTTTTTCGGCTCTTCTTCTTTTCCTAGTTCTTACATTTATTCCTCTACTCAGTTCATCCAGTACTGACAGTTCACTTCTTAGTTGTTCGATTTCTTTTTCGATTTTTCTTTTCCAGGGTGGATCTTCACGTCTGCGTGACTGCCTTGTTTTTATTTTGATGTTTAATTTTTTTGTTGCTGCTGTTGCTGATGCATATATTACTTCGTTAAGATTTGTATTCGGGTCTTCATCCAGTATTGATTTCAGTGCTGCATTGTACAATTTAATAGTTCGGAGGTTTTGTTTTGTTGGTTGGAATTTTGGGAGCTGTTCACGTTCCTCCATTGTAATACTTTGTATTTGACTTAGCTGGTTTTTTATTTCTATCTTGGCTTCCTGTATATTGTTATTTTCGGTCAAATAATTATCTTCGATGTGTTCTGAACTAATTTTATTTTTGTCTTTTAACTGACTCAGACTCAGATCGCACCTTTCCAGCACTTTTAGACTTACATCATTATCTTCGCAGTGATTTGCGTGTTTCACGGTTTCTACATTATGACCTGTGATTTGTTTGATGTTATTACTTTTTATTTCTGGTTCCGGTTCCTTTTCATATTTTGTTGATTCGACTCTTCTTGTTACAATTCTTTTAATTTCGTGAATCTCAGCCTCTGACAGTCGGTTATTACGAATAATGTACCTACGTACATTGGCCAATTTATTTTCGTCAATATACTTTCTATTTGTTTGACCAACTTTTTCACGCCAAATGTCATATGTTTGGCGAGTCATGTTTTTTTGAGGTTTGAGTAACGCTTCATGAAATGCAGTCATAACGACTTTGTACTCCTCACGAGACCATTTTATTTTTTCTTTCTTTAAATATACGGTTGTAGATCTAGCTGGTGAATTTTCAGGACCATCATTAGGATTATCCTGGTTGTGGGGACCTGAAGATACATTCTTTGTGTAGGAGTTTGTTCCTATGGCAGATTTTTCGACCTCAGGTAGGTTCCCTCCTGAAGGACGGGCTCCCTGTTTATCCACTGGAAGAGCCATACTGGACTTTTTATTTCTATTTGTGTTTTTCATGTTTTTCCCACGAGTGACGCACGGGTCCAGAAGTCCACCCAAAGTTGCCCGGCACGTTGGGTAACGGTCTTTTACAAACAGGGTCCCGAAGCCTGTAGGGAATCGTTTGTGACCTCATAACGCAGTAGCCATTCACTCCTCGGCACGATTAACACCTTGAGTTGCGGGTTGTTGTTCGGAGTTTTCCTTCTCCTAAATGGGCTGCCAAGCAACATCTGACATAGACGCGATTGGAATTCAAGGAGAAAGACGGCTCAACGAAACAAAACATCAATATTACTAGAGTAGTTTGTTTAAAAAAAAAAAAAAAAAAAAAAAAAAAAATTATAATATCTTAAGAAAAAAAAATCCTGTTTATATTAAAACAAAATTTCATATTGAGAAAAGGAAAAATTCAAATAGAGAGACGTTTGTTGAAAAAAAAAAAAAAAAAAAAAAAAAAAAAAAAAAAAAAAAATGTAATAATTTGTTCGTCCACTTTATCTTTCATTTTTTCAACAAAGTCGTTGGTCAATATTGGATTATCATAATAAGATAAATTAAATAAGTAAATTAAAACAATAAATAAATAAAAATAAATTTATCAAAAAAAAAATACGTAGACTTTCTATAAAATAATAGCATATAAATTGTTTTTCATCGGATTTAATTTATTTTCTTGTTTTGTTTGGTTTTTAAGAAAATTATAATAGTTAAAAAAAAAAAAAAAAAAAAAAAAAAAATTTACACGAAATATGGACAGCTAAAGGAAATATAATACGGATGATTTTATTTAGGTTAATTTAAAGAACAAACAGATAAATTAAAATAAAGCAGAATTTTGTTAAAAAAAAAAAAAAAAAATTATTCCCTAATATCTAAAGAAAAAATCCTGTTTATATTAAAACAGAATTTCATATTGAGAAAAAGAAAAATTCAAAGAGAGAGACGCTGGTTGAAAAAACAAACAAACAAACTTGGATGTAACGGCCGTTCATCGGAGAAAAAAAAAACATCACTGCACTTAGAGAGTATTGTTAAAAAAAAAAAAAAAAAAAAAAAAAAAAAACATTTATTGCTACTATTAACCTTTGTCCTTGCAAAAAAAAAAAATTCAAAATTTAATTTAATATGAAAAAAAAAAAAAAAAAAAAAAAAAAAAAAATTATTCCTTAATATCTAAAGAAAAAATCCTGTTTATATTAAAACAGAATTTCATATTGAGAAAAAGAAAAATTCAAAGAGAGAGACGCTGGTTGAAAAAAACAAACAAACAAACTTGGATGTAACGGCCGTTCATCGGAGAAAAAAAACAAAAAAAACATCACTGCACTTAGAGAGTATTGTTAAAAAAAAAAAAAACATTTATTGCTACTATTAACCTTTGTCCTTGCAAAAAAAAAAAATTCAAAATTTAATTTAATATGAAAAGAAAAAAAAAAAAAAAAAAAAAAAGTGGACATACCTTTGAGTTTGAGTTTACTACCGTAACATTTAAAAATAATAATTTGTTGGCCTACTGTATTCTGTGTTATTCTTTCATTAAATCCAGCGAGAATAAAATTATCGAAAAATAAATAAATATATAAAATGAACGAACAAATTAAATATAATAAATTATTACATATTCTCTCTAAGAAAGAATATCCTAGATCGAACATTTTTTTAGTGTTTTTCGTCATATTTTTTTTTTTTTTTTTTTTTTCTTTTTTTGTCTTGCTTTAGAAGACTAGTTAATAAATCTATTTAAAGGATCATTAAAAGAAGAAACATACAATTTGAATTATATACGAAGAAAAAATTAATGTTTATGTTTAAAATAGTGAAATTCAAAATTAATGTTTACGTTAAAAAAAAAAAAAAAAAAAAAAAAAAAAAAATCTCAAAAAATTTTTTAATAGGAAAGAAAAAGTGGACATTTGAGTTTACTACCGTAAAATTTAAAAATAATTTGTTGGCCTACTGTATTCTGTGTTATTCTTTCATGAAATCCAACGAGAATAAGATTATCGAAAAATAAACAAATATATAAAATGAACGGACAAATATAAATAAATTATTACATATTCTTTCTAAGAAAGAATTTTTTCTAAGAAAAATTATTACATATTTTTTCTAAGAATGAATATCGTCGATCGAACAGAGCGCTTTTCGTCATATTTTTTATCGTTGTCTTGCTTTAGAAAACTAGTTAATAAATCTCTTTAAGGATCATTAAAAGAAGAAACATACAACTAAAATTATATACGAAGGGAAAAATTAATGTTTATGTTTAATATAGTTTAATATAGTGAAATGAGAAATTAATGTTTACATAAAAAAAAAAAGAAAAAACGTTACGTTTTCAGGAGCCTCAGAAAAGCACGTCATTCTCGTTGTAATCCCAACCGCGTTCTTATTATTATTATTATTATTATTATTATTATTATTATTATTATTATTATTATTATTATCGGGGTGTGTGTTGTGGTGTAAGGGATATCGCCTCGTAATGGGATAATCGAAGAGTTGAACTCAATTTCCAGTAAATCACTAAATATAATTGGAACTTATAATTTTAAACATTATTTTTAGTGGATATCCATATTTGAGTAGGCATTCAATTTATTTATTAAACGGTATGAATGTTCAAGAAATATTATTGACGAAAAATATGTTTCACTGTCTGGAAGCGACAAAGCCAGGGACTTCAGAAAATTATGTTTTTGCATATAAAGAAAGAAATGGGAACCAGGATGATACAATGATAAAAAAGATGAACATATAGGATATAGCTCTAACCTCGTTGTCGAGTATACCCATCGCTATCATTGAAAAAATTTCGTTGTGACATAGGACATCAAGCAATGGCTTCTTTGAGCAATTACAGCATCAATTCAAAAAGAAGAACAAGACAAAGTTTACAAACCAATGTGTTGTGTTTGGAAAGATACGTGCGAAAGAAAAATCGATTTGTTGAAAAAACAAGAAAATTGAACATTTAAAAACATATCTGCTTTTAAGGATTTCTAACAACTCCGAGCAAGTAATCAATAAAATTCAAAATATTTACATTGACTTTCTAAAACGTCATCACCTCTCCCTCAATCTTCGCCCAGGACTCTGTCTCTATCAGACATTGAAAAAATAGGTTAATGGTTGGTCGGCCAGAAAGTGTTAATAGCAAAAATGATTCTAGTATTTGTTTGTCGAACGTTGTCGTTATTTTACGCAAGTTAATAATTAGAGAGAACATGTAGCCACTTTTTCTATTGTGTCTCCATATCAAAACATTGAAAGATGTTGACCGAGGAATCTATTTTATTTTCTAATGAAGACAAGTCTGTATACTTTGTCTGTTATGGAATATGGCAATGGTCGTAGTGAAATTTAATGTTTTCATTCAAGAAACATTTGATATTCATTGACTACTATTGGTTGAAATTTATAAAATAGTTTTTTTGAAACCGTTTTTCAAGAAATTAGACTACTCTTTAAATTCAACTGATATGGCTATTTCAGGTACTGATAAAAGTTTCCTTACAAACCTTTTGTTTAAGTTAGTGTAGAAGTTTAAATTCATTTTAACATTCTTTTTTACTTATGTATATTGTTGACACTGTTGGAAGTTTTAAGTGAGTTTTAAAATCGTTTCACCCCAAACAAGGGTGACTGAGTGTGAGATAATATGAGACCCCCACCGAAAAAAAAAATACACACGATTAAGAAGAGAGAACATTAAAAGAACACGGATTAAGAAGACAAAAGATAACGATTGACATCCCATTCATAGAACACAATCTGTCCTGCCATTTAACCCATAGATGAAGGGAGATTCCACAGATTAATACATTTCCAAAGGGCATTTGCGTGTAAATAAACGCAAGGAATTCAAGTGGAATTCGAACTCGGCTTTCCGATTTTTCGTTCCGAGCCGATATCCACTGCATCTCAACGCGCATCTAGTCAGTCAGTCAGTTAGGTGCCATACGTGATACATGCTTGGGCGATCATTTCTCGAAAGAGACATGATTGACTGGGCAGAAGATTATCCCGCAGTGGGTTGCCATTGCTTTCTGCGGTAGACTGGTTGCCGACCAAGGCTATAGAACCCAATCTATCCTGCTATTTAACCCATAACTGGAAGGAAGTGACGGATTAATACCTTTCCCAAGGGTATTTGCGCGTAAGTGAATGCAATAGATTCAACTGGATTCAACTAATCATTGATTTAGGAAAGCGGTTTCTAAACATCCTAGAATGAATCTACTTGTTTCGCTCTTCATTAGTTAAATACTTATTTGGAGCGACCTTTTCGTCCTGCTAATACCTGATAAATAATGGACTATTCTGTTTTGATCGCTTAAGAATACGGAAATGACATATAATAGATGCTACTTGGTTTCAGTAAAGAAAAGAAATGAGAGAAGATAGAACTATTTAACATCTCCTGCCAATACTTCATAAATAATGGATTATTCCACTTTTAATTTATAGAAAGAAATATCAAAGACGCTACTTGGTTTCAGTAAGAAAGAAAGAAAATAGAAGCGTTTAAAATATGTTTTAGTGAAATGGAAAAAAATTGTGAATTTCGAATCTTTTCATGATTGTTATTGCAATATTTTGTTAACGTTGATAAGCGCAAATATTTTATGATGCGATAGGAGAATTTCTACGGATATTTTATTGTCGTAGAACTCGACCTGAACTTATTCAATCCGTAATTTAAGAATTAAGATTTACCAGAAAATTGAAATAAGAAAACCGTGTGGCTTTGTTACTTCCTTATCTAGTTCGCACGACTGTTACGCC
>JBBBDQ010000138.1:1437500-1527500 GCA_037127315.1 Ascarosepion bandense
TTGGATCCTTTATGATAACCGTAAATGATTTGATCTTGATGAGTCCTCCAAACATTTCCCAAAGCTAAAATTGCATCATAAAAAGATTATGGTGACTGTCTGCTGGTCTTCAGTTGTTGTTACCCACTACAGCTTTCTGGAAGTCAATCAGGGCATTATTGCAGAGTTTTACTACAACCAACTTGCTGAAATGAATGCACGTCTGAAAAAAAAAAAAAATGAGGCCTGCATTGGTAAATCGAGGTGGTCCAATTCTGCTCCACGATAATCCAAGGCCACATGTTGCAAGAATGACGATGCAAAAATTCACAGACTTGGCATCCAAGAGTTTAGCACATCTTCCCTATTCTCCTGATCTTTCACCAACTGATTATCATTTTTCAAGCATTTAAGCACATTTTAAATGGTAAAATTTTAGATCTAGGTGGAATCAGCTTGCAAAGGTTTTGTTGCATTACAGCCAATAACTTTTTATCAATGAGGAATAAATAACGTCATCGATTGATGGCAGAGCTGCATAGATGCTCAAGGCTCGTATTTGGTCTAATTTTAATATTTCTACAGTTACTTTTTCAAGAATACAATTATGTTTCTGAAATCAGCAGTTATCTATCTATCTATCTATCTATCTATCTATCTATCTATCTATCTATCTATCTATCTATGTCAGTCTGTTCATATCTATCTATCTATCTATCTATCTATCTATCTATCTATCTATCTATCTATCTATCTATGTCAGTCTCATTCATATCTATCTATCTATCTATCTATCTATCTATCTATCTATGTCAGTCTGTTCATATCTATGTATTTGTATCGATCTAAGATTTGATGATGTATTTATATAAAATTCAAACCCCTACACTCATCATGTTTTTATGTCAATGTTCACTTAATAAAAACCAAAGAGCCACTCAAAGTTGAGGGTTATTGTGTGAGGCATATTAGCGTAAAAATGACAAGAACTGAAGTTCATATGACTATGCAGGAATGACAGCAGTTAACCTTTGACTTGATGAGGTCAAGATTGTAGTGATTGCAAAACCGCTCTGTTGGGAATCTGTCACGGAAAGTAGCAATTCTTGAGAAGAAGTCGTTCAAATGAAATTTACTTCTTAATATTAAAATACGAGGGGAATGGGGATGATTCACCCATGCGTACGTGGCATGGTGCGTCCCAGTTGTAAAGGTCAGGGGTGGTGGGACTATGGAATATAACTCGTCAGAACATATGCCATAGAAATAGCAGGAAACGTTTTGAAGCGTGGGAAATAATTCATCATCCACAAGGACGCGTAGATGCTTCTGAAGTCTATCAAGACAAGGAAATTTCTATTCTTATCGTCCTTTGCAGTGTTTGTTTTTACGTTTCCTCTCCGATGTGCGTTGTGGTGCAGTGGATATCGACTCGGAATGAAAAATCGGGGAACCGAGTTCGAATTCCAGTTGAATACCTTGCATTCACTTGCACACAAAGACCCTAGGGTAAAGGCATTAATCCGTCTCTTCCTTCCAGTTATGGGTTAAATACCACGACAGATTGGGTTCTATAGCCTTGGCTGGCAACCAGTCTACCGCAGAAATCAATGGCAACCTACTGCGGGATAATCTTCTGCTCAGTCAGCCATGTCTTTTTCGAGACATGATCGCCCAAAGCGTGTATCACGTATGGCAATTAACTGATTGACTGACTCCTCCTTGTTTTGCCAACTATTTACGCAAGCTTGTTAAGCTGGTTAATTGATGCTTTCTTCTATACAATCTTGTTTCAAGATGTAGGGTGTTACTATGTGGTGATGTATGAGCGTAAGAAAGGCCAAGTTCATGCTGTATGAAAGATAATGGTTCACTTTAGACTTGAAGACATCAAGATTGCAGTGATTGGGAAAAATCTTGCTGGGAATCTATTCTACAAAACAGCAGTTCAAGGAAGAAGCTGTCCAAGTGAAACTTACTTCTCACTATTGGAATACAAAGGGAAAGTTTACATTTGTGTACATGGCATGACAGGACCCAGTATTAAAAACCAGAGGTCGTGGACCTAAGGAACGTAGCTCATCAAAACACATGCCATAGACATAGCGATAAAGCCGCGAGAGGCTGGCAATGTTTTGTCTGTAGGGAAGGGGTTGTAGGCTGAAAAATTACTAATCACCCACAAAACCATATAGTGATTTTTGAACTCTATCAAAACAGGCAAGTGAGGAATGGGCCGCTCTAGCTCAGATATAGCAGCAATATTCCACTTTTGTTCTACCTTTTAAATGACGGATAAATGAAATATATATCTAATAAGCTTAAATAAGTTTGGTATAAAACTATAGACATTAGACACTTGGTGTGAATCGTATTTATGACAAGAGAGACTTATTTTCTGTAACTGTACAACAGGCTCCCTGAATGTAAGCCCTAATTCCAGTTGTTGCTCATATAGCTTTCTGTTGTGGATTCCGGGTGAGGAACCGCACAAAATAATGAACAACAAAAACAGATATTGAGATAGAAATGTAGGTTATATTGAACGTAATATACAAACTTGAACGCAGGTTAGTAAATCCAGGAATACTATTCGTAAGAAAGAAATATATACAAGTCTTGAAGTGAAGTCGTTCGAAATAGTATATCCATGTATATTATTTTAGCTCAACTGCTGTTCTCTCTTTGGCAGGAGTATATGTACACTCAGTCGAGTCCATTATCATATACAAAGGGGAGATCCTACAACACTTTCATTGTTATGACACTGTGTAAGTTAGAAGATAAATTCGAGTACTAGGTATAAACTACATAAACAATAGACTACATCCGGCAGCAGGGACTCTGATCGGGAGGTTTTGAGGTTTAATTTTTGTTGTTCCCAGGTCCATCCTGGCCCGAGGTGGTAGCACCTTTTAGGGTAACAACTATAGGCAAACACTATGAAAGTATAAAAATATATTTTTGTAGTGAATTTTCTAACAATAGATTTTGATAGTCAAAAAATTACCACAAATATCTTTTACTAATGCTCACAAAAAAATTAGGTTTTGGCATTAAATGACCCATACGGAGTTGAAGTGCGTTGTGGTCCAGTGGATATCGACTCGGAACGAGAAATCATAGACCTGAGTTCGAATTCCAGTTGAATTCGTTGGAATCATATACGCGCAAATGCCCTTGAGAAAGGTATTAATCCGTCTCTTCCTTGCAGTTATGGGTTAAATAACAGGACAGATTGGGTTTTATAGCCTTGGCTGGCAACCAGTCTACCGCAGAAAGCAATGGTAACCTACTGCGGGATAATCTTCTGCCCAGTTAGTCAAGTCTCTTTCGAGACATGATCGCCTAAGCGTGTATCACGTATGACACTTAACTGACTGACGGAGTTGATATGCCGATAGACAAACGAAGTAAATTCTCTCTGTGCCCCAACGACTCCCTCCGGAAATATGTTTTTCATTGACACACAAACATGGTATCTAAGAAAAAAAGATGGCGGTAGTTCTTCTCGAAGTAACACTAAGGTCATCAAATGTGTTTTTATGTTATTCTTATATGCTTAATGTTATGACTAAGATGAAGATGAAGTCATGTATCTTGTTGACGTGTCAGGTACCTTGCATATTTGTAAAGTTAGAATTAAAGATAGAATGAACACAGGATCAAGCAAGCGGAATGAAAAAATTCCTGCAACAAGAATTCGATACCATCAACTTTACTTTTAGTGCCAAGTGAATTCAATCTGTCTATACACGAAACTAAAGAACCCAAAATATAAATAGACGACAAAATGTATCGGTGGCCAGAATAAAATAATCTGCCAAGATCACTCGAAATTTTTGAATTTCTTCGAGAGTTTTCAAAAATAGCTGAGTGATAACATTTTAGCAAGAAACTGGAATAGAGGTTTTTACAATACACGTAACACACCGATTTGATTGTTTTGTACTACGTCAGCAGGCGCCATATTGAGACATTGGCAATATCAATCGAATATAGATATTTTTAACCGATTCTCGCCTCTATTTTATGTGTTTTAATACCAGTTTATTTAAGGCATATTGATTCTGATCTAACAATGACATGGCCTTTAATTTACAGAGACCTTAAGTAAAATAGATTGTGTTTTCGTCTTGTGAGTTTTCCTTCATAAGTTACATTTCTTTGAAGACTTTTTTTTATAGTTTCAAGCGTTTTGCTGTTTTCATCAGGTCAGCAAGCGCAAGGAAAGATGTACTAATAACGAACTTAAAATTATGTAAACCTTCTGAAATCTTGTCTTACAAACGGGATTTTAAGCTAGTTCCTGCAGAAGGCTTGAGTAGAACTGAAGCTGTAGGGAGATAGTTAATGTTTATTGAATTGGCCTTGTGTCATACATAACCGAACTTCCTTTCAACTTACTATTATTCGCTATCATCAGAAGGTTAGAGATTGAAAAGTGTCGATTTGTGGAAGAAAAAAGTATACATTTTGCATGTTTAAATAAAAACTTATTAATGGAAAAGAATAAGATGAATTGGTAGAAGTTGATGTCCAGTGAAAAACAAGTAATGAGTTAAGGGTATCAAGAGTTCGTTAAATTGTTCGTAGTAGTCCTGGCAAAAGTGAGTTTATATGTACGTAGGCAGGAACGTATGCATGTATGTATGAGCGTTTATTGTTGGGTAGGAACGTCTTTAAAATTATCGCTCAGGGTGAATGGTGAAAGGGAAGGAGGTGAGAAATGAGAGGTGAGAAAAAAAGAGGCAATAATGATAACGATCGCCTGACGTTTGTCAAGGGTACGTGTTAATTGCTCGTCATCTTAACTCTTTGACGACTGTCGAGCTTGCTCGTATTTTATTTCGTTTGGAAATTCACTCCTCGATGTGATTCTAGCCTTTCCATTAAACGATAAACATTTCACATCTAGGTGTGAAATTTCGTAAGTTTTGTGTGTGTTAAGCAAAGTTTGTAAATTCGAGAAAATCTGTTTATTTCTAACAATGCGTCAGATTTGAATTTTAAATGTAGATCTTGTTTTGTTCACCACAGAACTTCTTTTAGAAATCATCAAGAAAAAAATAATACATGACTTACATTTAATTTAAATATCTGATGGCGGAGGGATTTCACAAAAGTTTTCAAGTATAACGTATTTTTAAATTATATATATTTCACCGGAGAGTTCACGATAGAAATCTTAAAAATTGTGCACTTGGCAATATTTTGTGAGAACACATCATGTAATCATTTTTTTAAGTTCACATGAAAATGGGTTGCATAAGGTTAACGCCCGTGGCCTCCTGATGATCATTGAACGTATTTCAAATATAGACACAGCAGCTCGATATATATATATATATATATATATATATATATATATATATATATATATATATATATAAAAACAAAATAATTTACACTGTTCGGACTGTTGTCCTCATCTTTATTGCCATGTTTGCGACATTTCGGCCTTCTTCAGGTGGTAGAAATTTCGAACCAAACTCTTTATTTCGATCACTTGGATATATCATTCTCATTCCATGTGCGATGCACTTCCAGATGCCTTGTAACATATCACACAATAATTCTCGAGCCTAACTAATAAAACAAAAACTTTTAGGTAAAATTCCACTTTATTCATCAACCATATCCTTCTAGGATTGTACACTGATTTCAACGCTTCTCTAACAATTTGATGCCTTTGTTTATGAATAAAGTCGACCTTTGCCTAAAAGTTGTTGTTTTTCTAGTTAGGCCCGGGATTTATTGAGTGATGTGTTCCCTAGATTAGTGGAGGGGAAATTAGTTGGGGACAGTTATTGGAAATAGGTGGTGGGAGAGGCTTAAGGATAGAATTAAGAATTTCACTACCGAATAAATCCAACGACTCACCCTAGATAAGGCTAAACTGGTGAAGGCTTTGCAGGATGGTCTGTCCCGGGTTGAGGCTGGGGAGATTTCCTAGAGAGAGATTTAGCTAAGCAGGCTCCTGAGCATTCAGCTAGCGAGCGCTACCAGGGTGAAGGTTAAAATGGCATAGGTTAAAATGATGTCTAACTAAGTCGTGAAAATGGATGCAGAATTGCGCAAGGAAGAGATCCATCGAGGTTTTGTTACATTCGGAAAGTTGATAACCGAAAGGTATGTACTCTGAAAACGACCAAGGACATGTGTTAAGCGATTTGGCGGCATTTCGAAACCTGTTTACCAAGAAGCCTAGTCTCCGTGGGGAAGAGTTTCACAGCTATTTGGTTGACATTTCTCGGCTTCCGTCGACTGAAGCGGTTAGCTGCTTGGGAGAGATCCCCCACTTTATGCCCAGTATAAACCTTAATCATAATCCCGACTATTATATTTAGTCAGTCAGTTAAATGCCAAACGTTATACACGCTTTAGGCGATCAAATCTCGAAAGAGACATGACTGACTGGGCAGAAAATTATCCCGCAGTAGGTGGCCATTGCTTTCTGCAGTAGACTGGTTGCCAGCCAAGGCTAAAGAAGTCAATCTGTCCTGTTATTTGACTCACAGCTACAGGGAGAAGAAATGTATTATATTATTACGTAGTAATTAGTGGGGGATCAGTTCATTACCTCATAACAATAAAAAATTAATCATAATCCCGACTATTATATTTAGTTAGTCAATTAAATGCCAAACGTGATACACGCTTTAGGCGATCATATCTCGGAAGAGACATGATTGACTGGGCAGAAAATTATCCCGCAGTAGGTGGCCATTGCTTTCTGCAATGGCCATTGAAGTGGGCCGGCAGTGGTAAGTCTAAGGGATTTGAGGGTCTGGGCTACGAATTGTACATGAGGCTGTATCATATCTTTGTGCGGATTTTGACAGTCGTATTCGACAACTGGTTCGGGCAGGAGTTCATCCTTGACCGGATCTCCAGTGGTGTGATCCCATTGTTGTGAAGGAACAAAGATAGTGGGCGGGGATTAGATAATTATAGGCCAATAACTGTGTTAAACACAGTTAAAGATTTGGGATAAGATCCTGATGGTGAGTTTGCAATCAACGGCTGAGATTCTGTTGGGACCTGAGCAGACGTGCTTTGAAGGGCGAACAATTCAGAGCAACCTGCATCTGATTCGCACGATCCTAGAGGGTGTAGAAGACGACGATCAAGCCTCAATCAATTTGGATCAGTGCAAGGCGTCTGATACGTTCGAATATCAGTGTCTGATTGCTGTCCTGCGAACCGCTGAATGTGAGACAAGTAAACGTAAACGGTAGCGCACATTTGCACTGTCTCGAGATGGTTTTCCGCTGTCGCCCCTACTTTACGCTTTGGATTTGGAGCCTCGCGGCTAAGTAATGGGGCGTGCAGTCCGGCGACTACGTAGAATCGCTGGGCTTGGGCTCGAGATTGGGGTGGTACATTAAGCGATGAATTGTTACGAAAAGGTTACTGGTGCTAAGATAAACCGCAACAAAATTTCGGGGCGTTGATCTTCCGGGGTTTTTCTTTTGAACTGACGGATCCGAGTGTGGTTTGGGTATGATCTCACACTTGGGAAGGATTGGTTGGGGTTATAGACAAAGGTAAGAGTGGCGGTCTGGACTTGGCTCTAAAGGCGGTTGTCCTTAAAAAATAGGGAGGAGGTGCGCGTTACGTAAGTCTTTCCTTTTGTCCTTTACCGGTTGCCTGTACTCTCTCTCTCTCTCTCTCTCTCTCTCTCTCTCTCTCTCTCTCTCTCTCTCTCTGTAAGCACCATAAGACCGCGATCGAGCACTTGATCTCATCTCTCTTTTGGGGTGGTGGCAAGCATAAGGTTCGCAAAGAGCCCTTTGTTCAGCATCGGTGTCATGGATGTCTAAGAGTGCCACACTTACAGTGTCACCGACAAGACTCAGGGTTGTCTTTTCTACGCTGTGCTTAAAAGGAAGATTCGATCTTGGAGAGGAGCATTAGGAAAGCTTCCCCTTACCTTAGCATCACTCTCCCGGTTGCTAGGGCTGAGCGCCGACATAAACCCAGGAAACAATCGACGTTCTTCAAAGAGTGTCAAGAGGCCTTAAAGGTGATTTCACTGTGCACTGACTTTTTACGGATTAGGAAGGGCTTGAAACGGGCTTTAGTGGAGGAGGTAGCATCGGAGAAACTTTGTGGTGGCTTGGCTTGTTGGCGACAGATTTGCGCTCTTTCTGGTCTTAGGCGCTAGCGGTGAACTATCTCAGCAACCCTGAGTTTTCGCTTACCTGGCAATTGATTCAGAACGTGTTATCTCTCAGTCACGTAGTATTCAGATAGGGCTGGTCAAATTTTTTTCCTATTGAAATCGATGTGACTTTGGTCTAGAGGAAACATCCTTGCCGACCTTCTACTACTGTCAGACGCGTCAGTTCTGGGACTATGTCGGCGACTTGACGGCACGTATTGTTCCTAAACATCTCGTGTCCATCGATCTCGCATATGCGTGCGATAATGTGTCACCCCCGTATTCTGGGGCGAAACGGATGGTGTTTTTCAAGTTGCTAGCCGTGGCAAGAATGCTGATATGGAGGTCGCGAATGGAGGGAATCTTACGATATGAACGATATTCTTATTGGGATTTGATCTAATTCTTTAGGCATCAGGTCAAGATGAAAATGGGATGTACTAAAGAGCCTTTGGTGTAGACAGATTTCAGAGAAACGTGAGTAAAAGTGGTGAGCTTGCTTCGAGCCGATGGGGCTAGCCTTGGTTTTCTTTTTTTAGGTCCCCTTTGATACAACGGCGCGGTTTCCTCTCTTGGTTAAGCTTGACACCTCTTGTGTACTTAATGATTGTTGTTCCTGGCCTGTCCAGGGCGTTCTCTTTAGTTATGATTCATATCGGGATTCCAAACCTTCACAGTTTGTTTTTGTCCTGCTTGATCTCGGCGGGTTCAGTCTTTTAACTTCCTCATCCTACCATTTACTTTGTCATTCTTTCTTCCTTAGTGAGTGAGCCTCTTGATTCTACCTATGGACAGGCGCTCTTATTTTTGTGGGGTGGATGGGTCCTACTAACATATTTTATTTTAATTTTTCCTTTTTTGTTATATTTTATTTTATTTTGTTTTGGTTCATTCCCTTTCTCATTCACCTTATTATATTATATTTTTATTGGACATTTTCTGCTTTTATATCATGGGGTTCTTATAGGTTCCCCGTTTTTATGTGGTATTGTTTTATATGTTGGTTTGAATGATGATGGATGAGTTCCTGTGGCGAATGGGCAAATTATAATGCATGAAAGGGTCGTGATCCTGGTTAGCTAGGTACAGGATAGTTAGTGCCGACAAGCCTTTCCCAAAATCCCCTTAGGTCTAGTGTCACAATTGCTCAACTTGAAAAATAAATATATTTTACACAGCTGATTGCGCGGACACATGTTGGTATTTGATCACCACTAGCAGGGTAACCTGAGTGAAGAAGTCTGATGTGGCGCTGTCAGCTTACAGATATATTTCTAAGCTCAGTAGCATAAAAAGGAGACTTCTAAACACGAATGTCTTAGCGAGCCACATGCTTTTGTCAATTATTATGAGGACAACGGTATCTCTTGATGATCTAAATTCAATTATAGCATCATATATATGATATATGATTATATTATCATATATATGATATATCTTATCAATTATATCATAATTGATACGAAGAATGCGGAAACACTGAAGAATGCCACAGGGTAAAAAAAAAAACTTGGAATGTCAATTCCCTTCGGGGGGGACTTAAAACGCCGACAGCAAATATCTTTTATTCAGAGAATACCTGAAAAGAGAAAGTGTATCTCTTATGATAACTGAGCTCAAATATCGTCAACAAACAAGATTGATCAATCTTAACCAAATCTATTAAAACGAAAATAGGCAAATAACAGAAAATCATTACACGAGGACAAAGAGATGGAAATTTAAGCCGGAATACATTTTTTTATAATCATATCGTCCCAAAACAAGGCATTTTACTGCCACTGTTTTGCAGGGGGTTACATAGGAGGAAAGCTATGAAAAAGAGTGACAGGTTATAGGGGGTTTCAGGAAGTGGATAAGAGAAGGATGAGAATACTGATGAGAGGGGAGTGAACGGAGAAAGGAGCATGAGAGAGAGGACGCAGGTTAGTAAGATAGGAGATGACTTGACTTTACATTTAAATTCTTGGAGATTGTAGCTGTCGGGGAAGCAAGTAAATGGAAAGGAATTCCACAGGTGGGAAGTGCGAGAAAAGAAGATGCTGGAGTAGAATTTGCGTTGTACTAAGCTGGCTGTAATAAAATTGAAAAAAAAAAAAACTCGACAGAGTGGGAACGGTAATACATTAAGAACTGTGCAAAATGTTCGACCATTTTGAAACACACAACGAAATTCCTCGTTAATCTTCTCACCAACCAGCCAATGATTACCACACGTTTCGTCTCCATTTTCGTTCGTAATGGTGTGCACCAAAAACTGGGAAGACACCGCTGTACGCTGGAAAAGAAAAGGAAAGATGAGAACTTAAAATCCGTTTTCAATATATTTAGGTGTTGTACTCAGGGCTCCACCAACTCGCTCTAGGTAGATTGGTTGGTAGGTTACACTCTGCTATGGGGGGATAATAGATCAGATCTTCTCTTCGAATGTTACTCCTATGAACTCGTTGTCCATATCAACATCACGACGCATGGCTTGCAACAGGAACGGGTGACAGGCATCTTAACTACTCAAGTATATTCACAACCAAGAACCGGCCAGAGCTGACTACCCAGTCCCAACTTTACATGTTAATAGAGACACGTGACCAACAAACGAAAATGTATCGCAATGTTCCGTACATAGCAGTGAATGCTTGACAATTTCCTCACAGATGAAGAAGAAACACGAAGCAACAGAAATGTGTTTCTACAGAAAAATTCTAAGAACAACATAGACTAAACACGTGAGCAGGTTACCAACATGCGTCCGCGCAAAGAGCTGTGTAAAATATATTTATTTTTCAAATTGAACAGTTGTGACACTGGACCTAAGGGGATTTTGGGAAAGGCCTGTCGGCACCAACTGTCCTGTTCCTAGTTAACTAGAATCATTTCTAGACGAAGTTCTAGAAATGATAGAAACAAAATGGTCAGTTATACTTAAAGAAGGTACAGTTGAAATTTATATGGTCCATAATGAAGAACGGGGGTTGGAAAACTTGATACTCACACGAAAGACTGAATACAAGATTGACAGATAAAAATAACCCATAAACTATCTAGCGAACTTGAGTAAATGAATGGCAGTGCAGAGTTTGGGAGAGATGGCCAAAAGACAACATTTATCAAGAGTTACAGAAAACAGAACGTTGTGGAGAGACATGGTCGTCACTGTTCTGAAGCGACATGGCACATAGAAGAAAAAGAAGACTAAATCTTCCCAATGTCCGTCATTATTGTCACTTGACCCTAAACGCTTTTATTTATTTATTTATTTATTTATTTATTTATTCGATTGTTCTCTTTCGGTCCAGTGGATGTGCTTTGTTATTGTAAAATGGATATCGGCTCGAAAAGAGAAATCAGAGAGCCGAGTTCGAATTCCAGTTGAATTCATTGCATTTACTTACGCAAATACCCATGGGAAAGGTATTAATCCCTCCTTTCTCTCTCCAGCTATGGGTTAAATAGCAGGACATGTTTGGTTCTATAGCCAGTCTACTGCAGAAAGTAATGGCAGAAAATCTTCTGCCCAGTCTCATTTCGAGACATGATCACCCAAGCGTGTATCATGTATGGTATTTAACCAAAACGATGTCACTCAGAAGATCTAAATTCAAAGACTTTATTCACCGGCTATAAAACGCCTAATACTTTGAAATCGGCATAAAACCAAAACATCCTTCTTTTCTATGTATTCATATCAATTATAGGATCACATACGAAAAAGAAAAAAAAGTTAATAAAGAGCCAAATATGCAAACAAAAAAATCCAACAAGGGGTTTTATTCTGAACAATGAAAAGTAAACCAAACAAACATACGAAGAGCAGAAAAAAGAACTACTGGGTCTCCTCCAGAAAACTGGAGAAACTATAATGCATAGAGGTTAAAGGTCATGCCTATGATCATTGGACTACTCGGATCAGTGACAACCGTAAAAGGAGAAACTGGCAATATTGAAGATTCGAGAAAACAGTGTGCTTGTTCAGACTAAGTGAAATACTATCTATCTATCTATCTATCTATCTATCTATCTATCTATCTATCTATCTATCTATCCACACTGATGAGCTGTGATACAGCGAAACAGGCTTGTATGTGGATGATTATCTTCAATATATATTTCTGCTTATCTATCTATCTATCTATCTATCTATCTATCTATCTATCTCAAATTTTACAGTTTTACAATTTTAAACATCAACAATTGCCTTGCAGCAGAAAACGTGTTACGACATTTTGAAGAACTAAATAAACATTAAGTTTTTTTTTTAAATTCAAGAGAAGTAATAATGTGATCACGTGCAAGCGTGAAAATATGTGATCACGTGGAGGCGCGAATTAGCTGATAAAATTGAATATTTAAAGTTGCAAAAGTTTTTTTAAATACCATAGAAATACATTAGGGAATTTAAAAATTCAAGGGAAGTAATTATGTGAATTATCTAATTACACAGAAGTAAGTATTATTTACCTTAATTACATTTCAAATATACTATCTACACACATTGAAGAATGTGACCAGGAACTTGGTAAGCTGTGATAAGAGGTTTATTACTTTTGCACAGTACTATATATATATATATATATATATATATGTTATTTTAAATTTATTTGTTTTGAACATTATTTTTAATGGATGCTCGTATTTTGAGTGGATAGTCAGTTTTTCTATAATTAAACGGCAAATTTTAATTATCCACCGGTCTAGATGTTCGAGAAGTCTTGTTTAGAAAATATCGATCTTCCGGCAAAATTCGAATTCTGCCGAAAGATAGATATTTTCCAAACAAGAATATCTAGACCGCTCGATAATTAAAATGTGCCGTTTAATTATAGAAAAAACTGACTATCCACTCAAAATACGAGCATCCATTAAAAATAATGTTCAAACAAAGAAATTTAAATATGTCGGTTTTCGTAAATTTCTGTATAGTTTCGTAATATTCTCTTCGGTTGCGTTTGTTTACATTAGAATACGATCAGGGATAGATGATTTTAAAAAAATCCGGAAGTATTTATTTATTTATTTAAAAAAAAGATGCTTAATTCGAACTTTGATAACAATGATAACTTCTACGGTTGAGTAGTAACACACATCAGATCCAAATGTAGCATCTACCCGGTATATGGAAGTTTGCAGGTTCGAATCCTGCCGAAAGGTAGATATTTTCGAAACAAGATTTCTCGAACATCTAGGCCGGTGGGTAAGTAATAAGTTTTATTTAATTATAGAAAAACAGATTATTCTCTCAAATACAAGTATCCATTAAAAATAACGTTCAAAATAAATAAATAAATTAAAAACAAATATATCGGTTAATAATACCAATTTCCTAAATTTCAGCACAATTTCGCAATATATATATATATATATATATATAGAGAGAGAGAGAGAGAGAGAGAGAAAGTGTGTATGAGTAAAAAAAAAACCTTCAGATATTGGAGGCCATGTACATCAAATCTAAACAACCAACACTTAATAAAATCACCTTTAAATCCGGACATTCGAACGTTACATTACACGTTTTTGGTAACTATTGCCGTTGTCTCGCGGAATTTTATGTCAACACAAAATAAAATCGTCGGTGATGGTGGATATTACTGTATTACCGTCTTAATAACCTCTCTGAAGATGGCTCATGTGAGCCGAAAGCTTAGAACCAACTTTTGAGAATTTTTGTCTTTATTTTCAACTGAAATTAAAGTCAAAATACGATGTTTAGAACGGCTCATGATTAAACATAATAGACATTCATTGTCTCTTATATTTAACAGTATATGTTTAGAAATATATATATATATACACACAAACATGTCTAAATATATATAATAAATGTATTATATACATGTATGTATATATATTATATGCATGTATGTATTTCTTTACACATAACCAAGAAATTTCAATGGAACTTCATTAAACGACAAATAAAAGCAGCCGAACAGAAATTTCAACCAATCAACATTGAAATTGTACGTATTAAAGGAATCTTACAATCTTACCGTAACTGAAAAATTCAAGGAAATATTGGATTTATTATATAATACAACACAAAAACAAAATGAATCCCATAAACAAGTCATCCAAAAAAAGCTAAACAAATTATATAAAGGAAAATACTTTTACCAAACATCAATTACAACTTCATTAACCTATCGGATTACCAACTCACTCCAGATGAAATAAAATTCCTTAATCTCGGACCAAATTTTCATGTCGCACAGAAACCTAATTCAATGTTTAAACAAATGGAAATTGAAGCTTTATACCAACAAATACTTCAACTCGAACAAGACAACCATATTACTACACAGGTAGTCTTAAAAGATTTACTCAAAGCTGAATCAATCAAACACCGTTACCATAAAAATCCTAATGATAAATAAAAGCAGCCACACATCTCAAAAATAACAAAAATATTGTTATCCGACGTGCCGATAAAACCAATGCATTTGTTATTTTAAACAGACAGGAATATCACTCCAAATTACAGATTCTTCATTCCGTAAAACCTAAGAATCAAATAATTACATCTTTGGATGTCCAAAACTTATTCACTAATGTTCCCGTCCACGAAACAATTGACATCATTATCCGTGATGTATACAATCATGCTACTCTCCCATCTATCAATGATCAACCCACTATATTAAAAAAAACTGTTATTAGCATGCACCACACAAGTACCCTTTCACGATCCCTTAGGCAATATTTATACACAAATAGATGGTATTGCGGTGGGATCTCCTTTAGGTCCCTTCTTTTCTAATTATTATATGGCAAATCTAGAAAATAAAATAATTAATGACAACAATAAACCCTCTATATATGTAAGATACATAGATGACATCTTTGTTTTAGCTAAGAATATCGATCAAAGTACAATTCTTAAAAACAAATTTGAAAGTCACTCCGTCCTCAAATTTACATTAGAAGTTAATATTAATAACAAACTCCCATTCCTTGATGCATTCATTGATTCTAGCACACATAAATTTACTACTTCTCTATATAGGAAACCAACTAGCATAAATTTGTGTCTTCTTAATTATAATAGTGAATGCCCCCAACGGTATAAGTTAGCTGTTATAAAAAACTTACTTCAACGCACACAAATGATATCTTCTTCCAAATCTATATTTTACAAAGAATAACACAACATTAAGCAAACACTAGTCAATAATGGATTTCCTAACTCCTTTATTGATCAACAAATTAAAATGTATCTCAACAAAATTAACAATAGCTCTAACAATAATGATAATATTAATAATAAAGGTTTACATCAAAATGAACATAAAACTATTAACTTATATTATTGCAACCACATACATAATAATTATAAACAAGATGAAAAAACTCTCAAAAACATAATACGTAGAAATGTTAAACCAGTGGAAAGTAATAATCAAATTAAACTCATTATATATTATAAAAAATTCAAAATAATTGACTTCATAGTCTCTAATAACCCTACAAGCACTAAACTAAATTCTCTACAAAAAAAAAAACAATGTAGTGTACCAATTTACATGCCCATTCAGAGATTGCATCTCTGATACTAATAAAAAACCCAGTACATATATTGGCTTTACTACAACCACGCTCTCCCGTAGACTTACATGTCATCTTCCTGATCAGAGTACAATTAAACAACATTTTCTGAAAAACATAAACATGTAGAAAATATCAGACAGATTTTGGTCAACAATACGGTGATCCTTACTCATAGACACAGTAAGAGGAACCTGCAGATATTGGATGCCATGTACATCAAATGTAAACAACCAACACTCAATAAAATCACCTTTAAATCCGGACATAACACATTACATTGCATTTGACTACATGGTTTTGTTGTCATTTCGCGCTATCCCACGGTGTGACGTCATAAAACCGCATTGCAAATTTGAGAACTGCGTTTATTATTTTTGGTAACTATTGCCGTTGCCAAGCGGAGTTTTATGTCAACACAAAATAAAATCGTCGGTGATGGTGGATGTTATTGTATTTCAGTCTAAATAAACTCTCTGAAGATGGCTCATGTGAGCCGAAAGCATAGAAACAAATCAATAAATAATTATCCAAATGTTGGAGAATTTTTGTCTTTATTTTCAACTGAAATTAAAGCCAAAATACGACGTCTAGAACGGCTCATGATTAAACATAACAGACATTCATTGTCTTTTATATTTAACAGCATATGTTTAAAAAAAATATATATATATAAGCAGTAGAAGCTTCATGTTGGAAGATGAATATCTGTCTATCAATCTGTTAAGTTCTATTTATCTTTCACTCTGTCTCTCTTTTTCTCTCTCTTTCTATATATATATATATATATATATATATATATATATATAATGACAGAGATAGAAGGGGTGACCATTTTAGTGATATATATATATACGAAGTACTCTTCAATAACTTTGAAAATTTAAACGAATGTCAAGTTGATCCATCTGTTTATTTGTCAAGTTTGCAAGCTTTTTTGCATATTTCTCAAAATGTATCCATTAGACAAATAAAATTATATCGATGTTTCATTACTTTAAAGAAAGCATTTCTCATCTTAATTTTCTCGAATTTAGAGAATGTTTAAAATCTGTACATATATATTCCCTTAGCATGAAACAGACTGTCGCCTCTGGATGTTCACTTCAATATTCACTTATATATATATATATATATATATATATATATATATATATATATTTTCTAAACATATGTTGTAAAATATAAGAGACAATGAATGTCTACTATGTTTAATCATGAGCCGTTCTAAACGTCGTATTTTGGCTTTAATTTCAGTTGAAAATAAAGACAACAATTCTCCAACATTTGGATAATTTTTATCGGTTTTCTTCTAAACTTAATATATATATACATATATATGGAATTGTGTTCAATTTTTCATCATACGAGCCTTCCCAGATAGAGACTCGTATACTTGCTCATGGTTTGGAATTTTGTGTCCCCTTTTCAATGCCAGACTGTGAGAAAATATTTGCAAAGTTTGAGGTTCTATTTTTACAAGCTCATAGACTTTTTGATTTCTCGCTCTGTTGAGTCTCTTAGTGACCAAAAGGCTAAACTTAATTGTTATGCCCATTCTTTTGCTGGTTCCTGTGTTTCTTTTTCAGACTCCAAATGAGGCGAACAGCACTGGTGGGTAATTAAAAGTTTAAAAACAATTATAACCTTGTTATCTCTAAACCTGATAAAGGTGCCAGTGTAGTGCTGCTGGACTACTCTGATTACATTTCTAAGATGGATAATATATTAGGTGATTCATTGAAATTTTTAAAATTAGGTTCATTTGAGACCCATGATTGCACTTCTTCTATAGAAGCCAAGTTTCAAAGGCAATTATTAAAGTGGGTTAAAAACGGTTTATTATTTTCTGATATATATATATATATATATATATATATATATATATATATATATATATATATAGTTGTCAGTCCGTAAAACGGTGAGGATAATCCAACAAGATTTCCTTAATATAAATTATTAATAGGTAAATCCATATAGAGAGCTCGATGGGTGTTAACCAGAGCGATATGAAGTTTATAAAGGAAAGCTCAACACGTCATATTAGTTCTAAACTATAGTTTATTTCAATGAGCATAACTAGCTCATATCATCAGACTCCCGGCAGAAATTTTATGCCAGATGGAAGAAATATCGTAAAAGAGTCTGATGATATGAGCTAGTTAAGCTCATTGAAATGAACTATAGTTTATAACTAATATGACATGTTGGGTTTTCCTTTATAAACTTTGTATATATATATATATATATATATATATATATATATATATATATGTTTCTGTGACATGAAATAAGGAAAGAGGGCTTGGAGAATCTAATAATTACGAGGCGAAAGGGCTTCATCAAGTGAATAACGGAGCCAGGTTGGGGAGAGATACCAAGAGAAAAAGTGATAAGAGCGACAAGGAATAGGGTAAGTGGTGGTGCATGATCACCTACGTCCTGAAATGACACGGCATATGAAGAAAAAGATATGTAAAGTAAGACGCTGTTGTTTAGATTAAACTAGAAATTGATGGGAACAATTTAAATAAGGCCAAATTAGAATACTAATTAATTCGTCCGTTGGACACAGGAAGACACAAAATGGGGGGGGATTTATATGATTATAGCCTGGCGTTTTTATTGAATTTTGGTTTTGAAATTTTGGTTTTGAAATTTCACTGTATAATATCCTACCTTCATGATTAACATTGATCAATTCTCCGGGAGGAGATAAACAGAGAAAGAATAGTGCAAGAAATAACTCTTAACACTGAGGATATATAGAGATTTATTATACCTCAGTACAATAAACCAAATACAAGTAAACCAACGAACAGTTAACAAAAATAGAATTTAAGAAGGCAATCTCTCTGTATAGGACGTATGCGTCCGTCTTGAGAAGAAGGTTTCCGTCTAGTGACGTCTAACTCTCGTCTAAGGCAGATGGCTCTCGTCTAAAGTCGATGACTCTCGTATAATAACGAAGACTCTCGATCACTCCTGTGTAATGACGAAGACTTTCGTATAATCACGAACACATTATTTATTGTATCGAAAAATACAATTATGGCACAAGGCTGAACAAGGAGAGGGGTAGAGGTTGGTTCTCTCTTAACTATCCTATACCTAGCTAAACACTATCACGACCCATTCACTCATCACAATTTGCTCAATCACCAAAAGAACCCATCCATCATCGCCCAAACCACATAAACACTTAATACCACATATTTATGAGGGCCACCTAAAAACGGGGAAAAACCCATGACAATAAAAATGTGTTTATATACAATATAATACATAATTTGAAAGATTTAATGAAGAATAAAATGATGAGGGGGGGGGGGTTGAATCCAAAAACCAAACTAAAAATACAACAAATTTTGAACTAAAATAATAAACAATGTTAGTAAGAACCGTCCATCTCAGAAAAAAGAGTGGCCGTTGTATTCCGCCAAACGGCGAAATCAAGACGCACACTCGCTAAGGGATTTGGTGGGGGGGATTAATGAAATGGGATAATAAAAGGCTGAACCAGCCGAGATAAAAGGAGGCCAAAACAAACTAGGGAGGTTGGGAATCTCGACTTGGATCATAACAAAAGAGAAAGCCGGGTACAGGCTAGGAACTCATTCATTCACTTTAACTAGGTACACAAAAGAGAGCTACCTTAACCAGGGGAGAGTTCCACAGGAATCCACCCCGATGTAACCAGCAGATCTAAAAGAGAAAATCAAGACTAGCCCCGTTCAAGCGAACCAGACTTGCTACATTTACCCACCTTTTGCTGAAGTCTGTCGAAGTCAAACGTTTCCAATCAGTTCTAATCTTTATTTTGATCTGATGCTCAAAATATCGGATTAGATCCTGATGTGAAAGACGCTGACCTCGCAAGACTTCCTCCTTCCGTGTCGTCCAAATCACCATTCGAGCCGTGGCTAGCAGCGACAGAAACACCATACGCTTCATCCCAGAAAACGGGGGCGACACATTGTTGCAGGCGAATGCACGATCAATGAGCATAAGCTCTCGCGGCTCGATACGAGCAGTCAACTCGCCGACCCGGTCCCATAGAGGGCGAACCCTCGAACAATGGTAGAAGGCGTGCGAAGCCGTTTCTTCCAAGCCAAGGTTGCAGCGTTCACAATCTGGCAAATCCGCCAGGCCCCATATGAAGGCCTTGTCATTGAGAGGTAACCGATTCCGAGCTAGTCGCTAGGTGAGCGAAAACTAAGAGTTGCTGACATAATCACTACCTGGCGCCCAAGACCAGAACGAGCGAAACTAATCCTCCGACAAATGCAGCACATCACGTAATGAATCCTTCGCGACGCCCTCCACTAACTCACGATAGAAGACTCATTCGAGGAGAAAACTCGATCGCCCTCGAGGCTTACGGCACCGCTTCGAGATGGGGGGAGTGATAGTAAGGTTAGGGAACATGTCCCTCACTATCCCCCTAAGCAACGAGTCTTCCAAAATCGCTCGAACTGAGAAAAACCAACCTTGACGCAACCTTATGGCCCATCAGGTATGGCATTCACAGACCCCCATGACACGGACGTTGGTAACAGACACGTTTGTCGACGTAGTGTTTGCGTCCTCTCCACAGACTGGAGAATAGCAAACGCTCGATCGCCTTCCTACGCTCTTTACAAAGTGGAAGTACTGACAACTGGTAAAGGAGAATGGGAAAGACGTATGTAGCACACGCCTCAGCCAAACCCTTTAAGGACAACCTCCTTCGACGCCAAGTCTTGGCCGACGCGTCTACCTTTGCCAGTACTTCAGACCAATTTTTTCCAACTGTAGGTCGGACCCGAACCACATTCCAAGAATGCAGACTGGGCCGTCCGTCCAGTCGAAGCGCCTAACCGCAAGCCGGACGACTTACGGTTAATCTTGGCCCCTGTCACTTGTTCGTACCGTTCAAGCGCCTTCTGTACCACCACGATGTCACTCCGGGAGGGCACGAAAGTAGTGACGTCATCGGTGTACGCGGAAACCCTGGCTCGCGCACCACCAGGGACAGCGATTCCACGTAGGGCCGGACTGCCCGCCCTGTCCCTTAGCTGGCGAAGGAAAGTAGGGGCGACAGTGGACAACCCTGTCGGACCGACCTAGACAGCGCCAGAACTCCCGATAACTTTCCGTTCACCTGTACCACAGCCGTGGGGGATTGATGCAGGAGGCTAATCCAGCGGCGGAAGTTGGTTTTGAATCCAGCTGCCTGCGGAACAGCCGCCAGGTAACGATGGTTAACCCTATCAAATGCCTTGGACAGGACGAAATGGATCAGTGCGGCTTGTTCGTCGTCTTTTATCCCCTCTATGATCGTGCGTATCAGATGCAGGTTGCTCTGAATTGTTCGGCTCTTCACAGCACAAGTCTGCTCAGGTCCCAAGAGAGACTCAGCAATTAATTGCAAACGATTTTGCAAGATCTTGGCCAAAATCTTTAAATCTGTGTTTAGCCGGTAACGCTCTAACTCCCTCCTCACATTTATTATGGTTGGTTGTTTTTGTTTAGCATATCAACATCTATGAGTTATTTAATGCCGAAATCTGTACTTGGCAATAAATACTAAAAATAGTATGAAATACATCATTTTTTTAAAACACTTGGGTGGCCTAATAATTATGGCCGGTGGTGTGTGTATATATATATATATATATATATATATATATATATATATAACCTAAATAGTCAACAAAACTACCTAGGTTTCACCTAACCGGATCTTCAGGGAAGGCTGGCTTTCAATGAAGATCCGGTTAGGTGAAACCTAGGTAGGTTTGTTGGCTCTTTAGGTTATCTATTTTGTCTACTCTTCTTACATATTGAGTGCTTTTTTGTTATAGATTACTCGTCTCGGATTTTTTTCTTTGGGCTACATACTTTGACTGATGTTCACGTGCTTAGCTCTTTCTTTTTTTACATCCATTTTTTCCTTCCGCGTATATACTCGGAGGGTTTTTCGAAACGAGTATAGTGATAAGTTTACATTTATATATATATATATATATATGAATAAAAATACAGGAGGAAAAAACTATTTTTAGTGTTTAAGGGACTTTATGAATGCAAATGTAGGATTTATTTTGTTGCACTCAAATTCATATATAAAAGCAAAGATGCAATTTGGTCATCAAGGCTTTTAAATTTGAGAACGCTCGTGAATATTGTTCAAGTGGGTTAAAGATCAATATAAAGTATCATCATTCAAAGTCTAGAAAACGTGAAATATTCACAGATATACAGATAAGATCTATCTAAAAATAATTTACACACACGCGTGCACACAAATGAGATAACGAACATCTACAGTAAATTGGTGCCCTGACTCTTACAACATTTCACCATTCCCGGTAGATCATATAATATTAGAGTGTGATGTAGAAGTGACGGAAAGAATTAAAAATAACTCTAAAATGAATTCGGTTATATATCTAAACTTATTTATAAATGGAACTTTGTCTGTGTGTGTGTGCATGTGTGTGTGCGTGTGTGTCCCCGTTACCTATAGACTCCAAAACGGCTGAACCGATTTTCTTGAAAATTTACTCAGTTGTATTATAAGTGTCTGCGAGTGTTCTTAGCTAGGGTTTGCGTCGAGGTACCCCCAATAAATATCGAAAATCGATAATCGAAAAAATCGGATTATAGAAGAGTGGTCCAATTTTAATCAAATTTGATACACTCATAGACAAAGACATAAGAAATAATATTCAGAAGTTTCAAGGTTGCAGTTCTTACAATAGTGCAGAAAGTTGATAATATATATATATATATATATATATATATATATATATAAACGGCAAGATGTTTGTGTGTGTGTCTATTTATCTGCCTGTGTGTCTATTTTTTTATGACCTTTTATTTTAGTTTTTGCTTCGGGTTTGGCTCTAAGTAGGTATAATTGTAGTTCTTAGTCTCAGCCATGATACTATTTACTCAGAGGACTTATTTAGCCTTCAAAATTCAGTTTACGACGAAAAAAACTTATTTGATATCGATACGACGAAAATCAAAATTTGACTTACATCCATTCATTTTTCTTTCAGTCTAAGGTTTCGCTTTAACTGGAAACAACTTTTGCTTTTTAGTCTTTCATCCCAACGTCCAAAGAGTCTGAGCTCTAGGACCATGGATTAGTTTTAAAGCTTTCATTACACCCGAGTAACGCCGGGCTATACTGCTAGTATATATATAGATAAAATTCTAAAATTCCCAGCAGTCCTCGTTCATACTCATGTGGTCGTACCCAAAGGAGCGTAGAAGATCCTGGGGTAAGTCGAGTCATGCATAAACATCAACAGTAAAGCTGAATATCGATGGTTCAAAGCTTCTGCTCTTCATTTGCTGATATTATCTGGGTGTAGTTGCAAATGGGTACAAAGATTTAAATACCGGGGAAGTGTTATAACAGAAGACAGAAAGTGCGACACAGAGATCCGAAGGCGAATTGGCATGGCGAAGGAAGCATTCCAGAAGTTGAATAAAGTATTAAGAAACAGGACAATTTCGCTAGAAACAAAGAAGAGAGAACTGAATTGCTATGTGTTGTCAGTTCTTCAATATGGCAGTGAATGTTGGACAATATCATCAAAGATGAAGGAAAAACTTGAAGCAACAGAAATGTGGTTCTACAGAAGGATGCTGCGAATATCATGAATCGAGCATGTGAGCAATGATGAGGCCTTAGAAATGATGGAAACGAAAAGAAAATTAATACTGAGCATCAGGGAGAGACAGCTGAAGTTCCTGGGACATGCAATGAAGAAGGAGGCCTTGGACAACCTGATACTAACAGGCCAGATAGAGGGAAAAAGAGACAGGGGAAAGTAACATATTTGAAGGACCTAATCAGGTGGATGACGGAACGAGGGTTGCTTGGTGTAACGGGAGAAGGCGAGCTCAGAGTCACCAAGGATAAGGAAACGTGGAAGGCCATGATCGCCTACGTCCTGAAGGGACAGGGCACATAGAAGAAGAAGAAGAAGAAGAAGAAGAAGAAGTTGATTATAAACTGCTCCAACCGACCGAAACCATCAAAAGATATTGTTATCGACTACAACCGATGCGTTTGAGCCGAGCATTGAAGGAAAAAGCGGCCACTATACAAGCAGAGAAACGGCAAAGTGGTTTTGCAATATGATAATGCCGGGCCACATGTTGCAAAATGGGTGAAAATCTACTTGGAAACGCTTAAATGGGATGTTTTACCTCACCCCGCCGTATTCACCAAACATTGCCCCGTCCGATTATCACTTGTTCTGGCTGAGCAGAAATGTCATTCGCATGAAGATGCCCCCCCCCCCCCCAAATGGATCGACTTGTGGTTAGCCTCAAATGATGTGTCACTTTTCTGACGTGGAATTCAAATGTTGCCAGAAAGATGAGAAAAAGTAGTGGCTAGCCATGGACAATACTTTCCGTAATATAGTACTTTGTAATTTTTGTAAAAAAACATTACTTTTCATGAAAAATCAGCGTGAACTTATTCAAGGTCTTAATATATATATATATATATATATATATATATATATGTGTGTGTGTGTGTGTGTGTGTGTGTGTGTTTCACCTTAAAAATATTTTAAGCAAGCACTGTTTTGCCGAAATAGATTTTTTCTTCCATTTTTAGAGGTTTTTGGGGTTATTAAAGAAACAAACAGATGCGTCCATTTTCAAAGTAACGTTTTTATTAAAACAATTACAACAATTAAGAAAAATATGCAGATATCAATGACGTAAATACATTTTAAGGCACGGCATCCAAAAAACAAAAACAAAGTGCGGATAATTCTGTAAAAAACAGGAATCAGTTTGACACCATATCGATATTATAAACAGGACCCATTTTAAAAAGATAAAAAAAAAAACAAACAATTTTTTTAGGATTCTGATAAATGTCAGATGCTTTCTAAAAAAAATTACCTCTCGAAAATTTACCGCTATTTTTTACGAAAGGACCTCTATATTTAAATAGTACCAGATAGATAACAAAACTAATATACATTTATATGCGCCAGTCAATTTGGTATAAGAATAAATAAAAATGTATACTAAGTCAAGAGAACGATCTTAGGCTCTCTCTAAACTTTCAATACAGTTTAACCCGAAGTTTGGTCACGAGTTGATTTTTCAGTAGCTTTTCCCAAGATTAAAAAAATTGCTACTTTTCTTGATAGTTTTTCTGATCTAACGTCACGTTAGATTTCAACGAGTAATTTAAAACTTTTTAGTGAAAAATAATGTCTTTGTTGAGGAATGAAAAGGCATAATAATCATGTCACGCACAGTGTTTGGAACTACTTGTCTTTGTACGTTTTTGTAAATAAATATATATAAATGAAAAAGAAAA
The DNA here is from genome assembly GCA_037127315.1 of Ascarosepion bandense. Classification (NCBI taxonomy): domain Eukaryota; kingdom Metazoa; phylum Mollusca; class Cephalopoda; order Sepiida; family Sepiidae; genus Ascarosepion; species Ascarosepion bandense. Next base: position 1,462,541 of record JBBBDQ010000138.1, read on the forward strand.
AAAGACAAAAAACATTGATATAAGATGTAGATACCCAGAGAAAAGTCCATGAGTTAAACCGATGAGATATTAATTGAATTCATGGAATAAAACCAAAGAAAAAGAAGGCGCACATATCTATTACGGATGAATAAAACCATTGGAGATGTTTAATAAAAAGAAAAAAATCTTTTTGAAATTTACTGGTCATTCGAGACAAACTTCTCATATTCATCAAAGTAAGACTAAAACGTCAAGAAAATACGTATACAGATTTCTGTATCAGTCTATATTTATAAGGTTTTCTTATAAGCACTTCCAATTTATAAGGTTTTCTTATAAGCACTTCCAATTTATAAGCAATTTATAAAGCAATTTATAAGCAATTTATAAAGCAATTTATAAGCAATTTATAAGCACTTCCAATTTATAAGGTTTTCTTATAAGCACTTCTAATTTATAAGGTTTTCTTATAAGCACTTCCAATTTCGCAAGCTGATGATTGTTATTACTATCTTCGTTTGTGCAATGAAGTACCAATTAAAAGATCACACGACTTTTACTTAGCAGTTTACTAGCAGTATAGTCCGGCGTTGCTCGGGTGTAATGAAAGCTTTAAAACTAATACATGGTCCTAGAGCTCAGACTCTTTGGATGTTGGCATGAAAGACTAAAAAGCAATAGTTGTTTCCAGTTAAAGCGAAACCGTAGACTGAAAGAAAAATGAATGGATGTAAGTCAAATTTTGTTTTCCTGGTGTCAATATCAAATTTTTTTTTAAAACTGAATTTTGAAGGCTAAATAAGTGTTCTCATTAAATGGTATCATGGCTGAGACTAAGAACTACAATTATACCTACTTAGAGCCAAACTCGAAGCAAAAACTAAAATAAAAGTGCTGAAAAAAATACAGACATACAGGCAGATAAACACAGACACAAACATCTTGCCTTTTATATATATATATATATATATATATATATATATTATCGATTTTCTGCACTATTGTAAGAACTGCAACCTTGAAACTTCTGAATATCATTTCTTATGTCTTTGTCTATGAGTGTATCAAATCTGATTAAAATCGGACCACTCCTTCTATAACGCGATTTTTTCGATTATCGATTTTTGATATTTATCCGGGGTACCTCGACACAAACCCTAGCTAAGAACACTCGCAGACGCTTATGGTACAACTGTGTAAATTTTCAAGAAAATCGGTTCAGCCGTTTTGGAGTCTATAGGTAACGGACACACACACAAAATTCCATTTATAAATAAGTTTAGATTAACGTCACTGCTTTGTCAGTTACTCTCAGTCAACCTGAGATATACAAGAAGCCCGATATTACTATCTGTCTGCGTTTTGTCAAGGACTGTCCGAGACCTGATCCGATTATTTATATAGCTTCTTCAATGTGCTGTGTCTCTTCAGGACGTAGGCAATCATGGCCTTCAACATCTCCATATCCCTTGTAGCTCTTAAACGACCTTCTCTGATTACTCCTCCCATACTCTGCTCTGCCATCCATTTGCTCAAGCCCATCAAGTATGCCATGTGTTGCTTTTCCCTGTCTCTTTTTTCCCTTTATCTATACTGTGAGTATCAGATTCTCCAAGCTCTTCTTTCTCGTTACATGTCCCAGTAATTTCAGCTGTCTTTTCCTGATGTTAAGTTTCCTTTTCGTTTCCATCCTCTCCAAAACCTTGTAGTTGCTAACATGTTCGGTCCATCGTTTTCTCAGCATCCTTCTGTAGAACCACATATTTGGTGAGATTGTTCAGCATTCGTTGCCATATTGAAGGACAGACATCACATAACAATCCAGTACTCTCTTCCTTGTTACCAGTGAAGTTTTCCCGTCTCTGAATACATTACTCAGTCTTTGGAATGTATCCTTGGCCATGCCAGTACGCCTTCGGAGCTCAGTATCGCACTTTTCGTCCTCTGTTAGAACATTTCCCAGATATTTAGATTTCTCTACCTGGTTGATTTCAGTATCCCCGACTTGTAGTTGGCATTTTGGGCTCCCTTTTTTACTGATGACCATGCTTTCAGTTTTATTGTAGTTTGTGTATACGTCTTTCTTTAGCTACCTTTTGTAGGAGTTCGTGTAGTTTCCTTTCCGCATCTGCTATCAGCATTGTATCATCTGCGTATATTATATTCTTCAGATTATAGCAGCCAGTGACGAATCCTATCAAGTCTTGTAGTTCTCTCGGAACTACCTCGCTGTATAGGTTGAATAGATCCGAAAAGACACATCCTTCTCTTAAATCCCTTTCTATTTTTGTAAATTTGCTGAACACATTTCCTGTCCGTATGTAGGCAGTTTTCTGTGAGTATTGATTCTTGTTTATTCTAATGTCTTTCCCGAATATGTCTAAGTTGCTGAGCGTCTCTATCAACTCTTTTTGGCATACTTTGTCGGACACGTTTGTGTAATCTATGAAACACAGGTACACGTCCTTCTGCATTTGTATTGCCCTTTCCAATAACATTCTTTTTTTTTTTTTTAATCATCTCACCCCAAGCAAGGCATTCCACTACCACTATTGCGCATGGGGCTACATAGGGGAAGGTAAAGAGAAGGAGTGGTTAGACATAGAGAATGTTAGGAGGAAGGTGACAGATGAGTAAGGATAGCGAGGATGAGGGTTGGGCAGATGGGAAGAGTGTTTGATAGAATGGGAGCAGGTTAGTGTGTTAGGAGGTGTCTATTGACCTTACATTTAAACTCCTGGAGATTGTAGCCGTCGGGGAAGCAATCGTTTGGAAGAGAATTCTGAGCATAACACATGAGAAAACACATCCTTGTCTTACACGCCTTTCTATTTTGTATATCTGCTGAACTCGTTTCCTGTCCGTATTCAGATGGCCAGTATAGGTTCTTGATGACTCTAATGTCCTTCCCGAACATGTCAAAGTTGCTGAGTATTCTATCATGATTTTGCGGCGTACTTTATCGAACGCCTTTGCGTAATCTATGAAACACAGGTACACGTCCTTCTGCATTTGTATTGACCTTTCCGATAACATTCTGAGCATAAATATTACATCCCTTGTTCCAGCCTCCTTGATGAAATCGCACTGTTCTTGTCCTGTCTCTGGCCTGATTCTACTGTAAAAGTAATTGATGACTTTTGTTATGTGACTCATTAAACTGATTGTTTAATCATCCGTTTTTATTTTTGTGTATATGCTGAACTCATTTCCTGGCCATATGCAGGCAGTTTTCTGCCAGTACAGGTTATTGATTATTCTAATGCCATTCTCAAATATGTCAAGGTTGACAAGCATCTCTATCAAGATTTGTGGAGTACTTTATAAAATACCTTTGTGTAGTCTATGAAACACAGGTAGGCGTCCTTCTGCATTTGTATTGCCCTTTCCAATAACATTCTTAGCATAAATATTGCGTTCCTTGTTTCAGTCTCCTTGATGAAACCACACTGTTTTTCTCCTGTCTCTGGCCTGAATTTACTGTGTGCATTCATTAGAATCCAGATGATGAGTTTTGTTCTGTGACTCATTAAGCTACTGGATTATTAGAGTCCCCATTCTGAGTCCCCATTCTGGCTTCTTAGGCAGTGCTTTAAAAATCGATCTACTTTTGTCTCCCCGGGATGTCACCGCTGTTGTAGATTTCATTTATTTTTTCTGTAATTCTGTGATTTTGTCTACACCGAATTTGTATGAGTCTCTTTTAGAATACCGTTTGGTTTAGCTGCTTTGTTTCTATTCAATCTGGCCAGTGCAGCTTCCACTTCGGTTTTAATATTTCTACCACGTCGGTATTTCTGTCTATTGTCGGTTGTTCTGTCTTGTCCCAGAAGAGACCTCCGATATATTCGTCCAATCAATGAAGTATTCTCTCTAATATGAGCGTTCCATCTTTTGATTTTATTTATCCTGTTGATGCGAAGGTCTTTTGTCCTGTTGGTTGTCTTATTTTTTATGCATCTTCTTTATTAGTCATGCTCAATCTCTCTGTTTCTGAATATTTGGTGTTGAGCCATTCCTCTTTAGCCTGTCTGCATTTTCCCCTTATTACTTGTATTCTGTTCTTTGTCTTGGCATTGTTTTCTGTCTCTTTTGCATCATATCAAGAATCTCACCTGTGATCCACTCATTTTTCTTTTATGTCTGTTTTCCTTTGGGATGATGTTTGCTGATGTCACTTACACTTCTTTTAGTGTGTCCCATTACGGATTTCCGTTTCCGATTTGTCCCTCGTATTTCTTTTTCACATTGTCCTTACATTTTTCCTGCAGGTTCATGTTGTTCACGAGTCTGTCGTATTGCAGTCTCGATGCTGCACTAGGCTTCTTCAGTTTTCGAAGTTTCATCTTTAGTTTACATATAACCGGGAGATGGTCGCTTTCGCAGTCGGTATATGGATAAATTTTTCCGTGAACAACTGCATTCTCGAATCTTCTGTTTATAGTTATGTAGTCGATTTGTTTTTTCGTGTCACCTCCTGGGCTTCTCCATATCCAGAATCGTCTTTGGTGTTCTTGAAACCAGGTGTTGGTTATTGACTGGTCATTTGCTGTGCACCATTTCACCCATTCTCTCCACTGTGATTGCAATTTCTTAGTCCAAATTTAGAATTATCCACTTGGCAATAAATACTAAAAAATAGTATGGAATGCATCATTGTTTTAAAAACTGGGATGGCCTAATAATTATGGCCGGTAGTGTATATATTCGATTCTTGGATTGAAAAATAAGTCTGATGTTACTTTCAAATTACTCCTCTTTTGAAGGTATCTACTTTGCTGAAAATATTATTGAAACTCGTTTCTAGGTATCTATTTTGCTGAAAATATTATTGAGAAAATATTGAAAATATTGTTGAAATTACTTTCCAGAACATATTATTGAGACTCGTTTCCAGAAATACCACTCGGTATGTCGCTGGATATTAGAAATGACAAGAAACTTTTGTATTTCAGGAAATTTTTAAATTTTGGAAATAGTAAAAAAAATCACTGGACTATGTTTGCAAAATAGGTCGCATGGCCAATTTTGTAATATTTTTTTTATCCTGGAATTCGCGAAATTTCACCGAATTATTTTTCTCATTCCCAAATTCTCTGATCAAATTTGCTGCATTATTTTTCTATTCATATTCAAATCTTCTGCTACCAGCCAGACGTTTAACTAAAGTTCACATTCTGTCCACGTTTGCATCTGTTTATTGTGTTTTGGCGGCCCACCACTTGAATCATTGTGCACATTTCGCCCTTTCCTGAACAGTTTGTGGCCCTAAAAACAAAATAAAACTCGACGCACTCATACTATCACCAGTCTTCACACAAAACTTGATTTTCAACCAGATTTATTTCACTCATTTTCCGCCAACGGTATGACATGAACTCGTACAACTTCGTCTACATCTTGGCAATGAATGATTGGTCTGCTCTGCATCTTAAGAAAGTAGAAATTGGTAAATGTTCGATTATGATAGGGTTTAAATATTTGTTTGAATCATTAGTGATAAGGTGCAGTCATTTATTTAAAGATCTAAATAGTTTTCATGTATTGCACCTTACACCCCCCACACGCACGCACGCACGCACACACACACACACACACACACACACACACACACACACACACACACACACACACGTTGTTTAAGCAGCCGTGTGAAATGTTTAAAATAATTACAAATTTTGTCTTGAAAATAAATTAACTAACTAGAAATTCACGAAAATATAAATGCTTTGAAAAACATGAAAATATATTAAACACAATAATCAGGATTTGGCACACACTAGACATCCTTTGTAACAAATATGCGACAGAAGATTTAAAACTGAGATTAAATTTAGAAAAACATATTAGATTTTCCGGAAAGCTCATACCGATTATTAGTCGTTCATGTTCCAATACGGCAGAATATGTCAAATTTATCGACAGATATAATATGCTTACATTTCCTATGAGAGCATATTTCAAACTATCCCTGAGAAAGAAAGTTTAAATTTACTTATTTTGTCAATTTTGCAAAATGAAAGATTATGAAATGCATCCGAAAGGCAAAAATGGTTCGTAAGTAACAAAAAAAAAAAAAAAAAGAAAAGAAAAGAAAAAAGATATGTGCTGTGCACGGTGAAGGTGCTTTAGCTAACAGAATTATGGCCTCCAATATCTGAAGGTTCTATTTGCTGTGTGTATGAGTGAGAATTATTGTATTGTTAACTAAAATCAACATGTCAGAAAAAATATAACCATGTAGGTAATATCAGACAGATTTTAGTCAACAATACAATAATTCTCACTCATACACACAGCAAAAAGAACCTTCAGATATTGTAGGCCATCTACAGTAAATCCAAACAACCCACACTTAACAAAATCACGTTTAAATCTGGTCATAACACATTACATTGCATTTGAATGCATGGTTCTGTTGTCATTTCGCGCTATCACGCGGTGTGACGTCATAGAACCGCATTTCAAATTTGCGAACTGCGTTTGTTATTTTTGGTAACTATTGCCGTTGCTTAGCGAAGTTTTATGTCAACACAAAATAAAATCGTCGCTGATGGTGAATGTTTTTGTGTTACCGTCCTTATAAGCTCTCTGAAGATGGCTCATGTGAGCCGAAAGCTTAGAACCAAATTAATAAAAAATTATCCAAATGTTGGAAAATTTTTGTCTTTATTTTCAACTGAAATTAAAGCCAAAATACGACTTTTAGCACGGCTCATGATTAAACATAATAGACATTCATTGTCTCTTATATTTAACAGTATATGTTTAGAATATATATATATATATATATATATATATATATATATATATATGAGTGTGTGTATGTGTGTGTGTGTGTGTGTGTGTGTGTGTGTGTGTGTATTCAAATAAATAGAATAAAACTTATATTTTAAAGTAAGCTAAAATCTTAAAACAAAATATATACAGAGAGATCAGTTGGAATATATGTGTGTGTAAATGCGCGTGAGAAAGAGAAAAAGATAGATAGACAGATAGATAAATAGATAGATAGATAGATAAATAGATAAAGAAAGAACACACACAGATAGATAGATAGATAGATAGATAGATAGATAGATAGATAGATAGATAGATAAAGAAAGAACACATTGGGATAGATAGATAGATAGATAGATAGATAGATAGATAGATAGATAGATAAAGAAAGAATATATTGGGATAGATAGATAGATAGATAGATAGATAGATAGATAGATAGAAAGAAGACAGACAGATAGATAGATAGATAGATAGATAGATAGATAAAGAAAGAACACATTGGGATAGATAGATAGATAGATAGATAGATAGATAGATAGATAGATAAAGAAAGAAATACATTGATAGATAGATAGATAGATAGATAGATAGATAGATAGATAGATAGATAAAGAAAGAAATACATTGGGATAGATAGATAGATAGATAGATAGATAGATAGATAGATAGATAGATAAAGAAAGAACACATTGGGATAGATAGATAGATAGATAGATAGATAGATAGATAGATAGATAGATAGATAGATAGATAAAGAAAGAAAGAAATACATTGGGATAGATAGATAGATAGATAGATAGATAGATAGATAGATAGATAGATAAAGAAAGAAAGAAAGAAAGAACACATTGGGATAGATAGATAGATAGATAGATAGATAGATAAAAGAAAGAAATACATTGGGATAGATAGATAGATAGATAGATAGATAGATAGATAAAGAAAGAACACATTGGGATAGATAGATAGATAGATAGATAGATAGATAGATAGATAAAGAAAGAAATTAATATTGGGATAGATAGATAGATAGATAGATAGATAGATAGATAGATAGATAGATAAAGAAAGAATACATTGGGATAGATAGATAGATAGATAGATAGATAGATAGATAGATAAAGAAAGAAATACATTGGGATAGATAGATAGATAGATAGATAGATAGATAGATAGATAGATAGATAGATAAAGAAAGAACACATTGGGATAGATAGATAGATAGATAGATAGATAGATAGATAGATAAAGAAAGAAACAGACAGATAGATAGATAGATAGATAGATAGATAGATAGATAGATAAAGAAAGAAATACATTGGATAGATAGATAGATAGATAGATAGATAGATAGATAGATAGATAGATAAAGAAAGAAACACATTGGGATAGATAGATAGATAGATAGATAGATAGATAGATAGATAGATAAAGAAAGAACACATTGGGATAGATAGATAGATAGATAGATAGATAGATAGATAGAGTTAATTTTTCTTTCAGATCCATGCTTGTTACTTAGCAACCGTAGAATGTGATATAGCGACTAAATGCAAATAAACTGAAAAGGAAAATAATCACGTCTGAAAAATGATAAACAAAATTATCTTGGTTCTTAGTGAAATGCATTGAGTTGTTTTTTTTTGTTCTTCAACCATAACTGGGAAAAGGCAAACTTAAGAATTAGTTTTTTTACGTGGGTGTGGAATGGACAAACCGAGAGAAATATGGAAGAATAAAACGTTTAAAAACTTTATTAAAAAATATTCATTCAAACGGAGGAGAAAGCAAAGATGACAACGGAAAACGATTTATCTACGAAAGATAAGTAATATATTCACTTTTAGAAATCATCCTTCAGGAATTTGATAATAGCAACAAATATTGGCAGAAGCAAACCAAGCGAGACTAGAAATATATTTATTTTTATTCTTCTCTACATCTCAAAATACATGATACTTTTCCGTATGGGAAATGCATAACGCCTGTTGGAGAATATCTTACATGATAAGGATTCCTCGAATTTCACATTTATAATCACTGATATATATATATATATATATATATATATATAACATAGTGATGATCCCCGTATACTGTCTTAATATGTATAGGAAAGAATATTAAAAAGTTTTGAGTTTAAAAATGTGTTTTTTTTATAGTATTTGTTTCTTTCTATTATTATATTTTATACCGTCCTCGGTTCTTCATCAGACACACACACACACACACACACACACACACACACACACACACACACACACACACACACACACACACACATCTATATATATTGTGTGTGTGTGTATGTATACATTTATATATGTATTATATATGTGTACATAAATGCATACATGCGTGTGCGCGCACACACACACTGTCTTATATATATATATATATATATATATATATATATATATATATATATATATATATCCGAGTGAGTACAGAACGAGGAAAGAAAATTTTTTTCCCGTCCAAAACAGTAATTTAAAACAGTGCTCGATGTATGGTGTATAGAGCTGTGAATATTTATTATAAATTATGTTTTAGAACATGTACATAATTTTTTCTATATATGTCCTCTTCTCTACAATCATATGTTTGTTTCAATGTTGGGTTACCAACAAATGTTAACCCAACATTGAAACAAACATATGATTGTAGAGAAGAGGACATATATAGAAAAAATTATGTACATGTTCTAAAACATAATTTATAATATATATATATATATATATATATATATATATATATATATATATATATATATTACAGAAAGTTTCGAAGATTAAAAAAATTGTTTTAGCAGCCGACATATTTAATTTATGTGTTTGAACATTATTTTTAATCGATACTCAAGCAAATAAATTAAACATGTTTGTTGTTAAAAAACATTTTCTTAATCTTCGGGACTTTCCGAAACATTGTATATAAGTGTATAAGTAGACTCATATACACACACCTACACACATATATGTGTATACATATGCATACACATACATGCACATACATATACGCACACAAACATATACTTTTGTGTTGTAGTAATTATAAATGTTAGTTATAGTTGGGGTTTTTATATTTTTATTATTTATTTCGTTTATTAGTTAAACGTTTTAATATATATATACTAATTATATCTACATGTCTAATTTTGTTAGTGCATTAGGTGGTAAATAAAAGATTTGGTTATGTGTTTGTTTATTTGTCTGCCTTTACCAATTATTTCGTTTTTCTTGTTTAAGGGTTCATTTTGTTTTTAGAACTTATTATTATTAGTCTTCGTGATAGTATAATTTAAAATTTTTTGTTATTAATATTGTGTAATTTTACTCATTTTTATGATTTCCCATCAAATGAGAAATCTTAAATAGAGCAGCCCAACACTCTATCAATAGCAGAAATTACAAATTATGTTTAGAACAATAACTAGTAATAATTGCTTTTAAAAACCAAAATAAATTTTTACACAAGATAAATAAAATTGAAACAAAACATAAATATAACATAAAATTAAAAAATATGATAATATAACATACATTTCAAATTTATGAACAAAAGTAATAAATCGAGTATAAACCACAATCTTGTTATAAAACAAACTTTCTATCATTAACACCTTATTCCAACCAAAATAAAAGAGAATATCAAATTGGAAATCATAAAAATAGGTAATTTCAATATATATATATATTAAATTTGTAAACGACTTATTACGCGACCTAGGTTTCTACCACGAAATGGTGTCTTAAGGCGATTTGCAATAACTGATGTAACCATACTAAAAAATACCTCTTAGGTTCATACAACCAGGGATGAAAACGCCATAATTCCTTGTAATTCTAAAACATTGCGCGTTCAAAAATTCCCTGCCACGTGAGCGTTAAAAAAAACATCGTTACGTGAGCGTTCTTAAAGAAAACGGTAAACGGTAAAATCACTTATTGCAAAGCGCCTAAAGGTCGCGTAATAACTCGTTTACAAATGGAAAATATTAAAAAGTTCCACAATATAATTGTATTGAACACTTTTTAATACAAATGTGCACTGGTCTAATCTTATTATGACCAGAAACTAAGTAATTAAACAATCAACTATAATTTGTAATATAATTAAATAATCAACATATATATATATATATATATATATATATATATATATATATACTTTTATCATATATACTTTTATCATATATACTTTTTTATTATATATATACATATGTATGTATATATGTATATATATTTTGTTTTATTTTATAATATTATTATATTTGTAGTTTTATATATATATGTATACATACAGTTTTACATATTATGTAGGTTTATTTTATATATATTTATATATATATATTATATCTCTCTCTATATATATATTATGTATATATATATTGTACATACATATAATATTATGCGACCTTCATGTATTATATATGTATTATACATACATATAATGCATATATAATACATATATAATGCATTTTAAATATATATTATATAATATCATGGCAATATAGATATATATTTTTATTAATCAAACAATATTTTAGTGTATACACATGTTTGTGTAGGCTCTCCGTTTATTTATTAAATTGCATATATATTTATTTTTGTCTACAGGTCTGAATATTTCGAGAAATTGAAAAATATGAGCTATGCAGTAGGACTCGAAACTGTCTTCCCCTAGGGAATATCGTCATTCTATCTTATTTAACCTCTCAGATATATAGTGCGTCAATGACCAAGCAATGCTGAATCGTGCCTTTATACAGAGATTTTTTGTCTCTTGATATATCTACTTATTTTGAATTTATGTGATATATATAAAATATATAGTTATGTTTTATAAATACATACACACACATACACGTGTAGGGAAACAATAGTTGTCTTCCCGTAAGGGGAATAACAGCTGTCTCCCCTTTTGAGAAACTCTTTTTTTTTTTTTATCTGAGTCAGTTTTCTTCCTGGCTTCAATGGGGATAGCCACGAGGAGCAATTGCTGGCGTAACAGTCTGTCGTTTCTTATCTAGTCTTGCTAAAAACATTCTCGTCCATTTGGACAACATGAACATTCTTCTTGTTTTGGGACTTACTTTAACATTCATAATGTATTGTACTTGTCTTTGTTATATTAAAGGCCCGTTTGTTATTGCCATGTAATTTGTCCTGCTTTTTATCGCATGTGCTACGGCAGCCTATTATATATACACTAATGTTTATATTGTTTATATTAGTATCGCGTAGCTGGAAATATTGTATAAACAATTTTTGTATTTGAGTAGATGCTCTGTTTTTTTATATAATTAAACGGGATATAACTACCGGCCTAAATAATCGAACAATCCTGTTAGAAAAACATTCGTCCGCCCCCTAGGTTTAAGGAAAACCGTCAATTGATCTGACGTATCTCAGACCACTCGCCCACGAAGGATTTGCAGTTAGAAGTGAGAAGCTCGAATTAAGCCTTTTCAATACATAATTTCCTGATTTCTACTGTAATAGCTTCTTTTCACGCACTTCCCGCCTGTGGAATTCCCTTCCATATACTTGCTTCCCCGACAGCTACAATCTCCATGAATTTAAATGTAAGGTCAATAGACATTTCCTATTTCACTAACTCGCATCCATTCTCTCAAACTCTTTTCGCATCTACTCCACTCCCATCCTCGGTATTCTTATCCGTCTATTACCCTCCTCCTGACATTTTCCATAACTAACACTTCTTTCTCATCACTTTCCCCTATGTAACCCCCTGCGCAACAGTGGCAGTAGAATGCCTTGCTTGGGGTGAGAAGATTAAAAATATTTTTTTTCTTAATATTCATATCTGCTCTGTATCCCTAATGTAAACAAATGTAAACAAAAACAATTTATGTTTTTACGAAATGTTACGAAATGGATTAAAATACATACATATGTATAGAAAAGATGTATTTTTTATATAGAACATAATCTATCTATCTATCTATCTATCTATCTATGTGTGTGTGTGTGTATGAGCGTGTGTATGTGTACATATATATATATATATATATATATATGTGTGTGTGTGTGTGTGTGTGTGTGCGTGTGTGCGTGTGTGTGTGTGTGTGTGTGTATGTGTCTATGTATGTAGATAGCGAAGTCAATATTTTGTCGATATTCACACGAAAATTCAGTGTCAATGTACTTTGCAAAAAGGCTTAACTTCGTTTCAGTTTATCGCAGTCTGAGTTATTAATATCGATAATTTGAAGAGATTTTTTTCTATATTTCCCAACGGTGAATCTATCAAATTACGCCGTCAAAGAAGCCATACTTTCCTAAGTGGTTTTCCACAGATTAAGACATCACACCACTTCGGAAAATGACGTAAAAGTGACGTAATTAAATGTTTGGCTCATCTTCTCGGACAGGATCGTCTGAATGCTTACAGAAAGCTGCGGAAACTAATAAAAATTACTGAAAATTTCATTTCTGACAATGGAAAAAAACAAACAGTTAAAGAAAACCAAAACAAATTCATTCCATTACGATTAAGTTAAGGCATATATATATATAACGGAAATTAACGAAACTTGGTTATAAACAACCGACAATTTGAAATGATTTGGTTGAACATTATTTTTGATCGATACTCATATTTAAGTAGATATTCTGGTTTTAATTAAACTGGCCTGATTATTTACAATAATTTTTTATTTATTTCGAAAATGTGTGTCATTCGGCAGGATTCGAACTTGCGAACCCTATCCACATAGGGGAAGCTCCCATTTGATCTGGCAACGTCTTAAACCTCTCGACCACGAATGACCTCCAGTCTAAACGAGGTTTTAATCAAGCCTATATAACAATTTTCGATTCATCGCAACAACCATATCTGCTCTGAAATGTATCGTAATGTCAACAAATGTAAACATGTTACGGAAATTAACGAAGATTAACGAAACTTGGTTATGAACAACCGACAATTTGAAATGATTTGTTTGAACATTATTTTTGATCGATACTCATATTTAACTAGATATTCTGTTTTTAATTAAACAGTATTATATATATATCAGAGCAGATATGGTTGTTGCGATGAATCGAAAATTATCCAAGTCCGTGAGAGAGAGAGAGAGAGAGAGAGAGAGAGAGAGAGAGAGGCAACATCGGCTCAGTTCATTAAAAAGAAAATAGCGAGACAGCGTCGGCTTAGTTCATTCTCTTTACTACCAGTTATTAAACTTTACTACCAATTATGAAAATATTATAAAATCCACCATCACCGACGATTTTATTTTGTGTTGACATATGTTATTTCCTGTTTTAAAGTTGATTTTATTGAGTGTTGGTTGTTTTGATTTGATGTACATGGCCTCCAATCAAATCGAAACAACCAACACTCAATAAAATCAACTTTAAAACCGGAAATAACATATTACATTGCATTTGACTACATGGTTTTGTTGTCATTTCGCGCTATCCCGCAGTGTGACGTCATAAAACCGCATCGCAAACTTAAGAACTACGTTTATTATTGAACCCATCCAACTATCGCCCTATCAGCCTTCTACCTATTTTCGGGAAGGTGCTCGAGGCCATTATTAATGCTGAAATAGTTCAGCATCTTACTGCCATAAACTCTTCTCCGACAGGCAGTGTGGCTTCCGCTTTGCCAGGTCCACGGCCGACATGTTAACGACCATTACGGAGTACATATTCCAGGCCCTCGAGAAGTCCGGCGAGGCCCGTGTTGTTGCCCTGGACATCTCCAAGGCTTTTGACAGGGTTTGGCACGCTGGCTTTCTATGCAAGCTACGGGGTTACGGTATTACCGGACGATTGCATGATCTGATCCAATCTTTCCTACATAACCGCATAATGAAGGTCTTCCTGAATGGGCATGCCTCCGCACCCTACTGTACAAACGCTGGTGTCCTTTAGGGCTCTATCCTAGGTCCGACGTTCTTCCTTATTTTCATAAATGACCTCCCAGATGAGATCAAGAGCCAGGTAGGCATCTACGCAGATGACACCACAATTTACTCCCGCATTCTATTTTCATTTAGAATTATTCACTTGGCAATAAAAACTAAAAGTAATATGAAATACATCATTTCTTTTAAAAAACTGGGGTGGCCTAATAATTATGGCCGGTAGTGTATACTTATTTATAGTAAAATTATGAAATTACTTCAAAGCACTCAATAAAATTACATTTCGACATGAAATGACCCATAAGCATTTGTTATGCCATTAAACAAACAAATCAAATTAATCATTTTCTTTTCGTGTGTTTATTTTTCTGTTTTAGTTTTATTCCTGTTATTTTCCTTTCTCGTATGACATTCGAGGTAAATTCATTTTTCTTCTTTTTTGCTTTCTATTTCAGGATCTTTCGAAAGACACAATGTTGGAGGCAAGCAATGGAAAATCTATGCTTGCAATCACAGTGTTTTCCTACGCATTAAGATTCTTCAAGGAACACGCTCTCCAAGAATTGTCCGACCAGTCAGGCGTCAAGATTGTCAATGATGATATCCGATGGGTCATCACTGTTCCGGCGATCTGGAAGGCACCAGCAAAACAGTTCATGAGACAAGCTGCTTATCAGGTAGAGAATTGTGGGCCAGGCTCTGAGTGGGGTTGTATAAATAGGACAAATCGATTTTCATGGCTTTTAAGAAAATCATCATTGCACTCAATTTGACTTTATATCATAAGTACTTGGACGAAAAATTAGATTCATAGCTTTTACTAATTTTACAGCGTTTAGTTTTAAATATCGTCGCAGAATACTTACAGAAATACACAATTTCCGTAGGTTTTTGCTTACAAACTGATTTCAAAGCTTTACTATTTCAAAAATAAATCAAAATAATATTGATATTTTTATATTAGATACATTAAATGGAAAATATTTTAAAACCAGAATTCTAATTATGAATCACAACAAGCAAAATGTGCAGATTTTTAACTGTATTCGATAAGGGAATTAAATTTTTAGCCGTATTCAATAAGTGAAAACTATGTAAAAAAACAAAAAAACAATCACTCTAGCTATGGATTAATTACCAAAGTATATGTGCATTGTGATGAAGTAGATATCGGTTTGAAACGAGAAATTAGGGAGTCGAGTTCGAATTCCGGTTGAATTCCCTGCATTCACTTACGCGCAAATACCATTGGGAAAGATATTAATCCGTCTCTTCCCTCATTTATGGGTTGAATAACAGGACAGATTGTGTTCTATAGTCTTGGCTGGCAACCATTCTACCGCAGAAAGTAATGGCAACCTACTACGGGATAATCTTCTGCCCAGTCAGTCATGTCTTTTTGGAGACATGATCCCGTGTATCACGTATGGCTCTTAATTGACTGACTAATGTAAAAATTGTAAAAGATTACAAAAAGGCAATTAATGAATAAGATTTTACACCATTAATAAAAAATAAAAGACAGATAAAAGTGTATATAGTATAATTCTGTTGTAAACAAATTATAAGACAAAATATTTAAAATTTGCATTGTATAAAATTTTACTAGAATTACAGCACAGCACAATATACACTCCCGATCAAAAATTTAAAACCACTTAAAAATCTTTAAAAAGAAATTTTTTTTTTACAGATAGATTTTAAACTCCTCCCACTTAAGGTTACCAATACTACAATCTAAAAGATTATGGAAACAAAAAGCTACATTCCAAACATTTTATTTAGAAATTTACATTTTTATAAAATGAGGCGATTTACGCACGATCAAAATTATAAGACCAGGGGTATAAATTGTTAGATCTCTGGTAATTCCAATATTTTTAGTTCAGTTAGAGATTAGTAATCACTGCGTAAAGGTGTTACCATGCCTAAAACAAGCAAACTTACCAAAGTTGAGCGTTCTCGAATTCTAGAATTCCATAAGCAAGGTTTGTCACAGCGGGCGATTGCAGCTAAGGTAAATCGCACTAAAACAGTGATTTGCAACTTTCTAAAGAACAGTGAGAATTATGAAAAAGCAAAATCCTCTGGTAGGCCCCCAAAAATTTCTCCTGCATTGCGAAATGAATAAGACGGGTTGTTATGAAAGACGGGGGACTTTCTCTAGTCAAATCAAGGCAATCACAGATGCTGATTGCAGTCCCGTAACCATCAGACGACACTTACGACAAAAAGGCATGGTAAATAAAAAGCGTAAAGAAATTCCTCGGCTGCTTCCACGTCACAAAGTGGACCGCTTAAAGTTTGGTTGTGAATACCAAACATGGGACGTTGAGAAGTGGAAGAAAGTCCTGTTTTCTGATGAGAAAAAATTCAATGTAGATGGTCCTGATGGCTTCCAACGATATTGGAATAACAAAAACCTCATGAAATTTTCTCCACTCTTCATAGTGGTGGAGGGTTCCTAATAGTATGGGGTGCCTTTTCTTACAGAGGGACGATGGAGCTCCAGGTGGTGCAGAGTCGTCAAACAGCGGCTGGTTATGTTAGCATGCTACAAAAAGCATCTTTGATGATGGAGGGCCATCGTTTGTGTGTGGATGGATGGTATTCCAACAGAATAATGCTGCAATCCACGCTGCAAGACGGACCTTGACCTTTCTACAAGAAAATGGGGTCCATCTCTTGGGACACCCTGCATGCTCACCAGACTTAAACCCAAGTGCAAATGTTTGAGGATGGACGACAAGAGATGTTTATCGAAATGGCAAACAATATTCAACAAAAAATGAACTTCGTGAAGCTATCTTCAGAAGCTGGAGCAACATGCCCCGCACCTTAATGGAAACGCTTATTTCTAGCATGCCCGACAGAATTTTTGAAGTCATCAAAAGCAGTGGAGGTAGAGCTCATTATTAAATTTGGTTGTTGAATGTTTTCATACACTTTTCATACACGTTTTGTAAAACTTCGTAGAATTTTTGTCTCTGGTCTTATAATTTTGATCATGTGTAAATTGCCTCATTTTATAAAAATGTACATTTCTAAATAAAATGTTTGGAATGTAGCGTTTTGTTTCCATAACCTTTTAGATTGTACTATTGGTAACCTTAAGTTGGAGGAGTTTAAAATCTATCCGTAAAAAAATATTTCTTTTTAAAGAATTTTAAGTGGTCTTAAAATTTTGATCAGGAGTGTATATCAAAATTTTGATCAGGAGTGTATATCAAAATTACATCATAATATTGCAGAGTTGTTCAGTATCATTTTCCTTTGAAGTGAATGAAGGACTTATTTGATGACGCAATGATTTAGTAAAAATGTGTGTCTCGCTTCTTGACCATATACAATTTGTGAAGCTTCAGTAATTAAGTTAACTGCTCTTTCTATACCTTGCAAATATTGCAAATAAATTCGGCAACCCCAACGTCGTTTCATTCATGAGAACCTGAAAGCGCAAATCTACAAACTCTATTTTGTGAGAGATTAATGAAATTTGACCAATGTGTCACTTAAGAGTTGACGAATGTAATTCTTTTAATATTTTCGTTTCTGAAACTTTTTTTTACTCGTCTCGCCCCAAGCAAGTCGGTACCGTCACTGATTCGCAGAAGAGTAAAAGTTTAAACAGGAGTAGCGTGAAGAGAAAGACGAACCACTTACAGGGGGTATCAAAGAAAGGGCAAGAGAAAGATTGGAACACAGGAGTGAAGACAGTTGCGAAGGTAGAGAGAAAGGAAAAAAACAAGATATACGGGGGTGGCGTAGAAAAGACTGGAGTCAATTGGATAAGAGATGGGAATTGACATTGCATTTAAATTCCTGGAGGTTGTAGCCGCCGGGAAAGCAAGTATATAGAAGGGGAGTTCCACACGCGGGAAGTACTAGAAAAGAAGCTGCTGGAGTAGAATTGTCGGATGCATTTGGTTGATCTAACTGTAAAATGGTTGATCTAACTGTAAATTGCCAGTCTGGTTGCACGGTAAATTCTTGTGGTAGGGGCACCAGTTACTTAAATTCGTCGGAGCAAAAGCCATGAAAATATTTGTAAAACAGACAGAGAAAAAATTATTGGAAAATTTACCCATGCTAGGTTGTATTTTTGTGAGATAATTTGAAATAAATGCTAAAATTAGTTATGTAAATTGACACAACCAAATACGTACAAATAAATTTTGACTTATCTAATGGAGAACGTTTTTAATAGTCTCTTTCATCATCTCCAATTCATCTGACTTCAACACGGAAAAAGGAATTATTTCTATAAGAAAGGCGAAAGCATTGTGCTTTCAATTTTTAAACGCAACATTCTGTATTTTGATCGGCTGTTCCTTTATTCTCTAGATCATGTTGAAGATTTACAGCTGTTGATTGAGGAATTTATTATCGTTTTAATTTCAAACCAACTGCATATATTTCAATTATAGATTTTATAGAGCTCGGCTGTAAGGCTTTTACTGATTACAGGAATAAAATTCCAAAACTTCAACTTTGAATCTAATCGATTTGAACAGATATTTTGTGCCATTAAATCTCATGTCAAGCAAGTCTTAACTTTCAAATTGAGTGCAGTATTGTAACAACGATTTTTTTTTAATCATATCACCCCGGGCAAGGCGGTAATGCCACTGAAGCGCAGGGGGCTACGCAAGAGTGAAAAGATTGGAAAAGAGAAAGCCGGAAACCACATCCTAAACAGGGAACAAGGGATGAGCCTCTTCACCTGTTCAATAGACGAGGGTGGAGTGTGAACCGGGCGATAGATTAGTCTATCTACTCCAACTGAAAAAAAAATAAAAATAAAAGAGTGAAAAGTTTGGAAAAGCGAAAGCCGGAAACCGTGATTCATTTTTCTTTTTAAAGTTTTGACAAATTGTTAGGTCTGTAAAAGGAAGTGCCAGTAATTACCTATCTCCGAAACGGATAAATGCTTACAGATTCAAATATATACTACAAATATACACATATCTATAACCGAAACAAATAAATGATAATAGATTTATATGTAAATGAACAATAATTACCTATACTAGAAACAAATAACTAACAATAGACTCAAAGAAAAAAAAAAGCTATATTTACCTATTCTTGAACCAAGTAAATGCTTATAGACTCACACACACACACACACACACACACATATATATATATATATATATATATATATATCTATATATATATATATATATATATAACTCATTTTTACGTATCTCCAAATCAAGTAAATGCTCATTGATTAAAATATAAGCGAACAATGTTAACCTATGTCTGAACCAAGTGACAGTAACTTCAGTGGTAATTGTTCGGATGAGCTCTTCGCTATGGTACCTAGATATTTTGAAATTAAGCGCAGTAATAGACTGGAATCAAGATCTCATCAATTTACAGTTCAGGCAGCTAATTGTAGCCGTAAGTTCTATGCTAACAGTTTCTTCTACAGCATTTAATGCTTGTGAAATTTCTTTCTGGCTCTGTGCCTTCCAACCAACTTTCATCTGAAAAAATTTTAATGTCATGTCAATCGCTATCAATTATCCTGATTACTCTTTCCTGTCCCCGCTCATTATTAATATTTATGTTCCTAATTCCTTTTAACACCTTGTAATACCTTGTGTCTTAGTGACTTTACTGCCTTGCATGGGGGATACCATTTAAAAAAAGTAAGTCAGTCATATATACACGATCAATATTTACTATTCCCGCATTAAGTAAATATAAATGAACAATACTTACTTATTGCAACTCTACATAAATGATTATATACTTAATAATTGTAATAATATCATTAATAATAATAATAATAATAATAATACAGAGAAGAATAAAATAAAACGTTTACCAATCTAACAAATCAAACGATCTAACCCAAATTCGTACTCAGTCAGTGAGTTAAGTGCCATACGTGATACACGCTTTGGGTGATCATGTCTCGAAAGAGACATGACTGACTGGGTAGAAGATTATCCCGCAGTAGGTTGCCATTGCTTTCTGCGGTAGACTTGGTTGACAGCCAAGGCTATAGAACCCAATATGTCCTTTTATGTAACCCATAACTGGAAGGAAGAGACGGATTGATATCTTTCCCAAGGATATTTGTGCGTAAGTGAATGCAAGGAATTCAAGTGGAATTCGAACTCGGCAACCCGATTTGTCGTTCGTACTAAAAGAAAAAAAAAGATAAAATTATGAGATCTTAAGTTCACACACGGAAGTTCAGTTAATTTCAACGAAACACAAGAGTTAGCGTATTAGTCAAAGAAGGGAAATTTTCATGTTCCTCACCGGGTGCTCTTGAAATACAGCCTTGTTTCTGACATCGGTATAATCAAATCTAACCAATGTCTATATATTGGGAATATTTTTCTTTACGCTTAAAAGAAATAGAATTAAATGTAAACACCGTATTGATCAGTAAACATCTTTAAAAAGGCGCAGTGAAAAAAAACAAAACAAAACAAAAACAAAAAACAAAAAAAACAAAAAAAAAAACAATGCACCTTTTTACAGTGTAAAAACCGAACATTGCCTTGAAATGTAATCTTAATGACTCTTTAAGAATATTTGATTCATATGTTTTTCTTCTCTATTTTTTCAATGAAAATCCTTCATTATTTTAATTGAAGTTTACAAATAATACGATGTTCTGTTAATGAGAAAACACACAAACATATATTTATACATAAAAGCAAACAGTAATTTGCAAATACAAACACGCAAACACTCATAAACAAATATAAATTAATACACAAACACTGTGTGTTTGCGACAAGAGTGTATGTATGTTATTATGTTAAGTGAGTATGTGAATATTAAGCGAGCAATTGTAATTACACAATTATAAATACGCAAACACTCATATACACGCATGAATATAATCGTATACAAATCGCACCCTCGTGTATAAAAACGCACTAATGGATATAAGAACTGATACGAAAATTCATATACGAAATTCTTGTAAGCGAATTGGATTCGAAGACAATTCTGCTTACGGAAATACCAGTTCCCGTAGATCAATGAAGTTAAACGACGTTGAGCCTGGTCAGTACCTAGATGGGTGACTGTTTGTAAACTGGGATTAAAGGTACTGTAAGCTTTGGTGTAATATATATTGGCCCGGAATCGTTAAGAGAGTTCCTATTTCTGTTGGAATCGTTATATTCACTTACGCGGGAAAAGTATGGAACCACCTCTCTTTTCCCCGGCTAGGGGTTAATTAATAAGACCTTATCACTCGAATCAATATTATCTAAAAAAGATTCTTACGGTTTAAAATGCTTTCTGACTTTAAATAACTTGCAAAGGGTAGATAAGTTGTAAAAAGCAAACCAAAAAAAGAATACTAATTAGACGCCTTTGATTACGATCATGAAAGATCAGTCATAGGGATATTACACTGTCAGCGGTTGGAGATAATCTCTTCTAGCAGTTATTCCCGCTACATATGGGACGTTGTCGATTGAGGGATGTCAAAGGTCCCCAAAACTTAATAAATGGAATGAACCATCCTTACAACTAATGAAAATCTAGGCATTTGCATAGCGTCACCTACCATGACCTTTAGTCGAATGGTAGACTAAAAGACATTCAAGGCTAGGCGAATACAACAGCTGGCTCAACAAACTGTTGTATTCTGGTGCATATGGGTGAAGCAATGAAAAGGCAGTAGAGTCACTAAGACACAAGGTATTACAAGGTGTTAAAAGGAATTAGGAACATAAATATTAATAATGAGAGGGGACAGGAAAGAGTAATCAGGATAATTGATAGCGATTGACATGACATTTAAATTTTTGCAGATGAAAGTTGGTTGGAAGGCACAGAGCCAGAAAGAAATTTCACAAGCATTAAATGTTGTAGAAGAAACTGTTAGCATAGAACTTACGGCTACAATTAGCTACCAGAACTGTAAATTGATGAGATCTTGATTCCAGTCTATTACTGCGCTTAATTTCAAAATATCTAGGTACCATAGCGAAGAGCTCATCTGAACAATTACCACTGAAGTTACTGTCACTTGGTTCAGACATAGGTTAACATTGTTCGCTTATATTTTAATCAATGAGCATTTACTTGATTTGGAGATACGTAAAAATGAGTTATATATATATGTGTGTGTGTGTGTGTGTGTGTGTGTGTGTGTGTGAGTCTATAAGCATTTAATTGATTTGGAGATACGTAAAAATTCAAAACCTGAGGATTGTCGTTTGGGGTAGCCTTGTGACACACTATTTAGGATCGTTCTCTGAATTTGGCTTTTCCAAAAAGTGTGGTTGGGTCTGCACAAGCCTTCATCACTATAATCAAATCGTATGTGTGGGTAATACTGGCAGTCACAGGAAGAAACGTGTAAGCAGAAAAATATAGTTTTCCTCTTGTCTTCGTTATCTAACCGTACTGTTCATTTCCTCAGGTTATAACTGAGTATACTTTTGCATATATATATATATATATATATATATGTGTGTGTGTGTGTGTGTGTGTGTGTGTGTGTGTGTGTGTGTGTGTGAATAAAGAACGGTACCCACAGAATCCACAAATTGCTCTAAAAAGAAAAGACGTCATACTTATCCCAAAACTCGAGGAACCTTTCGGCCAACACTTTTTCAAGGGCTTCGTTGGCAAAAATTATGAAAAGGGCTGAACGAAGACAATATCAATAGGAGAATTACAGTACTGGGAGAAAGTAGAATACGTTTAAAAATAAACTTTAATGAAAAAATACATTAAAATATGAGGGGGGTTGTAAATTTGATTCCACAAGGGTGATTAAAAAAGAAAAAAGTTTCATTCACAGACTCTCCAGTAACTGCAAGGAGCGCAGGAAATGCTCTTTCTGTCTGCACAGGCTCGGTCGCTGGATTTTCAGGCAAATAGCCTCTAGGACCCGTAGATGATATGTTGAGCGAGCGCTGTGCAAGACAGAAAACCAACTGACCTCGTACGAGGATGCACATGCAGGATTGTTCAGCAAGTGTTGGCCGATCGCTGAATCCAGAACAGCTTGGGTTGTTCTTATAGTACTGATAGGGCTGCCAGAACGTATATTCGCAGGGACGTGTTGCGAGACCCGCGTCTCCAACCTATGACTTGTTCGTCCTATATATGCCGCATCACAACAGCATTTAAATTTATAAACAACTGAACTTTTTCGAAAATAGGACAACCTGTCTTTGACGAAGGATGGAAAAAACAGGTCTAGTATGGAAAACAACACGCAACTGTCCTGAATAATAACAAGACGAAACACACACCGAAACTTTGTCAGTAACAGTTAGACATTTCCTGCCAAGCCAGGGTAATTTTAAGTATAAAGGACAGCGACTCGGTCCTTCGACTTTTGGTTCCTTAAACCGTTTGATCTTGCGATCAATAACACGTTTAACCACATTGGTTGGGTACCCATTAGCCTCAAAGATACTTTGCAAGCGCAATAGTTCACTGCTCAAGCATATAGGGGAACAAATATTGAGGGCACGGTGAACCAACGTTTCTATAAGACCGATTTTGCGGGACTTAGGAACAAAAGAGTTCCAATTTGTATACAAACCGGTAAAAGTTGGTTTGCGAAACACAAATGTCACGAAAACATCATCCCGTCCCTGAACAAGGACATCCAAAAAAGAAAGACATCCATCCTTCTCTGTCTCCATAGTAAACTGAAGAGAGGGATGTAAAGAGTTCAACTGAACTAAAAAACGTTCAGCATCTGAAGCGTTGTAAAATAAAGAAAAGGTATCATCAACATAACGTTGATATATTAATGGCTCATTAACCTTTTCAAACAACAAACGCTCATGATGTCCTACAAAGATATTAGCAAGGACAGGACCCAAAGGACTATCCATCGCAACGCCGTCTGTCTGTGCAAACATGGTATCATTAAAAATAAATTCGACTCCTTCAGTGGCCAAACGCATACATTCCAAGAAAACCTCCTCTGGAATTGTTACTGGGCCAAAATTCCCTGTATACAATATGTCAGCGCAGATATCAATAGTTTCATTTAGTGGAACATTCATATACAAACTGACTATGTCGAAAGAGACCATGAATTTATCTCTTGAAGAGAAATCTAAATTTCTAATAAAACTGGAAAACCTGAAAGAGTCAAGAACGTGATAGGAAGAAAGAGCATCGGATAGGGGTTGGATAATCTCAGCCAACCACTTAGCCAACTCATGCTGCACAGAACCCACCATAGAAAGAATGGGTCTAAGGGGTACTCCTTTCTTATGGACCTTTGGAAGGCCATACATCCTGGGGTGATGTTAATATATATATATATATATATATATATATATATATATATATATTAACAAATATTTAGGGGTACAAAATTGCTATACTATTTTAAAAGCAAGGAATTTATTGACAATTCCTAAGGACCTTTCGTCCAACATCTCATCAAAAGAAAATCGTTGGAATTATAAATTAAACAAAAAGAACAGCAAAGAAAATAAAGAGCCAAAAAAAAAAAAATGGGCGGGGGGACACGTTTTAACGTGTTTCCCCCATAACGTTAATTAACGTGTTTCCCACACTTTTTTTTCTATTCACTTTCGTTGCTGTACTTTTCATTTAATTTATAATTCCAACGATTTTCTCCTGATGATGGACGTAAGAGCCTTAGGGACTGTCAATAAATTTTTTGTTTTTAAAATAATATATATATATATATATATATATATATATATATATATATATATATATATATATATATAATGTAAATTCAGATAAAATTTAGAAGGGAAATAGTCATTTTCAATATGTCACTTTAAGACATGTATTGTCAACCCCGTTTATGTATATGATGAATGTATGGTGAAGTAATACTCTTGGGAATAGTATGAATCTATCTTTTCTCTCCCACAAGCTATGGGTAAATTACAGTACATACTAGGACCTATAGAATTGGTAGCAACTGGTCTACGAGAAATACACCTCTGAACTCAAAACGTGCAGAGGGTCGATTGGAAACCTTGTATATTGTGCACCAGTTGTATTCGGCTCTTGTATCCAAAACATGAGAAGACCCGTTTGCGGTAATCTTGTGGCACACTATGTGTACCAGTTCTCTGTATTCGGCTCTTCCAAAAAGTGTGGTTGGTTTTATACAAACCTTCTCCACTCTGTTTAACGGTTCCCTCATACGTTGAAAACGACAGGATAGTTCACTAGTATATATATTCAAACCTACGTTTACCTATGGGTAACCGCCATTAGATTTGATGTGCTTTAACATTACGGCTCCATATCGATAACCGAGCAAAACTGAACAGTGCCTTTAAACATAGATTTTTGACTCTGATTCTTGATATATATGTACTTCTTTGTATTTATATGTAATATATATATATATATATATATATATATATATATATATATATATATATATATATATATAAAATATATAATTCTATTTTATAAATTCATGCATATACTCTTAGAGCAAAGCAGCATAACGCCTCTAAACAAAGATTTTTCTCTGACTCTTGAAATAGATATATCTACTGGGTTTCGTAAACAATCTATTTACTAGTAAATGGAAGGATTTTCTAAAACGTATTAATCCTACATATTTTTATTACTTAAACGTCATTTTTAGGGGGACACTCGTATTTGTAAATCGATTATCCAGTAAAAATAACGTTGAAGAAATAAAAATATGTTGAATTAAAACATAAAAACACACACCTTTCTTCACACACACACACACACACACACACACACACACACACACACACACACACACACACACACACATATATGTAGATATATATATGAGTTGAATATATGGATTGAAATCCAACAAGATGCTAGAATAAATAAAATAGAGAGTAAGAAATACGTTTTAATCTAACATGTTTTATTTTTATTAAAGCTTCTTCAGAGATCTGTAGAAAGACAAGAGATGGAAGTGTGTGTGTGTGAGTATGTATGTGTATCTCTGTGTGTGTGTAAGTGAGTGCGAGCGTGTGTGTAGACAAATGTAGTTATATTTAAGATTGCTTATCTATCCAGATTTGTTCATATATATGTAAATTCATCTATTTAAGTCGGTTCATTATCTATCTATCTATCTATCTATCTATCTATCTATCTATCTATCTATCTATCTATCTATCCCTATCCCTTCTGCTTCTATCTATCTATCTATCTATCTATCTATCTATCTATCTATCTATCTATCTATCTATCCCATTCTGCTTCTATCTATCTATCTATCTATCTATCTATCTATCTATCTATCTATCTATCTACACTTACATATAAGTAGATGCAGAGATAAATGTATCTAAGAAGACTAAGGCCTGCCGATTCGAGCAGGCTGAGATTACTTGATGTCTACCAAGTATGAGAAATTGTGCCGCAGATCGAGAAATACGCAGAAAAACAAATCTACTTAAAAAAAAAAATCTGCTGTATCTCCGGATAGTTGCCTTCTAATTCGCACGCGCGCGTCTCTGCTTATCTTTCCTTTGTACATAAGTTAGGCTTTCGTTCCCGTTCTTAGTCAATAAATATTGCCCAATTATAACAAACTAATACGAAGAGAAGGGAGATTGATAGATCGAAGGAAGAAGCTAAGAAGCTGAAATTGTGTAGAGGCAGAAAGTGAAGTTTATTTGGTCCGGGGTTTTTGTCCCAAGTGCCAAAGTTACATTTAGAAACAAAGAAATAACTGCTTGGTGTCATCTGCTTGCTTGCGTACAACTGTGCATGTTGTATTGCAACAGGAAAACTAAGAAATCGTCTTTAGTTCGACATGCAATCTCAAGGTTTTTTATGAGCCATTAAAAGAATTGAGAATTTAGCTAATGCACTATAGCATGCATTCTCCTAATAGCTGACAGCAGATTATCCCTGCACCTCCCCATAGACAACTCAGAATACACACACACACACACAAAATATACGACAAATACGCTAACAAATATAAATGTATACATAAACACTCACACAGAAAGTATAAGATATATAAAGTAATAAGTATAACTACACACACAAACTCACATAAACAAACTTACAAAATCACATGCAGTCATATGCCTATACAATCACGCAAACACATATATACAATCGTACATAAGTACGCATGCACATGTGGCACACATATGTGAAAGCACACACAACATATACACAGTAAGTACGCAGAAACAAAGACGTTACCGCACACACATATGACAAGCACACCGGAAGCACATACATGCAACCATCCACATACCACACACAAAGTACAAGACATTAATAAATGTTTACTACACGCTCATACACGTTGACACATAAACAAACATACAAAATTGCACGCAGCCATGCGCACATACAACCACTCACACAAATAGACATATAAACATGGACATACCTGGCACACACACACACACACACACACACACACACACACACACACACACACACACACACACACACACACATACGTGCAGACACAGAACCAATACACTAAGCAACGCACTTAGCACATAGAAACGAAGACATTATCCCCCCCTGCTACACACATGGTGCGCACACGTGCAGCTACATGCCCATACACACACAGGCTCAATTGATAGACCCAACCATATACGCACGTAAACAAATATACCCATTTTCAAAGATTTACTCTATGTTGGTGCTATTTATCACGCCCCGTCGGCATCTAACAATGACAGCGTGCTCGAAGCCGTCATTTCTGCTATGGCTATCTTAACATACACTCATCTATCCATCTATTGCAACCTATATTAATCGTAGATCGAGGTTTATATGATTCCTATTCAGTAAATCCTTCAATACTGTCTCCGTGATTTTAGAATGTAGTTGATAATATCCAGTGACAAGTAAATGCACATTTATCGAACAATAAGCTTTCACATTTATTAACGGAACATCAGAGGCTTTATGAAACGTTTATGAGTACGAGCCATGTTCCAAAAGTGCTTTATCATTGCTTCTACAGTGATGTGAAATTATTGTTTTGTTCTATCTATCCTATCCTATCTATCTATCTATCTATCTATCTATCTATCTATCTATCTATCTATCTATCTATCTATTCTATCTCTATTCTGTTTATTTCTATCTATCTATCTATCTATCTATCTATCTATCTATCTATCTATCTATCTATTTCTATCTATTCTATTTCTATCTATCTATCTATCTATCTATCTATATCTATCTATCTATCTATCTATCTATTCTATTTCTATCTATCTATCTATCTATCTATCTATCTATCTATCTATCTATCTATTCTATTTCTATCTATCTATCTATTCTATTTCTATCTATCTATCTATCTATCTATCTATCTATCTATTCTATTTCTATCTATCTATCTATTCTGTCTATCTATCTATCTATCTATCTATCTATCTATCTATCTCATTCTGTTTCTATCTATCTATCTATCTATCTATCTATCTATCTATCTCATTCTGTTTCTATCTATCTATCTATCTATCTATCTATCTATCTATCTATCTATCGTCATTCTGTTATCTATCTATCTATCTATCTATCTATCTATCTATCTATCTATCTATCTATCTTTATTGTCTGTCTGTATCTATCTATCTATCTATCTATCTATCTATCTATCTATCTATGTCAGTCTGTTTATCTATCTATCTATCTATCTATCTATCTATCTATCTATTTCTGTCTAGTTTCTGTTTATCTGTTTATCTATCTATCTATCCATCTATCTATCTATCTATCTATCTATCTAGCTATCTATCTATCTATCTCATTCTGTTTCTATCTATCTATCTATCTATCTATCTATGTCAGTCTGTTTATCTATCTATCTATCTATCTATCTATCTATCTATCTATCTATCTATCTATCTATCTCATTCTGTTTCTATCTATCTATCTATCTATCTATCTATCTATCTCATTCTGTTTCTATCTATCTATCTATCTATCTATCTATCTATCTATCTATCTCATTCTATCTATCTATTTCTATCTATCTATCTATCTATCTATCTATCTATCTCATTCTATTTCTATCTCATTCTGTCTATCTATCTATCTATCTATCTATCTATCTATCTATCTCATTCTATTTCTATCTATCTATCTCATTCTGTTTCTATCTATCTATCTATCTATCTATCTATCTATCTATCTATCTATCTATCTATTTATTAGTCTATCTATCTATCTATCTATCTATCTATCTATCTATCTATCTATCTATCTATGTCAGTCTGTTTATCTATCTATCTATCTATCTATCTATCTATCTATCTATCTATCTATGTCAGTCTGTTTATCTTTATCTATCTATCTATCTATCTATCTATCTATCTATCTATCTATCTATCTTGCCACCTGTCAGGGAGTACATTTATATGTTTATGTAATGGAGCATGGTCATACATTATAAATGAAAAGATTGAAGTTAATCTTGCATACGTAACATTACATTTTATTCCACTCCAGACTTGGTTAATTATTTTCGGTCTGTGTGTGCATGTGGCCCCTGGGATAGTTATACGAAACTTGGACCTTACATTCTCGTGTATTATATCTGAGAGATACTCTTTTTCTCCTCTCTGGAGTAGGTGTTTATATATATATGTCATACGGTTCCTTCCCATGCGTGTATTCTAGGTGCAGTGGGCCGTTCGTGTGAGTTTGCACTCGACATTTAGGAAGTTACCTCAGGTCAGCAATGCACATGGAATCACTGAAGAAAACATATTGCACTTCTGGTACGGTCTAGGTGGAGGAATACACTGCACTTCTATAATGCACAATTAGTTCTTTAAAGCCAGTATACTATATAGAATATCTACACTTCTTTCATTCCTTTAATTCAAATTTTCAGGACGTAGAGTTTTGGTACCGCCTAATTTGTACTAGTTTCATTGAGTTCTAGAAAACATTTTCACAGACTTTACATATTGTTGGGTTATGGTCGCTTCACGTAGAAAATCAGATTCCCAATACGATCGCCGAAGCTAAACAACGTTGCGCCTGAATTAATGGCCTTTTGAGGAATACCAGGTGTTGTAAGTTTGCTTGTGCTGATGGTGTAATTGAATTGTTAATCAGAGAGACAAGTTCTAATACCCATTAAAATCGTTACATTCACTTAAACGCAGATAATATTTTGAAAGGTATGAATGCACCTCTTATCTCCCAGCTATGAGTTAATTAGTAATATCAGTAAACAATTATTATTCACCCTTCTAATCTTATTAGGTAAAATATTACCAATTGTCACTGCTCCTGATACTTTCTTCTGATTTACATTTTCAAATCAATAAAAAACTGAAAAATCAAGTTTAATTATTGAAGAGTCGTGCTTATATAGAAATTTTAAATTTGGACGAAAGTAAATGGCAGCAAATATATAATTCGGTACAAGATGCTTATAAAAAATTATTTTTTATACAGCGATCAGACCTTTTGTCTTTGATTGTCGGCATGGGAGAAAGATTTTTTCTCAGCCTTTGAAAATAAACAGCAGTCATGATGACCTATGGAAGCAAGAATAATATCAGTGGAAAAATACAATAAAAATGAAATAAAAATTATTCTTTAGTTGGTGCTGTGTCATTAAGAATACTGGACTGAAACCTTTTGGAAGACTTCTTGTATTTAAAACCCTATCAGGATGACAAATGTTAGCGTCTTCTTGGTGAAAAGCATGGTGAATGGATTCACAAAAGATTCAAAAGAAATAATCAAATGAAAAAACTTTTTAAAGAACATTGCAGGTTGACTTTTGTGTAAACAGTTCTGCTATTCTCCATGGCATTTAGAAAAAAATGAAGAATAACACTTTTAAGGAAAAAAGTTGCATGAAAGAATGGCTGAAACTTTGACTTAGGTCAAAATATCTAGGAATTTGACATTTGAGTTGTTTTGTACAAATAACCTTTGGGTAGTACGTGCAAACTCCCCGAAAAGTTACTCAAAAAATCTCTCTCTCTCTCTCTCTCTCTCTCTCTCTCTCTCTCAATCTCAATGTGTAAATGTCTATCTATCTATCTATCTATCTATCTATCTATCTATCTATCTATCTATCTCAGTTTGTTCCTTCTTTATCTATCTATCTATCTATCTATCTATCTATCTATCTATCTATCTATCTATCTATCTGTTTGTTCCTTCTTTATCTATCTATCTATCTATCTATCTATCTATCTATCTATCTGTTTGTTCCTTCTTTATCTATCTATCTATCTATCTATCTATCTATCTGTTTGTTCTATCTATCTATCTATCTATCTATCTATCTATCTATCTATCTATCTATCTATCTATCTATCTCAGTTTGTTCCTTCTTTATCTATCTATCTATCTATCTATCTATCTATCTATCTATCTATCTATCTATCTCAGTTTGTTCCTTCTTTATCTATCTATCTATCTATCTATCTATCTATCTATCTATCTATCTATCTATCTCAGTTTGTTCCTTCTTTATCTATCTATCTATCTATCTATCTATCTATCTATCTATCTATCTATCTCAGTTTGTTCCTTCTTTATCTATCTATCTATCTATCTATCTATCTATCTATCTATCTATCTATCTATCTATCTCAGTTTGTTCTTTATCTATCTATCTATCTATCTATCTATCTATCTATCTATCTATCTATCTATCTGTGGAGGATTTTGTTAGTAAGTACATCTGTATGCTTATACAATGACCTAGCGTCATTACAAATGAAAAGCGTGTGTGTGTGCGTGTGAGTGATTGTGTATGATGTTCTAGGTTCTCTTCCTCACATGGGCCTTACATTGTCGTGTTCGATATGTGAGAGATTTTCCTTTTCATCTCTGGGGTTGGTGTTTATATATCTGCTATACGGTCCTTTCTCATGCGTGATTCCTAGGAGCAATGGGACAAGCATGTAGATTTTCACTCGGGTACTCGGAACCCATCTTGGATAAATCTTTAACCAGCCTTCTCAGAAGTACACAGAGTGCAAAATACATTCTAGTATAATGTGAAGTAAGACTTACTACTCTTTTAGAATGTTCTGTTTATGATTTCTTTGGAGCTAACAATCAATATCGATAATCTCGACTTAATTTTTTTTGCAATTCATAATTTCAGGACATGGTGGAATTTTTATTTTTGCTAATCTCACTGCGAATGTCTTTAGGAAAAAACTAGAAAAATCAGAAATGTTGTTCTATAGATATATATCCATTGACGCGGAGAGAGTAGCCAATAATGTAGTCTTAAAATGGCGACAGAATGAATACTTAGATTCATAACCAGGAAGAGACAGCTGAAATTCCTTCGACTCATATTTCTCAATGGAAGATTTTGTAAGAAGAAGAACCATTTTTACCAGAAAATCTCAATACTGTCTTGCTGGTTCATCAATTCATGTACCAGTGAAAAAGCACCACCACACCCTGCTTCTTTTTCCTTTTTGGCGAGTGGGGGGGGGGTTACACTAATCTTATCATATGTGTCGTATTTCATAAAAACGGTATATTTCAACATCACATGTTTATCAGTTAGGAGATTCCTTTTTCTTTTAATCCTAAATTTAACTTATTCTCTTTTTTGCACACACAATGTTGCAAAATTGTCGACACATATAACGAGTTGAAATGTGGTTAGAACAACATAGCAAAGAACGAATATCTAAATGATAATGATTTAAAATTATAGACAATATCATCAGTAGATCTACCGTGAAATAAAGGGTATGAAAATTACACCATCAAATTTGAAAGTACCAAACATAGATTTCAAAAGAAAGGGTAATAAAAATACTAGAAACCTATATATTAAAAGGATACATGCTACACTAAATAAATCAAACTTAGTTTTGAAAAATGCATAAAAAATAGAAATAAAAACATTAAACAAAAGGGTTTATATCTCACGGTGTCTACCATTCTAAAACTGGTACATTTTACAAGTACACATACTGAATGACCGTTTTAAAATTAATTATGACATATTTGGCTAAGATATTTTCCAATTTTGGGGGTTAGAAGGAAATGGAAAACAGAAAGTGAATATTAGCTAAAAGCGTACATAGGATTATAATACTTGGTTCTTCTTCTTCTTCTTCTTCTTCTTCTTCTTCTTCTTCTTCTTCTTCTTCTTCAATGGTTCACTGCTTTCCCCTACCTCTCTTGTACTCAGTATACCCTGTGAAGGTTAGATTTTCTAAGCCTTGTTTTCTCAATATGTTTCGAAGGAATTTCAGCTGTCTCTTCCTGATTATGAGTCTAAGTATTCATTCTGTCGCCATTTTCTTTAAGATTACATTATTGGCTACTCTCTCCGCGTCAGTGGAATTTTCTATATATCTATAGAACCACATTTCTGATTTTTCTAGTTTTTTCCGAAAGAAATTCGCAATGAGATTAGCAAAAATAAAAATTCTACCATGTCCTGAAATTTTGAATATCAAAAAAGAATCAAGTCGAGATTATCGATATTGATTGTTATCTTCAAAGAAATCATAAACAGAACATTCTAAAAGAGTAGTAAGTCTTACTTCACATCATACTAGAATGTATTTTGCACTCTGTGTACTTCTGAGAAGGCTGGTTAAAGGTTTATCCAAGATGGGTTCCGAGCACCCGAGTGAAAATCTACATGCT
Organism: Ascarosepion bandense; assembly: GCA_037127315.1. NCBI lineage: Eukaryota > Metazoa > Mollusca > Cephalopoda > Sepiida > Sepiidae > Ascarosepion > Ascarosepion bandense. The sequence goes on from JBBBDQ010000138.1 coordinate 1,496,814, forward strand.
CGTCCCATTGCTCCTAGGAATCACGCATGAGAAAGGACCGTATAACAGATATATAAACACCAACCCCAGAGATGAAAAGGAAAATCTCTTAAGGAATGTATCTCTTAAGAAAACCGCTTAAGGAATGTATATGTATTGCTAGCAGAGGGAAGTTTCTCTCACTCATTAAACCCGATACGCCACTGCCAAGTAGTCGGCAAAATTTCCTTATAGGATACAATAAAAGTAGCCAATATATACATTATGCTATTTATTAGTACAAGAACATCTTTCTCCTGGTGAAAAGATGGCTGACTTGAATTTTAGTAAGAAACAGAGATAGTACGACTTAGGTGTATTGGCAGAGACTAGCGACATAATACAGACTGTACATTATATAAGAACGACCGTCAGGTTGAATCATATATGATGTCATGACATTATGATGTGACAATATGCTTTTTGAAATTTCAGTTTTTGTAAACTTCTGATGCCAGGTAACAAACTCACAACTCTTTGTGTTAAGTCACTTTTGGATCTCCAACCAACGCTCTTATCCATGTGTCCTTGGGGACATCAGTGAATGAACCTACTAAAGGGAATGAACTAAAAACTGAGATACCCAGAAAAGGCATGACACGTGGAACTAGAACAATCTACCCCACTGGACCAAATAAAGAGTTCGGTTCGACACTCCAATGTATATGACCTGAAGAAGGCCGGAGCTTACAACTTCCGAAACGATAATAAAGAAAAGAAACAATTAGATTTAAAATTTTCCTAATAATTCCTTATCCTATCAGGTTTTGATCCATATTTGATCTGTATTTGATCCCAATTCACATATAGGTTTACAAACATCTAGTATCAATAATAGGTTTCTACCCATAACCCATTCATGTCTAGCGTCTGGAAATTGTGACGGCCGACCCATAATAGATTAAGCAATATTTATAATTTGTTGAATTGGTTAAATAAGATGTGTTAAGCGGAAAAAGTGGCACAGTTTATGAACTATGCTTATTCCCAAATTAATATGCGAGATATTCTTGATTCATTCTTAAACAAAGCAATATTATTGGTCTTGACCTGGCATCTCGACTTCAATTATCTCTCACCGTCATAAAATTGTTTCTCTGTGTTTTTTCTATGAGAAATTTCATAGTAATTGAGCTGTTTGCTATGATACCTGGACTTTATGAATTTAAGCGCAGTAGTTGATATCGGCTCGGAACGAGAAATCGGGAAGCCGAGTTCGAATTCCAGTCGCATTCCTTGCATTCACTTACGCACAAATACCCTTGGGAAAGGTACTAATCCGTCTCTTCCTTACAGTTATGGGTTAAATAATAGGACAGATTGGGTCCTGTAGCCTTGGTCGGCAACCAGTCTACCGCAGAAAGCAATGGCAACCTACTGCGGGATAATCTTCTGCCCAGACAGTCATGTCTCTTTCGAGACATGATCGCCCAATCGTGCATCACTTATGACACTTGACTGACTGACTGATTAGATTAGCGCGGATGTGCGTTGTAGTGCAGTGAATATCGGTTCGGAACGAGAAATCGGGGAGCTGAGTTCGAATTCCAGTTAAATTCGTTGCATTCACTTACGCGCAAACACCCTTGGGAAAGGTATTAATTCGCCTTTTTCCTCCAGGTTATGGGTTAAATAACAGGACAAACTGAGTTCTATAACCTTGCTCGGCAACTAGTCTACTGCAGAAAGTAATGGCAACTTCCTGCAGCAAAATTTTCTGCTCAGTCAGTCATGTCTCCAAGAGAGCATGATCGCTCAAGCGTGTATCACGTATGGTACTTAACTGACATTGGATTGGCAGCAAGCATGGTTTCATCTATTTAGAAATGGATCGGCTAGATGTAACCGTAAGTTTTATGCTGATTTTCTTCTTTCGCAATTCTCACTCGTGGAACTCTCTTCTGGCTCCATGCTTCCCAACCAATTTTGATGTTAAAAAATTACATCGTTATCTACTGATGTTTTTATACTGCTTCTGTTGTCCTTAATAATGTTTCTGATTTTTAATTCTTTAAAATCCAGTAACCCATTGTGTCTTAGTGGCATTACTGCTTTGTTTAAAGCAATTAGATTAAAAAAAATAATTAATTAAATCATGGACTTACAATCACATTACGCTGAAACACCGGTTCTCGTACGATCACTGATGTTTAAAAACGTCGAATCTGGTCAGTACCAAGATGGGTAACCGTTTTGGAACACCAGGTGAATCTAATCTCAACTTATTTATAAATGGAACTTTGTCTGTGTGTGTGTCTGTGTGTGTGTGTGTCTGTGTGTGTGTGTGTGTGTGTCTGTGTGTCCGTTACCTATAGACTCCGAAACGGCTGAACCGATTTTCTTGAAAATTTACACAGTTGTACTATAAGCGTCTGCGAGTGTTCTTAGCTACGTTTTGTGTCGAGGTTCCCCCGATAAATATCGAAAATCGATAATCGAAAAAATCGGGTTATAGATGGAGTGGTCCGAGTTTAATTAAATTTGATACACTCATAGAGAAAGACATAAATAACGATATTCAGAAGTTTCAAGGTTGCAGTTCTTACAATAGTGCAGAAAATCGATTATATATATATATATATATATATATATATATATATATATATATATATATATATAAAAGGCAAGATGTTTGTGTGTGTTTATCTGCCATTATGTCTGTATTTTTTCAGCCCTTTTATTTTAGTTTTTGCTTCGGGTTTGGCTCTAAGTAGGTAGAATTGTAGTTCTTAGTCTCAGCCATGATACCATTGACTCAGAGGACTTTAGCCTTCAAAATTCAGTTTACGGCGAAAAAAACTTAATTGATATCGATACCAGGAAATCAAAATTTGACTTACATTCATTCATTGTTCTTTCAGTCTCAGGTTTCGCTTTAACTGGAAACAACTATTTTCTTTTTAGTCTTTCGTGCCAACGTCCAAAGAGTCTGAGCTCCAGGACCATGGATCCAAGCTTTCATTACACCCGAGCAACGCCGGGCTATACTGCTAGTATATCAATAGATTTATATTTAAATTCTTCAAATGAAGATAACTGTATACAAGTAAAGGCTCATCTGAATTACTTTTTTTATTCCTTCAGAGATAAAAATAATGGATTTTGTGTGTAGTTCATACTGCTAATTCTTTATACAAAAAACATTTTATGAACATCTACTACAATGTAGTAGTCAACTCGTTTCTCTCCCAAAGTAGATTCTATGTTTGTTCCTTAATTGATTATCCTTGATTACAATCTCTTATCCAGTTATTTTTTCGACGAGATTTTTTTTCAAGTATTGCTACAATTTGTTAGCAAAGCAACATGTTCCTCTTGTTCTGGTGTTCTTAACCTAATATGACGCAAAGCCATTAGTATGGTAGTGGTAATATTGACCGTTTCCTTATAAGGAAACATTAGACATTCATTGGGAACAGCCTGCTCTACTATCAATTAAAAATTTATAAAATCATTCTATTTAAACAATTCTTCAGGAAAATAAATTTCTCAAATTCACTGTTATTGCTATTTCCAGTATTGATTGGGGTTTCCTTCCTAACCTTTTGCGTGTGACACGTCAACTTTATTATGTGATTTTTTTCTCTTCCAGTTATACGCGCTATTCATTTTAGTTGTTGCTACTTTGTGGTGCATTGGATATCGACTCGGAACGAGAAATCGGGGGGGGGGGCGAGTTCCAATTCCAGCCGAATTCATTGCATTCACTTACGCGCAAATACCCTTGGGAAAGGTATTAATCCGTCTATTCCTTCCAGTTATGGGTTAAATAACAGGATAGATTGGGTTCTATAGCCTTGGTCGGCAACCAGTCTACCGCAGAAAGCAATGGCAACCTACTGCGGGATAATCTTCTGCCCAGTCAGTCATGTCTCTTTCGAGACATGATCGCCCAAGCGTGTATCGCGCATGGCACTTAACTGACTGACTGACTGACATTGTCCGGACTGTTGTTCTCATTTGTTTCATATTCACGACGTTTCGGTTGTTATACGCTCCGGCCTTCTTCAGGTGACATACTTGTGAATTTCGAACCAAACCATTTATTTCATCGACAGCTATCCAAATGAATATTTTCAGTACGTATAGCTTATTGACGGAATTAGACTGAAAATTTGAGAGTGGCAATAAAAAGCATTTGAAATAAAGATAAATCAAATATAAAAAGAAACTTGCTGATGCGTCGTCTCATAAATGAAAGGAACGCACAAAATAAACTTATTGGTTCCTAGACAAAGTAAACGCGAAACTTTCTATCGCTTCGCACAACAAAATAAAAAAAAATGACGTTATTAATTTAACATAACATCTGGACTGAATAAGATTTCATTCTTTTATTTGATTGCTATTAATTATATTTGTATTTTTACTAGGCTGGCATTGCTTCCTCTCTGAACCCAGAACAACTGATAATATCTTTGGAACCGGAAGCTGCCTCAATATACTGCCGGAAGTTAAGACTCTATCAACTGGTTCCAGAAAGCCCAGTCATGCACCCTCTGACGTCGCCCAACAAGAAAACTCCGGAAATTCTTAATATGGAACTAGCCTGCTCTGATATCATCAATGGTAAATTATTTTGTAGTTTATTTTCACTTGAAAATCATTACTAATTTATGAAGCTACTTGGTGGTTGAGACAGTAAGAAATTTCTCACTGCTCCAAGTAACAGGTAGACAAATAATTTTCAAATCGCTATTTTCAAGGCAAATTAGCGGTTGGTTGAGAGTGGTTCTACAAAACATCCCAACGCCATGACAGCACATTCTTGTAACACACAAACGGCGTGTGACAATTTAGGTAATTTTTTCTCCATCCCAAGCAAACACATTGTTGATATCATTATATTTAATTATTTATCTATTATCAATCTATTCGGTCAATCAAATATTGAAGCTACACATAATTTTGGCTATACTGTCGACAAGGTAAACAATAATTAGAGTACATTTCTTAGAAAAAGATAGGACACACATAAAGAGGGTCGCTTTCCAGGTAAATAATATAAGGTTCGGGTAAAATCCTATGCATCCATTTTGATTAGCGTAAACAAAACTTATGTCTAATTTTTTGACTGGAGGGCAAATCGGATCTATTTTCCATTTACTCTCATGTAACCGGATCGATGTCTACTTTGTTGACTCTAGTGCAAAACAACCCTTTCTACATTCGTGTAAACCGGATGGGTGTCTACATTTTTGACTCTAGTGCAAAACAGAACCCTTTCTACATTCGTGTAAACCGGATGGGTGTCTACATTTTTGACTCTAGTGCAAAACAGAACCCTTTCTACATTCGTGTAAACCGGATGGGTGTCTACATTTTTGACTCTCGTGCAAATCGGATCTATATCTACAGTGCAAAAACGAGACAGCATACACAGTAGGTTGGTCATCATAATAATGGAAACACCGAGTACCATAATAGAATAATTTAGAAAATTTGATTAAACTGTCAAAAGCTTGGTTATTTTTATGCTTGTTGATTTAGTATTAGGAGCAATTCATGGTGATTCTTTTACAAATATAATTTAGATAAGTTTATTAAAATGAACGAGCCTGCTCTGATATCACCAATGGTAAATAATTTTGTAATTTATTTTCACTTGAAAATCATTACTAATTTATGAATCTACTTGGTGGTTGAGACAGTAAGAAAGTTCTCACTGCTCCAAGTAACAGGTAGACAAATAATTTTCAAATGGTTATTTTCAGGACTATTTAAGAATGTTAAGTAATCAACTACATCAAAGGGTTCAGGTTTCCGGAGCAAAATGCCTTCTTTAGGAATGATAATGCACCCATTAATACTGCTGAAATTGTAGCTGAATGGCAGGAAAAATTCTAGTGAAGTAGAATATCTTATCTGGCCTTGACAGTCCTCAGATCTCAACATCATTGCACATTTACAACTCATATTATAAAAACAAGTCAAAAGTCGATATCCTACACTATTAAGATAACTGGAGACTTTTAGTTGAAGAATGGCTAAAACTTCCTCTGGAAGCAATTCAAGCTTCGTACAAGTCGTTACCACGTAGAATTAAAGCTGTAATTACTGCCAAAGGCAGTCGTCCAAATATCGAAATAAATTTGCTTTATATTTCAAGGTGTTTCTAATACTTTGTCCAACTCCTGTACTTTTGACTTTTGTGCAACAATGATCTGTCTCTTGGTTTTTTACTCTAGCACTAAACCGACTTATAGATATCTTTCTGAGATCTCTGTCTACATTCTTTTATCCTCGTGCAAAACGAACCTATACATACCTTTATGACGTCTGTGCTAACTGGATTTGTGTTGAACTGTTTGACTCTCGTGCAAACCAGGTCTATATCTACATTTTTGATTCTCGTGAAAAACGAGCCTATATATACCGTTTTGACTTTTCGTGCTAAGTTAATCTGTGTCTAGCCTTTTGTATCTTGTGCAAAACGGATATGTGTCTACCTTTTTGACTCACTTGCAAAATTGATTATTGTTTACCTTTCTAATTCTAAAGAAAACCGGATCTGTCTAGTTATTCAACTTGTGTGCAAAGCGGACCCATATATATACCATTGAGACTTTTGTTCGAAACTTAATCTGAGTCCAGAATTTTTGAATCTCATGCAAAATAAACCTATATATAAAAGGTACAATGGGTAAATTGTTTAAATGATATTTTTAACTTAGAACATGCGCGTTCTTTGTTTTTGATTTTGTCGAGAGCATAGTACAGTAGGGTCAGTTGAGAACTGTCTGTGAAAAAAGCACACCATGACGCAATTCACTCTGCCAGAAATTTGGAAAGAGCATGCCGTACTGCTTGGAAATTTTATTAAATAAATTTACACTTTAGTATTTCAAAATATTTTTGTATAATTTTGATAAATAAATCTATTAAAATGAGATGTTAGTATTATTTTCATTTTTGTATTATTTAGATAACAATTTATCCACCCCACTCTGTATTATTTGAGCAATATGTCGAATGAGATTCAGTTTATAATATCTTTGCAACATGCGATACTAGCAGGAGAACCCAGTCGGAGCTACCAGAAAATTTCTGCAACCATATCACCCCTTACATCTGGCCACCTAACTGTCAATATTTCAGCCCCCTTATTTTATGACATTTATGAGTGGGCTCAGTGGTGCAAGAGATCAACAAAACTCCTTGTAATACCAAAGATGAACTGAAAGCAAAGAATATGGCAGCGTTTTTCAACGAGAATATTTAGAAAAAATGCAGGAAATTCCGAAGTCGTCCGGAGGCAATAGTTGAAATCAATGACGATTTTATTGAATAAATTGACACTTTCGTATTTCAAGACTGGATCATGAAAATCTAGATAAATTGTAGAATCAATATCTTTGAGATTATAGGGAAGGTTATGCAAATTGTGGAAACTGTAGAATAAGTCGAAATTTAAAACTAGAACAAAGTCATGCAAATCTAGGTAAACTGTAGAATCTATACCATTGATATAATATTGGGAAGGTCGTGCAAATCGTGGAAAATCTAGAATAAGTAGAAATTTGAAAGTAGAACAAAGTCATGCCAGTCTAGATAAATTGTAGAATCTATATCTTTGAGATTATGGGAAACGTCGTGCAAATCGTGGAAACTGTAGAATAAGTAGAAATTTAAAACTAGAACAAAGTCATGCAAATCTAGGTAAACTGTAGAATCTATACCATTGATATAATATTGGGAAGGTCGTGCAAATCGTGGAAAATCTAGAATAAGTAGAAATTTGAAAGTAGAACAAAGTCATGCCAGTCTAGATAAATTGTAGAATCTATATCTTTGAGATTATGGGAAACGTCGTGCAAATCGTGGAAACTGTAGAATAAGTAGAAATTTAAAACTAGAACAAAGTCATGCAAATCTAGGTAAACTGTAGAATCTATACCATTGATATAATATTGGGAAGGTCGTGCAAATCGTGGAAAATCTAGAATAAGTAGAAATTTGAAAGTAGAACAAAGTCATGCCAGTCTAGATAAATTGTAGAATCTATATCTTTGAGATTATGGGAAACGTCGTGCAAATCGTGGAAACTGTAGAATAAGTCGAAATTTAAAACTAGAACAAAGTCATGCAAATCTAGGTAAACTGTAGAATCTATACCATTGATATAATATTGGGAAGGTCGTGCAAATCGTGGAAAATCTAGAATAAGTAGAAATTTGAAAGTAGAACAAAGTCATGCCAGTCTAGATAAATTGTAGAATCTATATCTTTGAGATTATGGGAAACGTCGTGCAAATCGTGGAAACTGTAGAATCAGTAGAAATTTAAAACTAGAACAAAGTCATGCAAATCTAGGTAAATAATAAGTTTATTGACAGATGAGATTACATGGAATATTATGCAAATCTTGCAAACTGTAGAATAATTAGATATTTGTGACTATACAGAATGTCATGCAAATATTGAAGAATTTTCGATTATAAAGTGTGAATGCCATGCAAATCCAGGATAAATCGGCTCTTTGTCTTTTTTATTCTTCTCTTTAGCGGTGTTCTTAAATTCCGATATAATATGAACCTGTCACAATGCATGTTGTAATTTTCTCTGACGCGTACATTTTTCTCTAAAGGAATGCGTTACATGGTGGTAGATTGTGGTGGAGGGACAGTCGACATCACTGTACATGAAATGGAAAAAGACGGCCTGTTGCGAGAATTGTACAAAGCCACTGGCGGGGCATACGGTGGCACAGGTAAAAAGGAGTTTCTTTTTCTTTTCTCTTTTGAGTCCCACAGAGTGACACTGATTGGATGGTTTAGTGCGAAATCTCGAACAAGGTGGGAGAGGCATTTTTATACAGAACAGTTTTTCATCAAAGTGTATTTACATTTAATCATGTGTGAAAAAATTTAGATACTACAAAAACAAAAAAAATGTTTGGATATTTTCTGCTGATTCATCCCGAAATTCAACCAAAAAGAAAAAAAAATATATATATTTACTAGAATCCATACCAGATTCTGCCATTTGAAGCTTTTACATTGTACTCCGGTTGACCTTTGCGATCGTTCCAAATGTGGGCGACAAGTGAGTTCTATTTCTAAGAGTCAGGTCTCTGTTCCCGCTCACCCCAATAACGAAGCCAAAAACAGATTTTTTTCTTTTTTTAAAATCTTAGTAAGTAGCTTGAATATATATATATATATATATATATACACATAGGGGAAAGTGATGACAAAGAGGGGTTAGTTGTAGGAAATGTTAGGAGGAAGGTAATAGACGGATGAGAATACCGAGAATGAGGGTGGAGTAGATGGAAAAAAGAGCTTGAGAAAATGGATGCGAGTTAGTGAGATAGGAGATGTCTATTGACCTTACATATAAATTCCTGGAGATTGTCGCTGTCGGGGAAGCAAGTATATAGAAGGGAATTCCACAGGTGGGAAGTGCGTGTAAAGAAGCTGTTAGAGTAGAAATTGTGCTTATATTTTATCGGTTTCACTGTAAAAGGGTGAGACCTAGTTTCTAATCTAGTAGCTAGTGTAAATTCATATATTGGGGGAACCAGTGATCTAAGTTCATTGGAGCAGAAGCCGTGAAGTATTTATAGAAGAGGCACAGGGAAGCCACGTCACGCCGGTGAGATAGCGACTGCAGCCGAGCTGCCAAGTCGGTATCGATCACATTACAGATTCTCTGTTGGATTTTGTCAAGAACCCTGAGGTGAATAGCAGGGGCACCCGACCAGATGTGGCAGCAATATTCAATACACGGGTGGATGGTAGATTTATATATGTGCAGGATGGACTCAGACGGAAAAAAACTTCCTGGCCCTGAACAGTGAACCGACCTTCTTGGCAGATGATTTAGCAATGGATTCGATATAGTCATTCTACTTGAGATCCGTTGAGAGTGTGAGGCCAAGGAGGCGTAGTGTTTTACTCTCAGGGAGGCTAGCCTGTTCCATGCTAATGTGGGGGTGGTTGTATACACTTACAAAATGTAAATAACTCCCTGTTTTTTATTTCACGGAATGGAGTTGTTGCGAGGCAAGCTAACCAAATTTTTATTCAAAGTTTATAATTTCTTGGGGTGAATTAACTTTTGCAATAAATAACTTTACATAATCCTTTTTTAAGCGGGTGGCTAACAGAGAAAATCCAGAAGGTTCTTTTAAATCGGCAATTCTCAAATAGAAGGCACTTGACTTCCAAAGAAAAATAGTAACTCTAAGATCAGGAATATTAATCAGAAGAATAATTGTCAAATATTTTCAGTCATAAGTACTTTGTGACAAGACGGCAATTCAAAACAAGCGCACGGAGAGAATTAACGCTCATGACTAAGAAAATTAATGTGAAAAGATGATTGAAAGAAGAACGGCTTTGAAATCCTGTTTTCAAATGCCGACAACTGGTTATGTAGGTATATGAGAACATTTTATACAATCAAAGCTAGCAGGTAGGATGTTCTCCAACTTTAAAGATAGTCTGTGAAATGTTTAATTCCTCTGAACAGTAGAAATCTCTACCATTTTCCCAGAAAACTAATGATTTATTAATTATCAACATGAAACATTTGAATGTCGCTAAATATTGTCATATCATTCGACTTTGTCCCCTATTTAATCTTTTTGTGCATTTAATTCCGGGGCAGCCCGCTTACATCGGACGGGCGTTTTTTAATTTTTTTTTAAAACTCTGTTCCTTCGTAAACGTGTGGTGGACCCAAATTAAACCGACCTTGTGCAGCATTGCAATAGGTCAGTCAGTCAATTAATTGCTATACGCGATACACGATTGTGCGATCTTGTCTCTTTCGAGACATGACTGAATATTTTCCCGCAGTATTTAGATGGATTTAGATTGAAATGTAGTTGGTATACTCCTCGCAGAGAGGTAGGAGCCATCCAAAGATGGTGAATGGTAGAAGATTTGGATAGAATCCTGGACAATGTATACATTTTGACTAGTGTAAGTTGAACTTAGGCTTATTTTTTTAAAACTCAAGTGCAAATCGGATCTCTGTATTGCTATGTGTTGTCAGTTCTTCAATATGGCAGTGAATGCAGGACAATATCATCAAAGATGAAGGAAAAACTGGAAGCAACTGAGATGTGGTTCTACAGAAGGATGCTGCGAATATCATGGATTGAGCATGTGAGTAATGATAGGTTTTTTGATATTGATGGAAACGAAAAGGAAATTAATACTGAGCATTAGGAAGAGACAGCTGAAGTTCCTGGGACATACAATGAGGAAGGAGGGCTTGGAGAAACTGATACTAACAGGCCAGATAGAGGGAAAAAGAGACAGGGGAAAGCAAGGGGTAACATATTTGAAGGACCTAATCAGGTGGATGATGGAACGAGGGTTGCATGTTGTAACAGGAGGAGAAATGCTAAGAGCCACCAGGAATAGGAAGACGTGGAAAGCCATGATCGCCTACGTCCTGAAAGGACAGGGCACATAGAAGGAGAAGAAGAAGAAGAAGAAGAAGAAGAAGAAAAAGAAGAAGAAGAAGAAAACTAGTTCGATGTTTACCTTTTTGACTCTAGGACAAAACGGATCTGTGTTTACATTTCTGACTCCCCTGATTTCTATAAATATCTTTACGACTTTCTTGATCTGCATCTGCCTTTTCGATTTTTGTGCAAACCAGATCTGCGTCTAAATTTGGTATAGTGGTATGGTGGACCTAAATTAAGCCAACCGTATGTAGCATTTGCTATCAGGATTAGGCAAGTAAGCATTATATTCATTAGCATTCTTAACATAAACATAGACGATTTTTTTAAGAAAAGGATACAAAAATTATTAAAATCTTTGCGACTCATTATTTTACATAAATGATTCATACCGGGATTCATTATTAGCTGCCACAAACGTAACAAATTAAGATGACACCGTGTTGATAACAGACGCAGAAAGGAAAAATTCAAGAACTCTTACAGAACATCATGATGGAAAGCGTGAAGAAAGGACTGAACATCAATTCCAAGAAGACAGAATGCATGGTCTTAGCAGAAGAAACAGCCTAACTTGCATTTTTTTTATCATTTTACTCCAAGCAAGGCGGACCGTCACTAGTTTACAGGGGGTTGCAATAAGAGAAAAGACTGGGTACAGGGGGTATTGAAAACAGAAAGGATGAAAGATGAATTGAATTCAAGAAAATAGAAGATGACAGTTGATGCTGCATTTAAATTTTTGACATTGTAGCTACCAGAGAAGAAAGTAAATGGGAGGGAGTTCCACAGGCAGCAGGTGCGATAAAAGAAACTATTAGAATAGAAGTGGGTGTTACATTTAGGTATTTCAAGAGTAAAACGGTAGGAACTAGATACCACTCGAGTAGCACGTTTATATTCGCGTAGACGGGCACCAGATAAAAAAGCTTATCAGAGCAGTTGCCATGAAAATATTTGTAGAAAAGACAGAGGGAAGACACGTTATGTCGGTGAGAAAGTGACTAAAGTCAGAATGTCAAGTCAGGATCGACTACATTACAGATCCTTCTTTGAATTTTGTCGAGAACTTTGAGAAGGAATAGCAGGATCACCCGATAAGCTATGGCAACAGTATTCAATGCATAGACGAGTTGTAGAGTTATAAATGTGTAAGACGGATTCTGACGAGAAAAACTTTCCCACCATTTATAGCGACTGATCATATATATGAATTTGATTTGAATTTGAAAGTGACCTTGAGTCGTTCAAAATATGGGGTTTTGTTGAGACTATGACCATTTGTCATGCCTAAAGAAAATCCGCCGCCTGATCACTGAGAATGCGCAATGATACATGCTTGGCGCGTGTTACTGCAAATTACACAAAACGAAATATACAGTGCTGAGATTAATTCAAAGGTCATCTAAATCTAGGGAAATTGTAGATTAAAAACATATTTGCGATTATACCGCAGGTTATTCAAATCAAAGGAAAGATAACTTTCATGTAAATCTTGGGAACTTACAGAGATCTATTTTTGCTCTGTCAGTAAATAAGTTTATTTGCTGAATTGTTTTTTTTAATCATTCACTCAGTGAAAGGTAGTAAAATTACTAATAGACAAGTGACTAGTGAGTATGAAAGAGTTAAAAAAAAAAGAAAAGCAAACATTATTAACCCTAGAACACTAACCACGAATTAAAGTTACACCACTACTAACCGTGGGTATATCATACCCGGTTTTGAAAATATTTAAAAAAAAAATAAATTAAATATTTTGAAATATTTATTTGAAAACATTTACATGCAGGCACTTCAAACTTTGTACTTTGAGTTTACAGGAACTGTAAAACATATTATTTAGACAAGAAAATCAGGTACTGAAAATTGTAATTAAAAAATAGGAAAATTTACTCTGTGTACTATATACGGGTTAAATACTATATACGGGTTAAATCAGTCTCTTCCCTCCAGTTATGGGTTAAATAATAGGACAGATTGGGTTCTATAGCCTTCTATTGCTAAATCAAAGGCAACCTACTTCGGGATAATCTTCTTCCCAGTCAGTCATGTTTCTTTCGAGACATGATCGCCCAAAGCGTGTATCACGTATGGCACTTAACCGACTGACTATATACGGATGGTTAGTGTTATAGGGTTAAGGAGCAAGAACAATAGAAGAAGAGTAATCCAGAAGACAGTAGATAACGAGTGACATCGCATTTAAATTTTTGAAGGTCAAAGTCAGCTGGAAATCATGGTGTCGGGAGAGAGTTCCACCGTTGAGAAGGTACGAGAAAAGATATTGTTAGAATAGAACTTACGGCAATGTCTTGCCAAATCAGTTGTAAAATAATGAAGCCTAATTTAGTACTGCGCTTCAATTTATAAATTCTAGCTAACATTAATGTATTTCTAGAAAAGAGAAACAACTTTGCGGCGGCGGGAAAGTGACAGAAGCCGAATCACAAGATTTAAACCTATACTGTTACTGATTCTTTGGATATTATCAAGAATCTCTAGATTATAGCACGAGCACCGGCCTATACGTGACAGCAATAATAATATTGTGGACAAGTTGCAAACTTATAAATATGTAAGACAAGCAGTATAGCCCGGCGTTGCTCGGGTGTAATGAAAGCTTTAAAACTAATCCATGGTCCTGGAGCTCAGACTCAGCCTAAAGAATATTTGTGTGAAGTTTGGTGAGAATCGGATAAAAATTGTGGATTTGTATAAAGGACATAAAGACAGAAAAAACAGACACGCACACACAAACATCTTGCCTTTTATATATATATATATATATATATACATGAATGATTTTCTGCGCTATTGTGAGAACTGCAACATTTGAATATCGTTTCTTATGTCTTTGTCTATGAGTGTATCAAATTTGATTAAAATTGGACCACTCCTTCTATAACCCGATTTTTTCGATTATCGATTTTCGATATTTATTGGGGGTACCTGGACACAAAGCCTAGCTAAGAGCACTGGCAGACGCTTATAGTACAACTGTGTAAATTTTCAAGAAAATAGGTTCAGCCGTTTCGGATTCTATAGGTAACGGAGACACACACAGACACATACACACACAGACAAGTTCCATTTATAAATAAGTTTAGATAGATAGATTCTGAAGAGAAAAACAATTTTCTACTCCGAAGGAACCAGCGAATCGACCAGAATTTCGTAAAATTCTTGGGAACTTGAATTTTATTTTTGCTTTACCTGTAAAACAGTTTATTTGTTCAATTTATCGAAAATATTTAACTTTTGTGTTTGTATAAAGAACCTTTTAATTCAGTATTTACAAAGCGCGATTATTTTCTCTGCACAAAGCTTCTACATTCTAAGGTTGTCGGTCCGATCATATTCTAATTTCGGTCAGACGAACCGGAACCTTGTAGACATTACGTGACTGGCCGAAGAGATTAGAAGCCTTGAAGCGCCTGATTATTCTGTCAATCATCTGTGCACTTTGTGAAGTGGATACCAACACAATTTGATTGGAGCATTAATGAGAAATTGTTGGGTTTTGCCGAAAATAAATATGTCACCGAAGAAATGTCAGTGAATTGTTGACTATGTTGAGGTCTGTGTTAAAACAAATCACTTGATGTATAAGCAACGCAATTAAGCTCGACAGAATGCTATTATCGGGGCCATGTTTACTTTTCAAGGAACACAATAACGCGGAGCAACTGATATCTTATTATAAATAATTTTGTCATTTTTGTTCTCTTGATTTCTCGAATTTGAGAACTTCCTGAAATTTAACGTTTTAAAAATGAGAAAGAACAGTTTTTTCATACTTTAACACGTGCATGACCGTGACATTACAACATAAAAATATTTCATTTTGGATAATTTTCACGTTCTAATGAAAGCTAAGCAATTTGTCAACAGTTATATTTGAAGCAAGAAGAAAATTTACAGTAATTTTTAGCAATACAGTTTTGCAGTTATTTTTTGTTACCACAACTCACACCCCTAAAAATGATCACAGAAGAAGATTGAAAGTACTGGGGAACATCGAGAAATAAATAATAAAATCATCTGGCAATGTTACAGCTCTTTTCTTACATCTTTCAATTATAATACGCGAGGTATTATCCGTGAGTATGAACAGATTTTATTAAAGATATACACACACAAGTTTGCAAGTTATTTAATCTAATATGTATAAAATTGCAGTCTAAACACACACACACACACACACACACACACACACACACACACACACACACACATATATATATATATATATATAGAGAGAGAGAGAGAGCACCCCACAAGTGGAGCATATCTCAAATAAAATATATATATATATATATATATATATATATTAGTCATCCACATACAAGCTTGTTTCGCTGTTATATATATATATATATATATATATATATATATATAGGGTTGGTGTGGATAGAATAATATTTCGATATAAGAAAAACAAAAGGCAAAAAAACACTATTCTTAAAAGGGTGCTCAATACAGAGTAGAGCAAATAATATTTATTCAGAATTTATAACATAAGTATGAGCTTAAAACAAAGTAGCTATTTCGTTTTAACACTTCTTGTATCTTGTCAAGTGATGGTGTTGGTTGCAAGATGAAGAGTTTTAAAAAGTTCAAAACTAACCAAATTCCCACAATAGGGAGGCATTTTTAGGTAGTCTGTGATGAACAATCAAAATACAAGTAAATTTACAACATACTACTACTTCATTATATTATTATTCACTTATTATTCACATTATATTATATTCACTACTACTTCATTATATTAATTCACCTAAATGCTGTCCCTCAAAACTTACCATCCACGGGTGATTTGTAGATTCATCAATGATTTAGAAGAATTCATCCAAACAAGTATAATAATCGAATAAACATATTTTTGTTCAATTGTATAAACTGCAGTTGTAGTCGAGCAAACCGACGGTTATGTAGAATATTACGATAATGCGAATGTAGCGATAATTCCGAATTAGTTTTTGCTGAAACCGATTGCAAAATCCGATAGACAGTTAATCTTTAGATCCTTTTACTCTCTTTATTTATTTTAGATTTTCTTTGCACACGTTTCTAACCATTAAAGAAAAACCTTGAAGATCATCTAATGCGCATAATTGAACAGTTCCAGATGAGATTACCACATGCAATAACGTCCTTAAGAACTTAAAATAGGTTAATATAAAAATATTAACGTTTTTTTTTTATGAAGCGCCTTTTATTTATGCTATGGTGTAATGGGCATCAGCTATGAATGATAAATCGAAGAACCAATTTCTAATTCCAGTTGAATAAGTTGCATTCAGTTGCGTGCAAATACCCTTGGGAAAGGTAATAATCCGTCGCTTCTCCCTCAATCTATGGGTTGAATAGCAGGACAGATTGGGTTCTATAGCCTTGGTTGGCAACCAGTCTGCCTTAGAAAAAAATGGCAAACTACTGCAGGAAAAGCTTCTGCCTAGTCAGTCATGGATAGGAAGATACATGATCGCCTAAGCGTATATCACGTATGGCACTTAACTGTCTGACTGACTGATAATCATTATAATCATGTTAGTACCCCACCCAATGATCCTTCGCGTCGACACCCAAAATCTTTGCGGCCAATCGATAGTCGATCACTTTGTTCTAAACTCGGCTCTGTCCCACATTGTGTTCGAGTGATCACAAAACCAGTTTGGGTTGAAAGCCGCCGAAATTCGCTGCATCGATGATCCAGAGAGCGCTGGGAGCCACAATAAGAAAAGGAAATCTTTGTAAAATTAACAATAAGTTGTTTATATAAATACGTTCTGTTAGGTACAGTATTTGGTTGGATTGAGTTAGGTTAGAGTTTATCATTATTGCATGAAGACAACTATAACTCCAAATCACGGCTTCTATAGGATGTAACACTTTATCTACGTTGGTTGGTCTGGCATCAGACTAAAGTCGGAAGTTCTTCTTAGGCAGACAGTCACATTACAACATTTGGATGTGGGTTTATCACTCTTGCATGCAGATAATTATATAATTCCACCCAATGGCTTCTATAGGATATAACACTTAACCTACGTTGGTTGGTCTGGCACCAGGCTAAAGTCGGAAAGTCTTTTAAAGCAGGCAGTCATGTGAAGACACATCTCTTGTGTTATCACGACCCGTACCGATTCAATTCAAAACTCAATTCTCACTCTCGAATTAACTGTCAAATCAACTCTACTGTCTAAAAACCCACCGACTCTTGCATCTAGTGGAGATGCTCGTGACGCACAATGGGCACGTTAGCATTTCCAAATGACCAATCAGGGATCTTTTGGTCACTTGATTCACCTCGTCTCTTTCTCTCCTGTGTATGTACCTCTTACCACTGCCTCAGGGGAGTGTTACGTTTTTCGACTTTTCCAATATTCCACCAGGGCCTTCTTCCTCATTGGTCATTTGATCAACTTTATATCCTTCTCTCTTGTGAGTGTGCCTCTTACTACTACCCGAGGGGCGTGGTCCTGTTAAAATGGCCAAATTTTAATTATCGCTCTAAAATTATTTCCCATCGAACCTTTGGTGCGTAGTCGTTTTTCACATCCGTGTTTTATCATTTCAATCTCTCAACCTGAGATGTTTTTCATTATCTACGCTTTCTCGCTTTGTATACAACTGTTTTTTTTAAATCATATCACCGGAAACCACATCCTAAACAAGGAACAAGAGATGAGCCTCTTCACCCGTTCAACAGATGTGGGTGGAGTGTGAACCGGGCGGCCGTAAGAAATTATCTAGCTTTTCTCGAACACATTTTTCTTTTTAATTATCAGTGTCGCAAAATTCCACCCCAAAAAAGAAAACTTTATTTCTGAGAATTCTGTCTTTCTTTCTGACCAGTGGGTGACTAAGGGTCATAAATGTCTTCAACAATTTTCATGCATGGGAAGATTCTGTTTCAAATCATATCTTAGAAAGCTGTCATTTTATCAATGGTCGTTAAATTTTCACAATAACTCACTTTTCGTCATAATGGCTATTCCGAATTGTGTGACAAGAATCTATATCCTTCTGACCAAATTTGTTGCCAGCACTCAAGAGTCATAATTTTTTTTTTTCATCTCAAGTGGTTAATTTTTTTTTTGGTGGCCGTAGTTTCATTTATCTATTTTTCTTGGATGGTCTTCTTTAAATAGATTCTTCCTATCTTCTGGTGGATGAAGAAGAAAGAAAAAATATTCAATTATTATCTCTTCTCCTTTTCTCTGCACCAGAAAAAAGTGTTACAATCATAGTCATCATCATCATCATTATCTATGACCGTGAGTCGTAGAGTCATTGAGCGGTTGTGTCCTAACCTCTACATATCTGGTTGGAAAGGTGTTGAGGTATTCACTCATGCGTAATGTATCATGAGCAAGTAGACAACGGCTGCAAACATAACTATACAACCCAGGTTAGTTCGTTATGTTTAAGAGATTTTTTAGCACTGCTGCGTATCTAGCCAAGCTCATCTACATAAAAATCTTCGCATGGGAAGCGATTTAGTGACCATGCGGCAGTGAGTGCTGGGTTAGATGGTGTCTGTAGCACTCATAAAATGTTCTGAAATAAAAAATATTTGTATGTTGATAAATTCTATTGAACCAATACGCAGACACTTCTTTGAAACGTGAAGTCGGGAAGATAATTTTTAAAACATAATTTTATTTCTTCACTCTTTTTCTGTATCTATCTGTTTATACACAGAGTTGTCTAAAAGTAGGTGTAGAAGTCAAATAACTTACCTTTCGACATGGTGGTCTTCTTTTGTCTCCCTGTAGGAAGGAGAATATTCAAGATTGTGAGACTCACCTTCCTGATGTGTCCAACTAGCGTCCAGTTGGCAGACAAAAATAAACAGGGTTGTAACTGAATACATGTCCCTATGTGGCCCAAAGACAAATGGTGGATATTGTGCTGAATATTTATGGAGCTCAATGTACACACTGAAATTACCAGCCAATCACTGCTTACAGAATAGACTTGCCTGTAACGAATGGAATCTCCTAAGTTGTTATTTGAACCACCTACCAATTTGCCCTGGTGTTTTTTTTGGTCAGTTGGACTCAACTTCTATTCTAGTTGATTACTGGCTGGTTGTTCAATAAGATTCCTACAAAAAAGTAAAATAAAAAAAGTAGAAGTAAATAACATTTATTAAGAGATCACATATACATATTTCAGAATTCAAATAAAAGAGGCCCGTGAGCTTCTCAATTCCAAAGAGATTCTTCCGGCGGACTTTTTTGGGGACTTTGAAAAAATTCTTCGCCGACAAGTTGCTTATGATCCTCTCTGCAGACTGTTTTGGGTCGACCAGTTCTGGGGCGCCATAAGAATTGAGCCAGTTGCATCAAATTTGTCACGAATGCGATAAATGGTTTGTCTCTATGGGCTTTCAGTACCAAATGTTTCAACCCATTTTGTTCTAACGGTTTCAGGATTTTCAGATTTCCAAAATTCCTTTTGACATCCATTTTCTTTCATCGGATTCTAAATTATTCTCTATTATTGGTTCTCTGAATTATTTGACCCCCCCCAAAAAAAAAACAAAAAACAAAAACAAAAACAAACTGATTAAATTCATAGAAATTTAGTTGCAAAATTTAAAATAACATAGCACAAATACCATATTTATAAAGAACACCATTGTAATACCATAACCGATACACAAACCTAATCCACCAACTGTTCACCTATTTTTGGACTACTCTGTATATTTGTGTATGCGAGTGCGCGTGTGTGTGTATGCGAGTGCGCGCGTGTGTATATTTGTATATGGGATATAACTGAAATTAAAAGAACTATTTTAATCTTATACATTATTTTCAGCCAGTCACAGGATCCCAAATTTAATGTTTTAAAAGTGCACTTGTGAAAAGTTCTCAGCCAGGTCTTAAATTCTAAAACCGGATGAAATATCGGAACATTTAAGTTGGTACCCCCACTAAATCGCTGAAAAAACCAAAAAAACAAAAAAAACAACAGCATAATATGAAGAAAAAAGGCACCAAATTTAATAAAAACAATTTTTTTTTCGTCAAAATGTTTATGTTATTATTAAGAGACAAGACCAAAGTATTTTTTAATCATTTAAATTTTTAAAAAATCTTTTCTAACACGTTCGACATTTTGGTAAAAATCTTGTTTTTATTTTCATTAGCGGGGAGCCGAATCGTTACGAGAATTTACAACGGAAAACGTAAGAACATTTTTCTCTGGTGACAAACACATTAATTTGGAAATTCTTGCAAAAATCAAATAATTTTCGAATTTTAATGAAATTTTCAGGACTTATTTACAAATGAATGAAATTATTTTTGAAACCATTATTTTTAAAAATATTTGTAAAAATAATAGATCTGTTACCGCCCTCTCCACGTAAATTCATGAAATTTCAAGAAAATAAATTCCGCAGGGAAAATTGATATTATTAGTTGAACGCAAGACTCATTGGGGAATGTAAATCATGTACTATTTTAAAAACATTTAGTCCCTTTAACTGAAAATCTGCTCCGAATAATAAAATAAAAAAATGCAATAAAACTATGACATCAACTAGATAAGATTTTAATTGCTTTAAGAAATAATATAAATTTTCGACATTATAATCTGAAGAAAAACATTTTTCGATTAATAATGAAATTTTAAAAGAATTGTTTTCATTTTTGTTATTTATATTATAATAATTTGTAAAGTTTCAAAAATATTTTACAAATATTTCTAAGACTTGTAGACGTTAGGTTGGTAGGTTATAAAGTGAAGACTATATTTACTAATCGAAAATTAAAAATGTTCAATACAAATCATCTCGCATTGTATTTTAAAAATAATTTTCAATTTGTTTTTTGTATATTTTAAAGTTTTTTTTGTATGGTAATTTTTATGTGTACATTGAAAGGACTTGTGTTTCAGGGATTCTTCCCATTACCGGAAAAACATTTTACAATTATGTCACATCTGATCAGCATACGCTTATATTATCTCGCATCTGGTGAGCTGTCAACACATTTTAAATATACGGCAGATAGGTTAAAAAGTTCAACGCTGTGATTAAAAAATAGTTTTATTGTAAATCTCATGCTATAAATAAGTAATACTTTAACATTAAATCTGCTAATTTTCCAAAGAAAACGTGTCTTAGAGTTATATTTTATTTTTTGCAAGATTTATAGAATCGAGGATTAACTTTTGTTTACAAAGATTTTACGATAAAAATATCAGCAATACATTTTTATTAAAAAGGTTGCAACTAAACATTTTTAAAGCAAAATAACCAATAATACATTTTATCTGTAGTTTTATCTGTAGTTAAAGTAGTTAAAGGCATACAACAAAAAATTCAAAATATATATTATAGCTGAAGCCATAAAACAAAACTGTGTTCAAAATATTTAGATTATGGCATCAAATAGCCCACAGAGGTAGATATGACACTAAACAAAATCAACCAATCAACAATGCCTATTTATAGTAAAATGAACAACACATATGTAAAGCAAAATAACCAGCCATACATTTTAACTGTAGTTGGAGGTATACACCGAAGTTCAAAATATAAATTATAGCTGAAGCCATAAAACTGTGATCAGAATATTTAGATTTCGCCATTGAATGACTCATGGGGGTGTTGATATGTAGCTAAACAAAATCAACCAACCAAACCAAACAACCAAGATAAAATAATTATTTCGTGACTTTAATCAATAGAATATCTTTAAACTGTATTCCAAAATATAACTTCATCTTTTTTTCTCAATTGGAGTAGATAGACTTAACTATCGCCCGGTTCACACTCCACCCATATCTATTGAACGGGTGAATAGGCTCATCTCTTGTTCCCTGTTTAGGATGTTTTTTTTCCAATCACCTTTCACTTTTTTTTTCTCTTTTTTTTTTCTCAATTGGAGTAAATAGACTAAACTATCGCCCGGTTCACACTCCACCGATATATATTGAACAGGTGTAGAGTCTCATCCCTTGTTCCCTGCTTAGGATGTGGTTTCCGGCTTTCTCTTTTCCAATCATTTTACTCTTAAGTAGCCCCATGCTCATCAGTGGCATCACCGCCTTGCTTGGGGTGATATGATTAAAAAAACAAAAAAACTACAGCATAAAATGCACATAACACAATCTCTAGTAATCACGTCTACACAGACATGTATATGCACAAAAGCTTAGTATCATCTACCATGTACTAAGCTGTGAAGGCAGAATAACATTTTTTTTTTACTTCAAAGCTCTTAAGAAAATTAACTAACCGGCAGTAAATGACATATAAGGAGTTGTTATGCCGTTAAACAAACAACAACAATTTATAGGTGCAGTCACATGAGCGGGCGGAATGCTCGTTTTCAGACTATGTCTCCTCAGAGACGCAGCATAGATAATGACGCAGACAGGCGGTGCAGTGTCTGTATTTAGAGAAATAATGTTGTGGTTTTGACCATTCCGACATTGACTATTTTATTTTATTTTATTCGTGGACACGTCTTACAGCGAATAATTGTATTCATTATTCTGGCTGGAGTCATAGAGACAACCCTGTGATTCTTGACTTGATCACGAAATGTGCGTGGACGTTTTCATTCGTGCGCAAAAATATTTATTTTAATATCGGAAACAAGTGAGGATTTTTCCCCGACAATGCTCGAAAAGAACTGGATAGTTAGATTTACTTTTTTGTTTTCGAGTTATCTATCATTTCCAGGTTATTTAAAGCCAGAACATAAGAACTGTAAGAATGTTTTTTGAGATAATAATGATTTAGTGATGCAGGTCTTACTAATTAACCCACTGCTGGGGGAAAAATGCGAATTCATATCTTTTTCAACGGTATTCGCGATAAAAGAGCTGGAATCTGAAATTGTTCTAATATGTATGTGTGTATGTGTGTGTGTGTGTGTGTGTGTGTGTGTGTGTGTGTGTCTTTGGCGGTAAAAACAATAATTTTATTACATTCGGCCATGCCAAATATTAAAACAAACATACTAGTCGACCTGTTTCGTACCCATTCGTCAGAACTGTAACAGAGAAATATTATGAAGACTATGCACATTTATCATGGGGGACATGAATGAAAAAGAGGGAAAATCATTTATTTTGCTAAAATTAACTCACCTGAAGATGCTAGAGACCTAGTAAAGCAAGTCCATGCAAACGCTCTCTTTGTTTACAAAAAGAGGGCCGCCCCGACTTGATAAACAATGTCTCCAACACCTTAAGATAGAACAAAGAGCGTGACCTGGCCAAAACAGAAATTCAGTCCACACTGGTATTTACTATCTTCCTACTAGAGCAGATGCCCGATTTGGATACGGCTCAAGGCCAATTAAAGTTGGAAATCCGACCCCGTAAGCTCGGCCAAAAATATTCCGTAGACCCTGCTTAATTTAGGGTCGGGATCTTATCCGAGACTCTACCCTTAGGACGATCCTCGTTTAGGTTTCTTTCCGCTCGGAGGCAGAGAAGTTGATCAAGAGAGAGTGGCGGTTAGAGAACCAATCTACATTGGTATTTACCAACTTACCACCAAGGTGAGTGCGACACAGGGTCAATTAATGTGGGGATTCGTTAAGCTCAGCTAAAAATATCCCGTAGACCCTGCTTAAGGCATTGTTGGGCTCTTGTCTGTTCATCCCCAACGAGACTCTACTCTTCGGCGGAGCCATGTTTAGGTTTCCGTTTCTGCCTGGTGGCAGAGAGTTGATCAAGGGAGAGTGGCAGTTCACTCAAAAATGAACCCGTCCACACTGGTGTTTAGCACCTTCTCACCAAGTTGGATGTGACACAAGGTCAATAAAGTGGGGATTCTGAGCCCTTAAGCTTAGCCAAAAATATTCCGTAGACCAAAGGTTAGGCTCTTGTCTATTCACCCTAGACGAGACGCTACCCTTCGGCGGAACCTTGTCTGAGTCTCTCTCGGAAGCAGAGAGTTGACTAAGAGAGAGTACCGGTTAGAGAACGTCCACACTAAAATCCAGAACGCAACTCGAATTATTTATTAGATGATACGTATTACGAATGGCATCGTCAGACGAAAAATTATTGTTCATTATTTTTGCAGGTACGTATTGCTTAATCCTAACATCCAAGCATTGCGTCGTTCTACTTATGTAGTCGACTCCGCAACTACATCTAAAATTGTAAATAACAGAGTTTAATGTAATGGGGAAGGTTAAATAATCTTTACGCATAGAATGCGTACATTAGCTGCAAAATACTATTAACGTGAACTTGATGAAATACGTTTGGCAAAAACTCACTAACCCTACCTCACCACAGTATTCGAAGATAGACTGGATATCTTCTAACCGTTAACGGTTTAATTTTATTTAATTCTTATCCAATTAGAAACAAAGAAGAGAGTACCTAATTACCATACCATTTCTTTTACGGATACGGAAAATTTCATAGACGAGACATGTGAGTCATAAGGAGGCTTAAAAATGGGAACTAGAAAAACATATTTAAATCAGAAAGAGGCAGATGAAATTACTGGGATATATTAGGAGGAAGGAGGGTTTGAAATATTTGATGCTCATATAGTTTTTGAGCGTAACAGTGAGTAACATAGCTTACGAGAGGATGACGAAGGAGGAGCAATGAGGATAATGACGAGTCAGATGTTGCTAAGAGACAGAAAATTGTGAAGAGACATGATCACCCACATTCTGAAGGGAGACGGAACATATATAATGTGGTGCCCCTATGACTTATGACCTCCGTTCCAATTTCTAATTAATTGGGCACATGCTCACCTCTTTAAGGAAACATGTTGCTAGCATGGACCATGTGCGGACAATTTACAGAGAGAACAATTGGTTGACGCTTTAAGGTTTTTTCAAATTTTGTTTTCTTTTAATCATATCACCTCGAGCAAGGCGGTAACGCCACTGATATGCAGGGGGCTACATAAGAGTAGAAGTACTAGATAGAAGAGAGTGAAGAGAAGGACAAACCATTTAGAAAGGAGCAAGAGAAGGGAGGGAATACAGGTGTGATGACAGTTGCAGAGCCGGAGAGAAAAGAAAGCATATACAGGGTGGTGAGGAAAGAACTAGGGTCAAGTGGTTAAGAGATGAGTATTGACC
This sequence comes from Ascarosepion bandense, assembly GCA_037127315.1. Lineage (NCBI taxonomy): Eukaryota > Metazoa > Mollusca > Cephalopoda > Sepiida > Sepiidae > Ascarosepion > Ascarosepion bandense. The sequence continues at coordinate 1,522,356 of JBBBDQ010000138.1, forward strand.
TTGCATTTGGATTCCTGGAGCTTGTAGCCGTCAGAAAAGCAAGAATAAGGAAGAGAGTTCCACATTCGGAGAAGTGCGAGGAAAGAAGCTGCAGGAGTAGAATTCAAGCTCTCATTCCAGATTTTTTTCGAACGTTCTTTCTACGCCCTTCAGTATTTATCATGGAGTTTGTCAAGACAGAACGAGAAGAAATTTGAGGGATACGCCTATATTGTTGATAAAACTAGGGAATCCAAAAGTTATAGGAGGTGTGGATATCGGACACAGTGCAACGGTTGACTGACAACAATCGATGATGTAATTAGCAGAACACCTTCGGAACACTCGCACACATCAACATCTGGACAGTTCGCCGACAGTTTGGAAAATGAATGAAAGCTTGAACTTGAAAGGACTTAAAACGTTGACCAATTGTCCTGTTTGTGAATTGTCTGCCGGTGAACCGTCCGTCGGTGAATTGTCCGACTACCGCATGAACGGAACGCCTAAGAGGGTTTGATGGAAAATAAAAATCTAATACTTAAAATCAGAAACAGACAGCTGACATTTGTTGGAGACATAACGAGGAGGGAAGGCTTGGAGACTTTGACACTCAGAGCACATTTTGAAAACAAGACGGGAGCTGACGGAACTTGTGTGAATGAATGGCGGAACGAAGTGTAGGAGGGACCGTAAAAAGACTAACATTACTCAGAGTTTCTTCTTTATCTGCTGTGTCCCCCCAGAACGTAAGAGAATATTGGTTCTCCACAACTTCCTGTTCTTTGTAGCTATTAATAATTTCTGTTTTTTTTTCAGTTATTTCTCCTAAACTCTGTTCAGCCATCCATTTACTCAGGCTCAGCATGTATGTTATGCTTTATGTTTCTGTTTCTTTTGCCTTCAATCTGTCCTGTATCAGATTCTCCAAGCCTTCTTTCCTCATTATGTGTCCTAGAAACTGTCTCTTCCTGATGTTGCCTTTTTGTTTTCATTTTCTAAAGCTTCGTCGTTGTTCACATGTTCGGTCCATGGTTTCTCAGTATCCTTCTGTAGAACCACATTTCTGCTGCTTCATGTATCTTCATCTTTGAGGAGATTTTCTCACACACAGATATCAAGTAACAGCTTAGTAATGATTTTCATGTTTCCATCTAAGTTTTTCTATTTCTTAGAAATCTGCGTACCTTTCAGAAAATAAAAAAAAGCTAAAAATTTATTTTTTTATCATTTCACCCCAAGTTAGGCTGAACCGCCACCCAGTTTGCAGAGGGTTACAATGAGAGAAAAGACTGGGTACAGGGTGTATTTAAGAAAGGATAAGAGATGAATGGGATTTAAGAAGATAGAAAACAGCAATTGACATTGCATTTAAATTTTTGGACATTGTAGCTATCAGGGAAACAAGTAAACATAAGGGATTTCCACAGGTGGGATGTGCGAGAAAAGAAACTGTCCGAGGAGAAGTGACGGTTACATTTAACTATTTTAACAGTAAAAAGATGAGACCTAGATGGTCAGCTTAGTAACCTTCTTAAATTTACGTGGACCGGGCTTCAATGAAAAAAGCTCATCAGAGCAGGTGCCATGAAAATATTTGTAGAAAAGACAGAGGGAAGTCACCTCACGTCTCTTCTTTTAAACGTCTCCGCTTTCTATGAACTGGTTTTTCATACATCTAAAAAAAATTAGATGACAGTGAATGTTGGACAATATCATCAAAGATGAAGGAAAAACTTGAAGCAACTGAAATGTGGTTCTTTAGAAGGATGCTGTGAATATCATGGATCAAGCATGTGAGCAATTATGAGGTCTTAGAAATGATAGAAACAAAAAGGAAATTAATACTGAGCATCAGGAAGAGACAGCTGAAGTTCCTGGGACATGCAATGAAGAAGGAGTGCTTGGACAACGTGATACTAACAGACCAGATAGAGGGGAAAAGAGACAGGGGAAAGCTACGGATAACATATTTGAAGGATCTAATCAGGTGGATGACGGAACGAGGGTTGCATGGTGTAGCAGGAGAAGGCGCGCTCAGAGTTACCAGTTGCCATGGCCAAAAAAGGTTGGGAAACACTGCTTTAGACAGTGGTATGACATGAGATTTCTGCGTATGGAAACTGAATATCTGATAAATATTAAATTTGAAATTTTCTACCTCGAATGAAATTGCTTTTCTGTTAAATAAGAAAGAAGTTGTAATCAAACGGTGCTCATCCAAACCGTGTTACGAAAGAGGATACTGTATATTTGAGATTACGACGAATAATGTAAACAAGATGCAAAGTTGCAAGATCATTAGAATAACACATTGCAGATTACAATAAATGGTAACAATGGCATGTTTTTAATTTTTCTATCGGGGGAGGGGCATCTTTATCTGTTCCTATCTATCTATCTATCTATCTATCTATCTATCTATCTATCTATCTATCTATCTATCTCAGTGTGTTCTTTCTTTATCTATCTATCTATCTATCTATCTATCTATCTATCTATCTATCTATCTATCTATCTATCTATCTATCCCAATGTGTTCTTTCTTTATCTATCTATCTATCTATCTATCTATCTATCTATCTATCTATCTATCTATCTATCTATCTATCTATCTATCTATCTATGTTCCTATTAATCTTTTTATGTATGTATGTATGTATGTATGTATGTATGTATTTATCTATCTATTCTGTTCATATCTATCTATTTCTGTTCCTACTAATCTTTTTATGTATGTATCTTTTTTATCTATCTATCTATCTATCTATCTATCTATCTATCTCGTTTATATATCTCTAATTATATAACTATCTATCTCTAACTCTAACGTACATAACATACGCACTGGAAATATTACACGAAATGCATTCGTCATGAAATGCATAGAACTAATTTATAAAGTAAATAATAGCATATCGTGTCTATAAAGTTACATATGATAACAACAATCTCGTACAATGTTCGTTTATATATTTGTTTATTGATGTTCATCGTATCATCGTCTTTATCATTAGATTCTGTTGTTGATAACTGATAGAATTTTGGTAGTAATTGTTTTTGGCCGACAAAATCTTTACAGTTGCTGGTTGCTTCTTAATGTTACCATAGAAATTTTTGAATGGCAATATTCGAGGCTCACATTTGCATTATATCCCGCGTTTGAAATATAAGAGCTGCAGGGGGTCAACATGAGAAGCAACATAATTGTTGTTCGCTAATTTGAAAAGCGTTGACTTGGAGACGATGCATCACTATTATTTATATCATATAGCTCCACTCGTAGAAATTTAACGAGTGTTGCCACCTAAGATAATACTTTGGCATATTAGCAGCTTTAGTATAGTTACGGTAACGAATTCTTCTTCTATGTGCGTTGTCTTTTCAGAACGTAGGCGATCATGGCTTTCCACGTCTTCCTATCCCTAGTGGCTCTTAGTACGTTTTCTCCTGTTATACCTCGCAACCCCCGTTCCGTCATCCACCTGATCAGGCCCTTTAAATATGTTATCCGCTGCCTTCCTCTGTCTCTTTTTCCTTCTATCTGACCTGTCAGTATCAGGTTTTCCAAGCACTCTTTTTTCATTGCATGTCCCAGGGACTTCAGTTGTCTCTTCTTGATGCTCACTATTAATTTTCTTTTCGTTGCCATTCTTTCCAACACCTCATCATTGTTCACAGGCTCGGTCCATGATATCCGCAGCATCCTTCTACATTTACGCTGCTTCAAGTATTTCCTCATCTTTGGTGATATTGTCCAGAATTTACTACTGTATTGAAGAACTGACATCACATAGCAATCTAGCACTCTCTTCTTTGTTTCTATTGAAATTTTCCTGTGTCTTAGTATTTTACTCAGCTTCTGGAACGCGCCCTTCGCTTTGCCAATTCGCCTTCGTATCTCTGTGTCGCATTTTCCATCTCCTTTTAACATATTTCTTAGGTACTTATATTTTTGTACTTGCTTGGTTCTAGTATTTGGCATTTTGGATTGCTCTTTTTGCTGATGACCATGCATTCATAGCTTTCAATGTTTCCCTATAACTGGTGGCTCTTATTATGTTTTCTCCTGTTATACCTCGCAACCCCCGTTCCGTCATACATTACAGTTTATATGTAGTCCCTTTTTGTCACTCTCCACAGCTACCTTCTGTAGGAGGTCTTTAAGTTTTCTTTCCGTGTCTGCAATCAGTAACAGAAACAAAGAAAAACTTTTAAAAGAAGACGAAGAAAAAATGTAGAAGAAAATAACGAAGAAATGAAGAACAAATAAAAAAATGTGTGAAACTATGAAGGAAAAGGAAAAAGTATGGAGATATTAAAAAAAGAAAGAAAGCAAAGAAAAAACCCAAAGAAAGAAAGAAAAATGGAACAAGACTGAGGAAGAAAGAATGAAAGAAAAAAATATTGAGGAAATATTATAAAAAAAGAAAGAAGAAAGAAAATAACATAAAGAGTTAAAGAATGAATAAACGAAAGTGTGAAGAAAGAAATAAAAAAGAAGGTTTAAGGAAATATTAAGAAAGAACGCGAGAAAATATTAAGAAAAAGTGAAGCGTCGAGTGGGTATTAAAGAAGAAAGGAAGAAATGAGAGAATATTAAGAAAGAGGAAAATATTAAGATGAAAGAGTGGGGAATATATTAAGAAAGAAAAATAAATAAAATAAAACCCAAGTCGAGAGCTATTACGACATTGGAGCGCTGAAACACTTCCGGTTGAGTAACAGTTAATCAGCCCGTACCTTTCTGCAAAGTGTAATGGTCGTATATACAAACGAGCAGAATAATAAAATAAGGTAAATATTCCAATTGATATTTTAACTGTAGTAGAATTATTAGAGATAATTCATATTAATTTAAATGTAAGCTTTAATGAACTAATACTTATTTTTTGTAAAAATACAATGCTAAAAGCAGGGATAGATAAGGCTGGTCATCATCTGTCTTATAAAATTTAGCTAGCCACAATCATTGACACAAACTATACAATAATCATTGCACAAAAATACGACATTCTTACTTTACTCCAACAAGCATAAGATGACAAACTCTAAATAAAATCCTTACTAATCCCCATTTATGTACAATTTGTCTGTGGGGGTGGGGAATAGAATAACAACATAATAAATTAAAAACTTAGTTAATATTTTTAATATGCATAGTAC
>JBBBDQ010000138.1:1532500-1572500 GCA_037127315.1 Ascarosepion bandense
TTTTCCAATGCAGATATTGACCCACACCGTTATGGTGATTTATATAATTAGTTGGTGCTAACACTGGGAAACCTAATACAAGAAAATCAATTGTTTCTGGATATTTATCACAGAATCTCCATCTGGTGTCAACAATTTTTTTCATTATGTAAACTTTGTAATATCTAGTTAATAATCATTGATTTTGTGCTGCAATAATAAAATCTCCTTTTTTTAGGATTTAAACCCTGTACTATGTAACCAATGATGAGTACGGTGTTTATCTACATCAGCTTGTTTTGTACGGGCAAACTAATGATCATGAAAAGTTTTATCTATCTATAATTTCTGTATTTGATACATTGCGTCTGCTTTTTTCTTTTGTTTTCTGTTTTAGCTTCTTTGTCACTGCAGTAAATATATTATGGTTTATTTGCATTTCTTCACTCACTGGAAATTGCCATTTGAATTTGTGAGCTTCCTTTAGTACTGAATAAAGTTGTTTTTATTTTTTTTATGTTCTCTGAAACATATCATCATCCAATCTTTCGTAGTTGCCAGGTATCTTTGAAGAATTATTGTAGTTTTGTAAAACAGTTCTAGTTGAACTAATCCTCAGCCTCCTTTAGATCTGGGCACATAATACGGACCATCATGAATGATGCATACGGTAGCAGGTGAGAAGATTTCTTGTTTTGACATCCATTCACTTAATGGATGGTCTAATTAAGGATTTTGGAAAGACATTTCACCACAGAGACAGCCAAAGTGTTTATGCTGATATTCTTTTTTTGCGAATTCAACTCGGTATCTAACATCAGACGAACACGCTTGTAGAATTCTTTTCTTACTTTCTCTTTCATTTGGATATGCTATATTCTATCTTTTCCGGTGTCTTCTAGGTCTTTTAGGCTTTTTCTTTGCTCAGTTAACTCACCTTTGTGAAAAATATAGATCTATTAAATGTGTTTCTGTAATTCCCCATTTCTTGAATGCGGAAGCATTTTATTTTCATCAAGAAAAAAGAAAGTACATTTCGTCAGGATAGACGTGAGCAATTTATATATGGTGGACAGACATATTATTAGCTCATAATTGTTTTGATCATCTGTTTCATCTGTTTTAGGTAGGAGATATGGAATACCTCCTGTGATCCATTCTAGAATTTCATCGGGGTTACTAATTAGCAATGATAAAATTTGTGCAAGGGTTTTATGAATTGATGGCAGATAATAGAGATGTTGGAGCTTGTCTGACATTACTCATGGTTTTAATGTTTCATTCTCGTCGAGTTTTACCCTTCACTATTTTTTCTCGCTTGATCAACTTTACTGAATATAATCAGACAACGTAGCTTTGGATTTTAAAATATCCCGCCATTATTCTAAATCCCAACCTCCGTCAATTCTCACTATAACATTAATAGCAGCTGGATGTTGACTTCAAGATCCTTGTATTTTCATAGTTTTTTTTAAAAGATCTTCAAAGATGCATTATAATCTTCAGAGACTGCCATGTCAATAAGGAAAGCACATTCTGTTCTCGTGGTCTTTGATCACGATGTCTTTGAATCGCTCTAGATATTTTTCCAAAAACGTTTGGATTTCTTCAGTAGATGATAGCTTTTTGAATTCTATAACTGCTTTTCCAATTTAACTGTAATTGTTCTTGAGGTTTGTTTGGAATATCTAATTTTGCCGATAGACCCTACAACGCTTTTCGTGTTGTATTCTTGTTCCTCCTCTTTTTTTCTTTTTTTCTTTTTTTTTGATCTTTGTTGTATACTCATTTTTTCTGTTTCAAACAGAGACCAAAGGTGAGAAATTAAATCATGATATTTTCCATTGTTTTTTTTTTTTGAAAAAAAAAAGAAAAAAAGAAAACCTAATATCACACACATTTGGCATAAATAAAGCTCATTGTAAAGTGTGAGCTGTACTTGTGAGTACAACTTTTAGATTTCTTTAACGCTTTGTCTACCAGGGATCCTTTCAATGAGTCTATCAGTGACTTTTCCAGTCAAACAGTAGGCTTCAACTACTACTACAACAAGAATTATCTCATTATTATTATTATTGTGTCATTTTTCATCATATTTCGATTTCTGCTTTGGTCTCACTACCAACCAAGTCTGCGGGGAGACCTAAGGCAGGTAGTGACGTGTTGTTATGGCTCCATTTCATGTTTTTCTATCTTCCCTATCATCTCCAGCATTACATAGATAAAGTTTTCCTTAGTGTGTGGGCTGTACTTAATAAGACAATTTTTTGTATATCACTTAAGCTGGGGTTTCCAGGGATTCTTTCAATGTGTTGTTTTGTTCCTTTTTTTATCATTCCAAGTGCACCTACTATCACTGGCACAACTCTTGTTTTCAATTTCCACATTTTTTCTATTTCAATTTCCAGGTCTTTATATTTTGACAGTTTTTCAAATTCCTTGATTGCTATGTTACAATCCGCTGGACAAGCCATATCAATTAATAGACAAGTTTTCTCCTTCTGGTTTTTAACAATAATGTCTAGCCTGTTTGCTTCAATTTTTCTGTCTGTGTAGATGGTGTAATCCCATAGAATGGTTACATCTTCTATTTCTGTAACCGGTGCTGGATGATATTCATACCAGTGTTTGTTTACAGCTTTTCCATAATGTTTGCACATTGCCCAATGTAAATATTGCCCAACTCTATCGTGGCGATTTTTATATTCGTTTGGGGCAAGCACAGGACAGCCTGAGATTAGGTGGTCTATTGTTTCTTGGTGTTTATCACAAAACCTGCATTTTGGATCCATATTATTATGCATAATATTTGCCTGAAAGTTTCACGTGAAAAGACTTTGGTCTTGTGCTGCAAGTATAAATCCTTCAGTTTCAGACTTTAATCCAGATGCACGTAACCATCGATGAGTATTAACTTTGTCAACATTGGATTTATTGGCACGTACTGGATATTGGCCATGCAGAGGTTTGTCTTGCCAGCGCTGTTTCAGTTTTTCAAGAGCTTTATCTTTGGCTTTCATTTTCATATTCTTTGCCGCAATAGTTGGTTCTTGGCTTCTGTTTTGCTTTTCTACAGAATCTACTAACTGTAAATCTTGTTTGTATTTACTGCCTTCTTTTATTATTGAATATTTTTTCTTCATGTTGCCTTACTAATTGTATCATCCAATCCTTTGTTGTTTCTATGTATGTTAGTAAGCCAATAGTTGTTGTCTTGTATGACAATTCCAGCTGAATAAGACCTCACCTTCTTTACGGGGTATGTATAGACGGTCTACATCAGCCTTTGGATGATGCATCTTATGCTTAGAAAGAAGCTTTCTTGTTTTAGCATCCATTCGCCTGATGTCGTTTAGAGTCCAGTTTAAGATATTAAAGCTATATTGGACAACTGGGATTGCAAGGCTATTAATGGCAATAACTCTGTTCTGTGAATTTAATTCAGTTTTTAATATCATTCGTAGCTTTCTATAGTACTCTTTACGCACTATTTCTTTCATTTTTTTATGGTGAATGTTTTCGCTCTCATTTACACCTAGGTATTTATAAGCTTCTTCTGGTTTCAATTCTTTTATTGTTACAGCAGGGTCTAGGCTAATTGAGGATGTTTCTTGTATTGATCCACGTAAAACTGTAGCTTTAGCACATTTATTCAAATTAAATTTCATTCCAATGTCTTCGCTGAAGCATTTTACAGTTTGCAGAAGACCTTCCAGCTCATTATCATTCTTAGCATATAACTTTAAGTCATCTATGTAAAATAGATGGCTTATTTTCTTTTGGCCTATTTTATAACCACATTCTGTCTTATTAAGTTGACTGGTTAGTGCTATTAATGATATGCAGAATAGTAAGGGAAATAAAGAATCACCTTGAAATATACCTCTTTTGATGTTTATTTCATCAGACTTATAGGTTCCATTTATATGATTGAGGTAAAGGGATGTTTTCTATATAGACATGTACTGTTTGATGAAATTGATGATGACGGGCGATATCTTGTATATATTTAAAGTCTTTAAAATCCAGTAATGTGGCACACTATCGAATGCCTTTCGGTAGTCTATCCAGGCAGTACTAAGATTTTTCTTTGTACTGTAGCAGTTTTCCAGGATCATTTTGTTAATTAGCAATTGGTCTTTACATCCATAACAGCCACGTTTGCATCCTTTTTTGTTCAAGCGGTATCATGTCATTTCTTTCTAAGAATAAATATGTCTGTTTTGTTAAAATAGATGTTAATAGTTTATATGTTGTCGGAAGACATGTAATTGGTCTGTAGTTTTTCGGGTTGTTTGTGTCACCATTCTTGGGTAGAAGAAATGTAATTCCTTTGGTCATCCATGCAGGAATTTTAGTGGGATCGTCAACCATTTCTTGAAGTTCTTTGGCTAGTTTTTTATGTGCTGCATTTAAATAATATAGCCAAAAGTTAGGAATTTTATCTATACCTGGGAATTTCCAATTGTGTGCTTTTTTTAGTGCAAATTTAACATCATCTTCTGTAATTCCAGACCATGTCTGTTCGGGTTTATTTTTCATTCGTTCTATCTCCTGCGTAATCCAGTGTACTTCCTTGCTAAGTTCTTTAGGGCAAGCCCATATCTTTTCCCAGAACTGTGTGACTTCTTCCATTCTGGGGGGTACTCTCACTTCAATTCTTTTTTTGCCTATTTCCCTGTAAAATTTCTTTGTATCAGTCTGAAAAATCTTATTTTGTCTTTAAAATCTTGCTCTTTTTTCATAGCGTCTTATTCTTTGAGCCTTCAGTTGGATTTTTTGTTTTATTTTTTCTTTATTTGATAAGACGTCATTTTCATTCCTGATGTTATATTTTTTTTCGGCTCTTCTTCCTTTCCTAGTTCTTACATTTATTCCTCTACTCAGTTCATCCAGTACTGACAGTTCACTTCTAAGCTGTTCGATTTCTTTTTCTATTTTTCTTTTCCAAGGTGGATCTTCACGTCTGCGAGACTGCCTTGTTTTTATTTTGATATTTAATTTTTTTGTTGCTGCTATTGCTGATGCATATATTACTTCGTTAAGATTTGTATGAGGGTCTTCATCCAGTATTGATTTCAGTGCTGCATTGTACAGTTTAATAGTTCGGAGGTTTTGTTTTGTTGGTTGGAATTTTGGGAGCTGTTCACGTTCCTCCATTGTAATATTTTGTATTTGACTTAGATGGTTTTTTATTTCTATCTTGGCTTCCTTTATATTGTTCTTATTTTCCGTCAAATAATTATCTTCGATGTGTTCTGAACTCGTTTTATTTTTGTCTTTTAACTGACTCAGACTCAGATCACACCTTTCCAGCACTTTTAAACTTACATCATTATCTTCGCAGTGATTTGCGTGTTTCACGGTTTCTACATTATGACCTGCGACTTGTTTGATGTTATTACTTTTTATTTCTGATTCCGGTTCCTTTTCATATTTTGTTGATTCGACTCTTCTTGTTACAATTCTTTTAATTTCATGAATTTCAGCCTCTGTCAGTCGGTTATTACGAATAATGTACCTACGTACATTGGCCAATTTATTTTCGTCAATATACTTTCTATTTGCTTGACCAACTTTTTCACGCCAAATGTCATATGTTTGGCGAGTCATGTTTTTTTTTTTAGGTTTGAGTAACGCTTCATGAAATGCAGTCATAACGACTTTGTACTCCTCACGAGACCATTTTATTTTTTCTTTCTTTAAATATACGGTTGTAGATCTAGCTGGTGAATTTTCAGGACCATCATTAGGATTATCCTGGTTGTGGGGACCTGAAGATTCATTCTTTGTGTAGGAGTTTGTTCCTATGGCAGATTTTTCGACCTCAGGTAGGTTCCCTCCTGAAGGACGGGCTCCCTGTTTATCCACTGGAAGAGCCATACTGGACTTTTTATTTCTATTTTTATTTTTCATGTTTTTCCCACGAGTGACGCACGGGTCCAAAAGTCCACCCAAAGTTGCCCGGCACGTTGGGTAACGGTCTTTTACAAACAGGGTCCCGAAGCCTGTAGGGGATCGTTTGTGACCTCATAACGCAGTAGCCATTCACTCCTCGGCACGATTAACACCTTGAGTTGCGGGTTGTTGTTTGGAGTTTTCCTTCTCCTAAATGGGCTGCCAAGCAACATCTGACATAGACGCGATTGGAATTCAAGGAGAAAGACGGCTCAACGAAACAAAACATCAATACTACTAGAGTAGTTTGTTAAAAAAAAAAAAAAAAAAAATTCGATAATATCTAAAGAAAAAAAAATCCTGTTTATATTAAAACAGAATTTCATATTGAGAAAAGAAAAAATTCAAATAGAGAGACGCTTGTTGAAAAAAAAAAAAAAAAAAAAAAACATACTTGGACGTAACGGTCGTTCAACGGAAAAAAAAATAAATGTAATAATTTGTTCGTCCACTTTATCATTTATTTTTTCAATAAAGTCGTTGGTCAAAAATAGGATTATCAGAATAAGATAAATTAAATAAGTAAATTAAATCAATAAATAAATAAAAATAAATATATCAATAAATACGTAGACTTTCTATAAAATAATACCATATAAATTGTTTTTCATCGGATTTAATTTATTTTCTTGTTTTGTTTTGTTTTTAAGAAAATTATAATAATTAAAAAAAAAATTTTACGAAATATCGACAGCTAAAGGAAATATAAAATACGGATGATTTTATTTAGGTTCATTTAAAGAACAAACAGATAAATTAAAATAAAGCAGAATTTCATAAAAAAAAAAAAAATTCGCTAATATCTAAAGAAAAAATCCTGTTTATATTAAAACAGAATTTCATATTGAGAAAAAGAAAAATTCAAAGAGAGAGACGCTGGTTGAAAAAACAAACAAACTTGGACGTAACGGCCGTTCAACGGAAAAAAAAACATCACTGCACTTAGAGAGTATTGTTAAAATAAAAAAAAATAAAAAAACAATTGTTGCTACTATTAACCTTTGTCCTTGCAAAAAAAAAAAAAAAAAAATTCAAAATTTAATAGGAAAGAAAAAGTGGACATACCTTTGAGTTTACTACCGTAACATTTAAAAATAATAATTTGTTCGCCCACTGTATTCTGTGTTATTCTTTCATTAAATCCAACGAGAATAAGATTATCGAAAAATAAATAAATATATAAAATGAACGAACAAATATAAATAAATTATTACATATTATTATTATTATTATTATTATTATTATTATTATTATTATTATTTCAGGTATAGATATGGAATTTGAAAAGCTGCTGAATTCCATATTTGGTAAAAGGTTCATCGATCAATTCAAAGCCGAGCGCCCAGTTGGTTGGATGGATCTGATGATAGCGTTTGAGTCGCGCAAACGCTCAGCGAGTCCATACAAGAACACACCGCTGAACATTTCCCTACCTTTCACCTTTATAGATTACTACAAGAAAATCAAGGTAAGGTGCTTTTTTATTGAATACGAAGCATGGCGCAAAATATATATTTACAGCAAAGCAATACGTCAAATTTGTATTAATCTATATCTTGATCTATCTCCTGAAACAAAGAAGAAAGCGCTCAACTTTGATGTCATATCAGTCCTCATGCGACAGGGAATGCGGACAATATAAAGAGAAGACTTGAAGCAACAGAGATGTGGTTCTGCCGAAGGAACAAATCAAAAATAACCCGTCGATACAGGAAAAACAAATGTTCGGATCGACCGGTTATTTCAATTTGTTAAATGAGCCACATAACAAAACTCATCATCCGGATTCTGATGAACAGAGGGCGTGGATTCGTTAAAGGTACCGGAACGAGGAATGCGATATTCATGCTCAGAATGCGATCTGAACGAGTAATACAAATGCCGAAGGACCTTTATATGTGCTTTATAGACTACGCAAAGGCATTCGACAAAGTACGACACAAAGATTTGATAGACATGCTCGACAACCTCGACATTTTCGGAAAAGACGTTAGGATAATCAAGAATGTATATTGGCTGCAAACCGCTCGTGTGCGGATAGGAAGTGAACTCAGCAGTTATGCAAAAATACAAAAGGGGCGTAAGACAAGGATGCGTTTTCTCACCGGATCTTTTCAACCTGTACAGCAAAGCAATTATGAGAAAAATAAAATCCTTGCCGGGATTCGTCATTGGCGGCCACAATCTCAGCAATATCAGATACGCGGGTGATACGGTGCTGATACGCGGGTGATTCGGTGCTGATACGCGGGTGATTCGGTGCTGATACGCGGGTGATTCGGTGCTGATACGCGGGTGATTCGGTGCAGATACGCGGTTGATACGGTGCCGATTCGCGGGTGATACGGTGCTGATACGCGGGTGATACGGTGCTGATAGCAGACACGTAAAGGAAAATGCAGGTCCTTGTACAGAAGGTAGCAAAAGAAAGTGAAAAGAAAAGAATGAGCATAATTTTTTAAAAAACTGTATGTATGGTCATCAGCAAAAAAGAGGAGCCCATTGTGCCAACTACAAGTCGGAGAAACTATAATAAAACAAGAAAAAATATTCAAGTACCTGGGAAGTCTTTTGACAGAGGATGGAAAGTGCCTCATGGTGATCCAAAGACGCATTGGTATGGCCAAAGACGCATTTTAGAAGCTAACCAGAGTACTGAACGACAGAAAAATCTCATTAGAAACAAATAAAAAAGTTCTTGTTTGCTATGTGATATCTGTGCTTCTATATGGAAGTGAATGTTGAACGATTGTATCAAAAATAAAGGAGAGGCTTGAGGCAGCAGAAATGTGGTTCTACAGCAGGATGTGGAGGATACCATGGACGGAGAACGTGTACAGCGATGAAATGTTGGAAAGGATGCAAACAAGAGGAAAAATCATACTCAGTATCAGGAAGAGACAAATGAAGTTCCTTGGACACGTAATGAGGAAGGGGGACCTGGAGAATTTGATACTCACAGGTCGGATAAAAGAAGGAGAGGCAGAGGAAAGCAGCACGAGACGTACTTGTTAGGTCTGAGTAAATGGTTGACAGATTGGGGCTTGGAAAAGATGCTAAGAGAAAAATATTGAGAGCGACAAGTGAAAGTCCATGATTGACCTACGCCCTGAAGAGACACGGCACAGGAAGAGTGAATTGATGGTTTAATAACACGCTAGTTTTTTTTTTCAGTGATAAACAGTTGGGTCTAATTGAAGTTCAAGAACGAGGTTCTCTGATTTGTTTTTCTGGAATGAGAGAAAAATAGAGTGACCCTTAACTGCAAGAAGACAGATTATATGGTTGTCAGCAAGAAAAAATATACGAACTATGAATTGGAGGTCAAAATCATATAGTGCGTATCAGGACCGTAGCTGATGCTAAAGAAACACCGGGCACAGAGAAAATTGCCCGGATTTATTAGTTGACAATGTGATGACGTCATCAGTGTCATCCGTTTGCAGAAACTATGATTTTTGCGGATTTTTTTGGTTATTCCAATGGAAATTAGGCACAGAACGTGAACGAAAGCAGGAAATCGGGTTCGGACTTTCTGAGTATAACCAGTCTTTTCTCCCAAAATTAATACATAAACAAACAGATTTTTTACTGCCTTCATTCGGATGTTTTCTTCGTTTTTCTTTCTTTCTTTCTTTCTTTCTTTCTTTCTTTCTTTCTTTCTTTCTTTCTTCGTGAACTGTTTTGTTTGATTTCTAACGAAGACATTTTTTCTTGCCCGGATTTTCGCTATGATTGCACGGATCAGCCCGGATCAGCCCAGACCCGTGCCCGGTGTGCCCGGTAGTCAGATACGGCCATGGCGCGTATAGAATTTTATATGTGAAGTGTTTAAACAAAGGTTGGAATATGTGACACCGAAATCCGAATAGAAATAGTCACAGATGCTAGTCAAAAACTAAGAAAACAACCAAGAAACATGAAAATTTCGTTAGAACCAAAGAAAAGAGTGCTGACATGTTATGTAATATCAATCCTCCTATGTAGTAGTGGATGTGAACAATTCCCTCACAGATGAAAATAAGACTTGATGTAACAGAGATTTGCTTCTATAGAAAGAACAGACTGAAAAAGCTATTTGTTTATATCTACCGGTTATACAATCTGTTATGTTTTTTAAAAGTATGAGGG
The DNA here is from genome assembly GCA_037127315.1 of Ascarosepion bandense. Taxonomy (NCBI): domain Eukaryota; kingdom Metazoa; phylum Mollusca; class Cephalopoda; order Sepiida; family Sepiidae; genus Ascarosepion; species Ascarosepion bandense. The sequence goes on from JBBBDQ010000138.1 coordinate 1,542,569, forward strand.
AATTTGGTAGTTTTAAATAGTCGCTAGTTTTTTTCTTCAGTGGTACACGTCTGTGTCCAACTGAAGATCATGTTCCTAATATTTGATCGCTTAGTACAGTCCAGCGCAATAGGTGTAGACTGTTCTATAGTCTTAAATTTTTCTATGACAGCTACTTTCATTCATTTTTGGCGTTGTAGAAAATAGTTAAAGAACTCACGAGAAACGTGACCTTTCCTTGTGTCACAAAAACCAACTGTATTCAGTAAATGATCATGTATATTAAGTGGTCTATTAAGAAGAACTGAACCTCTCTTAGCAGTTATCCCGGCGTCAAGATCATCTGTTCGTTGTTAAAGGTAGTAAACAATAGAAACTTCAAAGACTCACTATCTTCTCCTTTCAAACTTATTAGAGATTGAAAATAAACGCCACGTAAAAATTACTTTAAACATACCAAAATATGAGTTGTTAGGTTGATAGATTTTGTGACATATCAACACTTGATGGGTTATATAATGTCGAATATTGAACTTAATGAGGATCGAACTCAATAATCATAAGACTTCTTATTGGGATTCATTTCGTGTTTTTTTCTCTTTTGAATGAAATTTTAAATCTTCCTATTCAGAATTGTACCACTGACGGGTTATTTTTGTATTTTATTCTTTTGAAAAGCTGCTATCAATCCTTTTATGACATCTCATAAATACAACCTGAAACTAAAATCTGCGCTCCTGCATCTCTGTAGATGGGTAACACCTCACCAAATGAGGTATCTTGTGTATGACGATAAATTACATCCGGGCTATGGGTTTGACGATAAACTGCATCCAGCAGCAAGCTTTCGGATGTTTTGAGGTGCATAGAACCACCTCTTAATTGCTGTAGTTCCCAAGTTCACCCTGACCCGGGGTGGTAGCACATGTTAGTTAACCACAAAAATGGGGGTCAAAACACAATGAAAATACGAAAATAGAATTTTATAGGGAAAGTTTTAGCAATACATTTCTGGAAAAAAATATTACCATCAAGACATTTTTGAAGAAAAATATTAACAGCAATATATTTTTGAAGAAAAATACGTCAATAAAACCTGATCTGTAAGTTGACGTCTCACAAAGAATACATTACACATTACTCCATAACTCCCGAGCCTAACTAATAAAACAACAACTTTTAGGCAAAATTCGACATTATTCATCAACATAGTCTCTTTCTAGGTTGATACACTGATTGCAAGGCATCTCTAACAATTCGATGACTTTTTTGTAGAACGATTTGTTTTGGCCTCAAAATACGCCCCAGTTTCCGATATCACTTCTTCATTAGAGACAAAACCTCTCTCTCTGGAGTATTCGGTTTACAGTTTGCAAACAGCCAGTAGTCGCTGGAAGCAAGATCTGGAGAATAGGGTGGATGCGGAAGTAATTCAAAGTGCAATTCATATATATTTGCCATCGTTACGATCGACTTGTGACACGATGCGTTGTCTTGGTGAAAGATCATTTGTTTTTCTTCATTTGTGGCCAGTTTTTGGCAATTTCTTCCTTCAAACGCATCAATATTGCTATATAATATTCGCTATTGATGGTTTTTCTTTCTCAAGTTAATCGATGAGCAAAATACCTGGCACATCCCAAAATATGGAGGCCAAAACCTTGCCTGCTGATGTTTGCGTTTTTGGTCACTTTGTACGGCTTTTACCTGCTGCTGTCCACTCAGCTGACTGCTGATTTGATTCCAGAGTGAAGTGGTGGATCCATGTTTTATCCATTGTCGCACATTTACGCAAAACTCCTTATCGTTGAGTTAAAACAGTTGCAAACAACGCTCTGAATCGTCGATGCATTGTTGTATTTTATCGACTGTGAGCAAGCGCGGCATCCACTTTGATCACAACTTTCTCATTAACAATTTTTCATGCAAAAATGGTGAATACAGTGCCTTCTGATATGTTCAACTCCTCTGCTATCTCACGCAACTTCAATTTACAATCAAGCAAAAAAGTTTGGGGGTTTTCTGGGAAAACTTGATTTTGAGCGACCTGAGCATTCAGCATCATTTGTGTTTGTACGACCGCGTTTAAAGTCAGCATTCCACCTCTTTATCGTTGAAGCAGAGGCCGAATAGCACTTATCAAGCCATTAATTTGCTTGAACGGTATTTTTTCTTCAGGAAGCAATGTTTTATCAACACACGACATTAAAATTTTTCCATTGTTTTGAAAACTTGCAACAGTAACTTCACTTAAATAACTGTAAATGTGGCCAAAATGTTGTCACGTGACATTTGAAAGTTAGTACTTTATAAAAAGCATATGGATTTTATATTAGTACCGCCATTTATATGTCAGACTCGGGACTTATTGAGTGATGTGTTATTCTATCCATATGAATCTGTTGTAAAAATCCTGTCGGCATTAAATAACCCATTGAAGCTGACATGCCGTAAAGAAAAACGAACCAAACCAAATTCTTCTTAGTTTCTACTTGTCTGTTAAGCCCAGAGAAATCGCTTTTCTGGCCAAACCAAGGCGATAATTCTGATCGCAACAGACATTTTTGCTCGTAATAATTGTAAAGTGTTTTTTGTTTTCCTGCTTATTGAATTTTTCTTCTGTAGTTCCTGTTTTTAAAAATTCAGGCAAACCATTTGATTCTTTAAAGTGTTGACTTCTTTGTATTCTGACTTTAATGATCATTGAGGCTTTGATTCCATCTGAATTGGTTAAGCACCTCACCTTACAAAATCCTTTTTCCCATAAACAATATGATTTTCATTTCTCCAGATCAACTGCTTATGTGTTAACTGTTATGGCTGAAAAAGTCTGTCATGTTTTATATAAGACTGTTGATTTAGATATCTAGAAGTTTCGCAGTGTTTGAAAAGCTGATCTTTTTCACAGGTTTAAAGCTCATGGTATTTCTAAGAAAATCTTTGAATTTTTGAGTCTTTCTTATCTAATTACGAAATAAAAGTGTTCTTGAACGGCCACTCTTCTAAATCTTTTTATATTAATGTAGGGATACCAGGGATTTATTTTTAGATATACTTTAGTTCTTAATATTCATCCACGACCTTCCCAATATCATTAATTCTCAGCAGTATTTACTCCTTTCTTAAGTTTATGTCTGATTAGTTTGATATGGTAAAATTTGCCATTGATATGAAGTGGAACGATTATATTGAATCAATTGTTATCTCTGCTTCTTTGACAGTTGGTTCACTGTGTTGGGCTACAGTTTTTCTTACTATAATCTTACACCTTAAACAATTAAAATCGTATTTGTAATCTTAACGCTTATAGCATTGCATCTCAGATTCAATCATTTACCCACCGCCGTAAAGTCCCTTCCATGACCCTTTTCTATAAATAATTTTCATGGTAATTGTTCTGATGAACTTTCCTCCTTGGTACTTCGGCTATCTCAGTTTAAGCACAGTACTAATTGACATTGGATACGCGTTGTGGTGTAATGGATATCGGTTCGAAACGAGAAATCGGCTTGCCGAGTTCGAATTACATTTGAATTCGTTGCATTCACTTACGCGCAAATACCCTTGAAAAAGGTATTAACCCGCATCTGCTCCCTTCAGCCATGGGTTAAACAGCAAGATAGATTAGGTTCTAAACCTTGGTTGGCAACCAGTCTATCGTAAAAAGTAATGGCAACCTACTGCTAAAAATCTTCTGCCCAGTCAGTCATGTCTCGAAAGAGACATGATCACGCCCAAGCATGTATCCAGTATGGCATTTAACTGACTGAGTAATTGACAGTTAGCGATCATCATTTTACAGTTAAAATTGCTAGATGCAACCATAAGTTCTATGTTAACAGTTTCTTCTCTCACACCTCTTGCTCGTTGAACATCTTTCCGGCTTCTTGCTTTCCACTCAACTTTGATCTTCAAAAATTTTAATGCAATTTTTTTCGTCAACTTCTGTGCTCTTCCTTCCGTTTTTTTATTGTTCTTTCACCTTCATAATAATTTTTTTCACATATTCTTTCATATTCAGCAACCATATGCGTCTTAGTGGCTTTATGGCCTTTCTTGAGGTGAAATAATAATAAAAAACATTATAATATTCAATGAGGTTATCTTCGTTCACTTTATCCCACATAAAACGCTATTATTCTGCAAATAATGATATGCGTCGGTCATTGATTGCTCACTTTGGACCATCACAGGTAGATTTACTTGGAAATGGTTAGACGAAATCAGAATAATTAACAAAAATGTGGAGGGAAAATGCTTCTTATAAGATATCAAATTGTAAGGTTAGCTGTTTTGGTTCTGATATTTTTTTGTAAAAATGCTTAACTTCCTGATCACGCATAAATATAAATTGAAAAGATTTTCAAAAAGAAATGAAGTTTGACTGTTTCTATGAACAAAGATATGTTTTTTTTATTGTTCGTGCGTTTTTCTTGAGTTTTAATGGTTTCTTTTATTTTGATGACTTTGCGTCTGAATTTTGGCTTATTTTACAATTTTTTGATCCGTTTGATATTATACTTCATTTTTTTTAAAAATTTTTTTCCTTTGGCCAACTTGCGGAGTAGCTAAATGTTAAATGAATTCTTTGTATAGCTGCGGAGTACTCGATGGCCCATTCTGATGATGAGCATAAAATTGCATTCAGCCTTGTTTGTATTGATGTATTACTCTTTGTTTCCCCTTCAGTCTAAACATCGTAGAAATGATCGACGGTAGAAAAATACATTTGCCACGTCTTCGATCGAATGAATCCGAAGATTTTGCAAATTAAACTTCTAATTAAGATATTCATAAAATCTTCTATACGTGAAAAAGTTTCTATACTTAAAGCATTTAGGTAAAAATACGGGAAAAAGGTTCCATACACGAAAAAGGTACTGTTAGGGCGCTCTCCAACTTTGTCAAATAATGGACTGTTCCTACCACTATATAAAGTGGTAGTAGAAAGACCTCAGGGTTGTAGCATGGTGCGTCGCGTTGAGCATTGACTGTTCAGCTCTATACCAAGTCAGTCGAGTACTTCCGGTAGCGAACCGGAAGTGTGCTCATCACAGACTCTACGTCTTATTACTTTACTAAACCATTGTTCCTGTATTCACTAACAACTCTGTTGTACATATTATTTTCCGGTAATATATTTCATTTACTTTATTTCCGTTGTTTGTGATTATTTACCAACTATTTCTGTTACACACAACATAACAGGTACCCGGCGTGAAAATAAGGGAAGAAGTTGCCATTTATCAATACCTATCATACCTGAAATATTTGAAAAAATTACGTGAAAATATGTGAAAAACGTACCATATATGAAAAAGGTACCCTGTGTGAAAATACGCGAAACTGTGCCATGTATGAAAAAAGTGTCATACGTAAAAAATTTGAAAAATTTTGCGAAAAGATTACCATACATGAAAAAGATACGTGAAAAACGTACCATACATAAAAAAGGTACGCTGCGTGAAAATACGTGAAAAAAGGTGCCATTCACGAAAAGTATCATACGTGAAAATGTTTTTTAAAATTAGGTGAAAATACGTGAAAAGACCTCCATAGTGGAGTGTGATGAGAGGAAAAATTATAATAAAGGGGAAGAAAAAAAACAAACAAATAAAACAAAAAGAAACAAAAAACAAAACAAAACAAAACAAATAAAACAAAAAGAAACAAAAAAAAAACGAAACGAAAGCAGTCAGCATGTGGTCAGTCAGTTAAGTGCCATACGTGATACACGCTTGAGCGATCATGTCTCCAAAGAGACATAACTGACTGGGCAAAAGATTAACCCACAGTAGGTCGCCATTACTTTCTGAGGTAGACTGGTTGCCAGCCAAGGCTATAGAAACCAGTCTGTTCTGTTTTTTAACCCGTAACTGGAGGGAAGAGACGGATTAATACCTTTCCCAAGGGTATTTGTGCGTAAGTGAATGCGATGAATTCAAGCTCCCGATCTTGGCTCCCGATTTCTCGTTCCGAACATGTGGTACATCACGTAAAAGAAAAAAAATAAACAAAAACTATAAATTCAAAGAGATAAATAATAAAATCAAATAACACAATCAGAAGCTGAACCTCTACTCTCTGTCCAAAACACGAAAAAACTCATCCACCCTTTATGAGTAAAATGTCTGCTCATAGGGACGGTCATCGCAAAATAGGGCGCATAGCGTCGCGTTTGAGTCGTACTCATTGCCTCACTGAACAACAGTATTCTCTATTACTATAATTAGAGAGACATGGATTAATAATACAATAATAGAGAATATCATAGTTCAATGATTAAACCTACTATGTTGTCATCGATACTACCTTGACAAGACCCAAATCAGGGCCGACCTCCTACGGAACAGGGAAGCTAACCGTCAGCTCAAGATCAACTGGTATGGAAAACAGATAGAGTACACTTCCAAACCGGTCTATCTTGGCGTCCATCTTGACCAGACCCTTACATACAAAGATCACAATGCAAATGCTAAGGCCAACTTCAGATAAAAAAATAAGGTAGATGGCTAGCAATAATAGGGTGTCCGATGCCGGTACAATCCGCACCACAGACCTATCTCTTACTACGCAAGAGTAGAATATGCCTCATCAGTGTGGGGCGATTTGACCCTGCCTTAAACGCCTCTTGTAGATCGATCACTGAGTGTCTAAAGCCAACAAATATAAATAACCTCTACTTGCTTAATGAAATTACGCTCCTTTGCATAAGAAGAGTAGTTCACTTCCAACTTGAGAAGTTTAAGCAGAAAACTGATCCTCGTCATCCATTCCACAGATGTGAACGAATAGCAAAAAGGCTCAAATCAAGACACAACTTTCTACATTCAGACGAACCAACTAACAAAAGAGATCCTAGTTAGTGTCTGTCATTGTAGTGCAGTCACCTTAACAACATGAAACACAGGATCTCTCTCATCCCTACTGAATATCTCTTCCTTGGATGGCCTTTCTAGTCTTGCTTGAATCGCTTCCGAACAGATGTTGGTCGTTGTAGAGCCAAACTTCAGAAATCGGGATATGTTACAGATGTTAATCCCAATGGCCATTGAGAGTAATAACAAACTCTTTTAGGTTCAAGCACATTTCCCGACCTAGGCAAAGTTTGGTGTACAACAGTGGATGGTTGTGGCGTAGCAACTCGATAAGAAGATGTAATTAAACCAGTTCTTAACTCAAACGGTTTTTACTTAGAGTGCTATTATATTAGTGTTAACTAGCCCTACATGTGTTATATGAACTTTACAACAAAACCAATGGGTGCACACGATCCCCCAAAAGAAAGACACACACACACACACACACACACACACACACACACACACACACACGCGCGCGCTAAGATCTTTGTACCAGTTAATTAAAAATCGCCACTTTTTAGAAATATTTCCAATTAATATCCAAGATGAACATCTAGCACCAGTAAAAATTTATATGTTACCTAAACATTTAATTTATTCTGGTAACGATAGGAAAATAACTTAAATTATCCAAATATCTTACAAGTACGTTACATTAGCTTTATTAAGCTTTGGCTAGTGATATGGAGAAATCTCACGATTTCTTTCAAAATCGTTTTCCAATTAATATTCATGAGGTACATTTAGCATAAGTGAAGTTTATATTTTACCGAAACAGTTTAACAGAAAAAAAAAAACTTCAAAGGAACAAAGAAGACAGGAATTAACCGTTACTATTTATCTCTACTCTTATATGGCAGCGAATGCTGTACAATCCTTTTACAGATGAAGAATAGACTTGAAGCAAAAGAAATGAACCAAACGTGTGAGCAACGACGACGTTTTAGAGAAAACAGAAACAAAAAGAAAAATTATACTTAACATCAAGAAGAGACTACGCTGTATAATAAAGAAGGTGGGCTTGGAAAATCTAAGACAAGAGGGACCGAAAGAAAAAAATTCATAACGTACTTAGCGAGCTTGAGTAAATAGATAGCGGAACAGGGTTTAGGAAAAATTAACATAAATATAGAATTTGTAAGACCTGCAAAGGGCAGCCATGATCTCCCGCATCCTGAAGAGGACACGGCACATAAAGAAGAATTTGAAACGATATAAAGGAAAAAATGTTAAATTGTTCAATTTTCTCAGATAAAACATCGTCATGATTAAACTTTGACTCGTCGTTTTTTAAACGTACTTTTGTGGCATGTCCTACAATCAGCATTCTTCTTCGGGGTAACGTATCCCTTCAAGATGAAGGGCGCTTATGGCTCTCCAAAGCCTCCTATCTTGACAATGATTTACGCAAGATTATTAGCTAGGTTGGTTATGCACCACTTTCCCCTCTTCCTACTGCCTTTAATATGTTTTATACGTGTCAAATATTCTAAACCCCCATTCCTCATTATATGCCCTAGAAACCTTATCTGTGTCTTTCTGATGCTATGTGCTTCATTTTGTTTCCATTTTCTCTAAAATTTCGCCGTTATTCACATGTTAAATTAATGTCATTCTCATCATCCTTCTGTAGAATTACATTTTGCTGCCTTATTTTTCTACTAAATTTGTGAGTAGATTGCCCTTTATTCACCGACATACAGGCAGACCGATATTACATAACAGCCCAGCACACTCTTATTTTATTTAACGGAATTTTCCTGTTTTTTCACACGTTTCTTAGCTTTAGGAAGACATATTTCGCAATCCCTATCTTTGAATTTCGTTAAAATACTTCCTAGATATTTTAATTGTACTTATTTGCTTTTGGGACACATCGAAGTAAGCTTGTCTCACTAGAACCATTACAATTGAGTAGTGAGTTCGATCCTCACTGGGTGCCCCATACTTTCAGCCTTGCGCCACATCTAAGCTGCGTTTAGAAAATCACATTATTTGCTTTTGGTACATCCAATTCGTAATGCGAATGTTCAACGGTTCCTTTAGCTGATTCCATGAGAAGGGAAATTTTAATGTGTTGTATATAAGCAGTGTATACACACGCCAGTCACCGAAAGAACTCAATTAATTTCTGAAGAGTCACGCATATAGCAGAAGTGGAAACTGTTTTTAAAATTTTCTTCTCCAGAGAGCTCAATCGTAATGAGTGCATGATATATTAGTTATCCACATACAAGCCTGTTTTGCTGTATCGCAGCTCATCAATGTGGCTAGACACATCCACTTGCTTTCGGCTGGGATCGAAACTCGACCGATTTGGTGTCAGTCGGAGTCACTACCCCCTCCTAAGCCTTAGGCGCATGGAATCAGAGAAGGGAAATTTTAACATGTTGCATATTAGCAGTGTATACACATGCCAGCCACCAAAAGAACTCAATTCATTTCTGAAGATTTCCCTCCTGTTACACTCATGGAGAAAGTGACAATAGAAAGGCAGCATCAGATCAGTTCATTCTCTTTACTACCACTTATGAAAGCTCTTGTTGCATATTTGACAAGCATACATTCTGTCTTCTTGCATGTTTAGTCTTTTCTTCTCGCTTTCCTTTACTAAATTCTATAGGAGTTCCTGTACTGTATGCGCATGCTATCAACACTATGCCACCTGCTTATCTAATATTGTTAAGATTGTGGTCACCAATAATGAATCCTGATAGAACTTATAATTCTCTTAGGAAAGCAAAAGGGTGCGACAGAATTTGAGAAAAACATTATTAACGAGAGAGAACAATGAAAGATCAGAAGTAACAAGACAAGATAACAATTAGCATTGCATTTAAATTTTTGAAGATCAAAGCAGAATAGAATTTCACAAGCGAGAAGTGTGAGAGAAGAAACTGTTAGCATAGAACTTACGGTTATATCTTGTCATATGAATTGTACAATAATTAGGCTTGCCGTTAATCTAGGGCTGTGATTAGATTCTTAAATCTAATCTAAACACCATAGAAGAAAGTTTATCAGACCAATTGCCATGAAAGTATTTATAAAATGGTTGAGAGAAGCTATATTACGGCAGTAGGAAAGGGACTGAAACCGAGATGCTAGTTAGGACTAATAATATTGCAGATTATTCTTTCTATTTTATTAAAGATCTTTACATACTTAGCAGAAGCATTAGGACAAATGTAACAGCGACATTATATGTATATACCAATGGTAGATATATAAATCTTTGAGATACGCTCTGCCAAGAAAAATTGTCAATCATGCCACAGTGAACTAACCTTCCTAGCAGCAGACCTATAAATCAATTCAACCTAATCTTTCCTCTTCATGTCTGCTGAAAATGATAACCTGGGATGGCGCAATGATTCACTCTTTTAAAGGTTAGCATCAGCAACCATAATGGAAGGCAAAAACTGTTCTTTCAGACGATTAGAATAGAGCGGACAGTTTTGTTTTGGAGCCGTTTAAAATTACACGCCATTCTTTGCACCAGCTAACAATAGATTGTAGGTCACGTTTGAGATCAGATCTTTTGTTAATATAAATTATTCATTTACTGATAATACTCATTTTTTCTGGTACCATATACGAATTGTCCAATCACAAAATTCAAGAGTACCTTAGATCTTCTATTAGAAATTATGAGTGATATGATAATTAACGTAATAATAGATAGTAATCCGGTATTTCATAACGAAAATACCAAGTCTCTCTCTATTTTATTTCTGTCTTTAATGATTTTAATTTCTTCTCCTTGTTTTAAGCGTCTCTCGAATTTTGGAAGGTGTTTTCCCAACGCTGTCAAAAACATTATCAGGTGGACACATTTAATTATGTTACTAGTACTCGATGTTGGAAAGTAAGTAAAAGAACTATATATATAACATAAATATGTTATAAAATCACTAAAAAAGTAGCCATTTTGTTTCGACACTATCCGTGTCTTATTAATTGATGAATTCCATTTCACGTTGCAGGGTTTTAAAAGTTCAAGACTAGCCAAACCCCCTTAATCAGGGGGGCATTGTTACATAGACAGATTGGACCAATGAAAACAAAGCAGTCTCTGATTTGAAGAATACAAGAACAGACTCTAAAATTAATTTGTTAGAGGCCTTAACAATAATATTTGAGTAAAATAGAAATCAGCATATGTAAACGTATGGACATATGTGGAAGTGCGGACATACGTGTATGTGGACATAAGTAAGTATAGGTGATTGTATTAATATGTAGGTTTATACGGAGATACGTATTCATGTGCCTGTGAGTGGGCGTATAATGAATTTATTGTCACTAAGAATGGTAACCACTCTCTGACCAGTCAGAGATACCCAACTGAAGGCCTTTGCTTCGAAACATGATATTTGTATTTTATTTCATTTTAGAAGAATTTTTATTTTGGGAAAGAAGTTAATACCGAATGGAAACGAATGTAGTGTGGTTTTATGAAATGGGATAATTTAGCTCCTAAAATAAAATAATATTTATTTATAACCATTCTAAAAGATGTGTTGAGTTTTCCATTTTAAATTAGTATATTACTTTGGATAACATCCATCGAGCTCCCTGTATAGAGATGACACATTTTATATCAGGTCGGTCTAGCTAGACTATCCCCGCCATTTGCGTATTCCACACCCTTTCTTACACATGTACACCCACACCCACACACACATATATATTAGTCATCTACATACAAGCCTGTTTCGCTGTATCACAGCTCATCAGTGTGGCTAGACATATCCACTTGCTTCTGGCCGGGATTGAAACTCGACCGATTTGGTGTCAGTCGGAGTCTCTACTCCCTAAGTCATCGGCGCATGGGGTCAGAGAAGGGAAATTTTAACGTCTTGTATGTAAGCAGTGTATACAGACGCTAGTCACCGAGAGAACTCAATTCATTTCTGAAGAGTCACGCATATATATATATATATATATATATATATATATATATATATATATATATACAAACACTTAAAAAATAACAAAAAAACAAAAAAACAAAAAAACGACCTGTCAGTACCAAGAGCTAAAACCAGGCACTAACAAAATTCAGAAACAATGTGGGAATGATACTTTGAAAAATACAATTACTATATATATATATATATATATATATATATTGATTGATTGATTGATTGATTGTTTGTTTAATACTTAGTTTTTGGTCAAAGAATGCAACTACAGGGACAAAAATAAATGTCCACGTCAAGGACTCTGCAACACAAAAGAAATAATTTTCAAGGCAAAGTTACATGACCCAGATGGGCAAAACAAAATATATTTAGGCTCAACCAAAGACACCTTTAAGACCAGGTGGTTCAACCACAGATCTACACTTAAAATAGAAAAATTAAAAAACAATACAAAATTGGCTAACCACGTCTGGAAATTGAAATCAAAATATGTAAAACCCAGACATAACGTGGAGCATTGTAAAAATAGCCAAGCCTTACAATGGTTGACAAATATTTAGACTGTGCCAAGAAGAAAAAGTAGAAATTATGACATACCCAAATAAAGACGAACTGTTAAATGAATGAACAAAAATTATGACTAACTGCATCCACACTAAGAAATACCTCTTAGATTCATACAACCATGGGTGAAAACGTCATAATTCATTTTAATTTAAACATTGCGCGTTCAAAAATTCCTTGCCACATGAACGTGCAAATAAAACACCGTTACAAGAGAGTTCTTAAAAAGAAAAACGGTAAACGGTAAAATCAGTTATTAAAATTTGCCTGAAGACACCACTTTTGGTAGAAACCTTTGGAAACAAAATAACTCGTTTAAAATGGAATATATATATATATATATATATATATATATATATATATATACGAAATGAATTCAAACCTGTGAACCCTATATTTACATACCATTTGATCTGGCAACGTCTTAGACCTCTCGACCACGAATAGCCTCCAGTCTAAACGAGGTTTTTATCAAGCCTCTGTAACACAATTTTCGATTCATCTAAACAACCATATCTGTTCTGAAATGTATCGTAATGTCAACAAATGTATTTAGAGGTTGCAGGTTCGAATCCCGCCGAATGGCACACATTTTTGTAATAACAATTTATCGTAAATAATCAGGCTGGCAGATATAAATATATAATACTGTTTAATTAAAAACAAAACAAAACAGAATATCTACTTAAATACGAGTATTGATAAAAATAATGTTCAAACAATTCATTTCAAATCGTCGGTTGTTTATAACCAAGTTTCGTTAAAATTCGTTAATTTCCGTAATATATATGAACAGAGAGAAAGTATTTGTTTTGTAGCGAGAACTCTTGATCACTTTCCAAGTTCTTCGTGAATATCGTGGAAAAAAAATAGATTTGATTTTCCGACCTAAAGACTTTACTGGTGTTTGTCAAGTTTCTATATCATTAGTAACTTCTGCACGTTTTGCAAGACAGAAGATCACAATTGTCAGAGACAGATAAAAACTGATTCAAAACCAACAGAAGCCAAATAAAAATACATTCAGAAGAAGAAAGGAAAGATCAATTTACTTTAAATAAAATTAAACCGTTATCATAGCAATGAATAACTTCAGTAGAAGAAATGTTTGTATGGTCGGAACTGGACATTCAGTCGACCAGTTCAATTTTAATAACTGCATTGTCTGATTGAATGTAAGTCGATCCGTGTTAAGATAACTTCAATTTTCTTTTTTGCATTTGTGGAAGTAGGCAAGAAACTATCGGAAGTGAAGTCTGGTGAGATGAAGTTACTCCTGGAATTTGACTGCTACGAATAATGAACAGATTAGACATAAGGTTAAAGTTCTTCACAACAAAATCACCTTTTTGGTGGATACTTTTAGACAGGTGTAAATTGTATATACATGCAGCAAGATCATAGAATGCATACTAAAAAAGAAAGTGTAATGTTTCAGATATGACACTGTTTTATATATATATATATATATATATATATATATATATATATATATATATAATTGTTTAATACTTAGTTTTTGGTCCTAATAAAGTTAGACCAGTACACATTTGTATAAAAAAGTGTTCTATACAATTATATCGTAGAACTTTTGAATATTTTTCATTTTTAAACGAGTTATTTCGCTACCTTGGTTTCCACCATGAGTGGTTTCTTCAGGCGATTTTTAATAACTTTAAAAAAGAAATAAGTTATTAAAAATCGCCTGAAGAAATCACTCATGGTGGAAACCAAGGTAGCGAAATAACTCGTTTAAAAATTATATATATATATATATATATATATATTAATTAATGTATATTTGGGCAACACTCTTTCAGTTAAAAACGTTTTGTTAAAAACGACCAACAAGGAAGAGTTTCTAATTTTTTATTTAACTTTTTCAGTATTCTTTCAAGTTTCCTTTTTGATGGAGATAAGGAATGTAAAAATGTCCCATAATTTTCGAATTTCCAAGCGCTTTTAGCCTCTTCACAGGCCATTTTCAAGCATTTTGTTTTTCTCATGTTTGATTGTAATGTAATTCTTTTTGTGTCTTTTGAAAAAAAACTTCTTTAAAACTATTACGTGATGCGTACGGCTGGGTATCGTGTGAAAGTTTATTTCTACTGTTAATTAATGTAAGATTGATAGTAAGAGAAAACTGATATACAGTGCCTCTCATATAGCGAGATGCCTTTGATATTCTGATTTAAATACTATTTTTGTATTTTCAACCAAAATCATATATATATATATATGTGTGTGTGTGTGTGTGTGTGTGTGTGTGTGTGTGTGTGTGTGTGTGTGTGTGTGTGAAATTGTAATGATGCTTGGTGCCAAAGTTGGTGTTTTTTCAGTAATTTATTGGTAGAATGTTATATCGCGGGAACGATATAAATAACAAGGTAAGTTCCGAGTGGAAAGATTTACACAACACGTAAGCGATAAACAAATAACAGAGTTTATTGTACGGAAAAGTACAAGTAACAGAGAATTCATAAAATGGTAAGTCAAGACCGAATGGAAGCGGAAGTCGAATCGTTTCGTACTTCCTTATTTCGATACTTCTTAATCTCTTCGGCGAATCAACTGTGTGCGGGTGATAGGTGATACATAGGAAGACTTTTTTGACAAGCCGATTTCATTTTCATTTTCTCATGATATATATATATATATATATATATATATATATATATGCTGGCTTCAAAGTTCAGGGATTTTGTTTTGGTTTATCTGCTGTTTTGGGAAACAACAGTATAAAAACATAAAGATTGAAAAATATAAAGCGTTTTATACATTGGTGATATAAACTTTGAATATTTTAGACATAATTTGGGGATCGTAAGAAATGTTGTTCTACAAAAAGATGCCGAGAATGCCATGAGCTAAATATGTGAACGATGACGAAATTTTAGTGGAGATGGAAATAAAAAAGAACACTTATACTTAACACCAGAAGGAGACAGTTGAAGTTTCTAGGGCACATTATGAGGAAAAGTGGCATTAGAAAATGTGATACTCACAGGGCATATTGAAGGCCAGAGAGACAGAGAAAAGCAGCACATATCATACCTGACAGAAGAGGGTTTAGGAGAAAATTTAATAAGAGCTAAAAAAGACAAAACATTGTGCTACGATAGCCAACATCCTAGGGGACACGGGACACCGTTGATAAATGTAACCACCTCTTCTACGTTAACAGTTTATTTTCTCTCACTTTCCGCCTGTGGAACTGCCTTCCAATTATTTACTTCTCTGATAGATACAATCTCCAAAAAGTTAAAGGCTACGACAATTGACATATTCTATCTCCTTGAATCCCATCCATCTTTTATCCTTTCTTCTACACCCACTGTACCCAGTCCTTTCTCTCATTGTAACCCTCTGTGAACTAGTGTCGGTCCCACCTTGTTTGGGGTAAAATGATTAAAAAGATAAGAAGAAGAAGAAGAAGAAGAAGAACAACAACAACAACAAGAAACTGTACACTGGCACCTGTTTGCAGCCTTCAATGAATAACAGATGAAGTTCTGTGATAATGTGACAATACTATTAAGATTGACGTTATCGGGAATGCCAAAACGTACAAGCAAATTCATATTCGTCATACGATTATTTCGCAAATATCTCTTATTGGGAATAGCTTTACTTTTCATCATAACACTGATCCCAAACAGAAAGATAATGCAGTGAAAGCGTATTTTATCCCAAAGCAGCTAACAGAACATTGATAAACATGACTTGGCCTCCTCAGAACCGCGACCTAAATATTATAAAAGTATGAATCATATGGATCGAGAAAAAAGCAGAAAACAGCTTAAGACTGGAGAAAAGATCAGCGAAGTTTTGAAGGAAGCCTTGTATAAATAAATACAACTTAAAATAACTTCAAGTGTTCCCGAGAGATGCAAAGGTGAATAGAGTCTTATAAAATAATAATATTAACTTCAGATCTACAAACAATCTATATTTTGTTTTACATTTATTTGAGAAATGGTCAAGGATAACTGCTAAATGTATTTCGTTATCATTTCATTCTAAGTAAGGATAGCAGACACAGAAAGGAAAGTACAAGACTGCTACAGAAGGTAGCTGAAGCAGGCGGAAAGAAAGGACTACATATAACTATAAGAAAACTGAATACATGGTCATGAGTTAAAGGAGGAGACCCAAATGCCAACTACAGTCGGGAGATACTAAAATCAAGTAGTTTCAGAAATTTAAATACATGGGAAGTGTTCTAATCTAGGATAAGAAAGTGTGACACTGAGATTTAAAGGTGGTTGGTGTGGCCAAGAATGCATTCCAGAAACTGAGTAAAGTATTAAGAGACAGGAAAATTTTGCCCGAAACAAAGAAGAGAGTATTGGATTGCTATGTGATGTCTGTTTTTCAATATGGCAGCGAATACCGGACAATCTCCTCAAAGATAAAGGAGAAATTTGAAACAACCGAAATGTGATTCTACAGAAGGATACTATGGACTGAACATGTAAGAAACAACGAGGAGAGAATGGAAACGAAACGGAAACTAATACTTAACATCATTAAAAGACAGTTGAAATTCCTGGGACATGTAATGAGGAAGGAGAGCCTAGAGAATCTGATACTCACAGGTCAGAAAGAGGGAAAGAGAGACAGCGGAACGAGTAACATACTTGACGGGCAAATTGATGGCAGAGCGGAGTTTGGGTGGCGTAACGGCAAAAAGCGTGCTAAAAGTCACTCGGGATAGGGAGATGGGTGTAACGTTGTGGGGTTTGACGATATTGAACTAATTAATAAAGACAATGCAGTATTAGACTTTTAGCGTCTATTTCTGCAAGGAGCTACAGAAAAAGAGCACGTTTTATTTATCTGGGACTGCAAAAACTATTTTTACAAAACATACTTCTAGGGTGTAAAGGAGGTAACTACACTGCAATGTTGAAGGCCATGATCGCCTACGTCCTGAAAGGAAACGGCACATAATAATAATAATAATAATAATAATAATAATAATAATAATAATAATAATAATAATAATTTGATAAAGCCATTACAACGATCTAGTAGCCAATTTAGTAGCACGCTAAAATTCATGTGGTTCGGCACGAAGTTGGAGAGTTTATTAGAACAACTCGAGTTAAAGTTTTAATATACATTCTCACTTTTACATTTAGTTTACCTGGATCGATACACACCTGATGAAAGCCAGAGAATACAACGGCCGAAACGTTGTGATAGTAACAACAAAGATTAGGATATTGTTTCTTAAATGAGTAGTTATGCCAACTTCAAAGTTTCTTGAAAGCATTATTGTGACAACTTCACTCTTCAGGGCTTTTGTTTCATAACTCTGCTTAGTTAAGTATCAAACGTCTCCATATTAGTTCTATTAACGCTCTATCTCTATTTTAATATCGAACACTTTATAGTAAACAAACTGCATGCCAAAAAGTTCTTTTTACCACTGAAGAAATAGCAATATTGGCACTAAGCACCATCACAACTTATATATATATATATACTCCTCCCTCTTCTTTTCAACAGGAGTGGAGGCTCATCCCTTGTTTTTTGTTTAGGAAAGGGTTTCCGGTTGCTGTCCTCTTAATAGGTCTTAATAGTAGTGCTGTCGTAAGCTTTTTGCAATGTGTGTGGATGGTGGCGACGTCTCTTCATTCTGAGTGTACGAAGTCTTGCGTAGCGTCTTGAGAGGCAGCTTTGATCAACAGTTGAATAATATTGGCGGATTCCATGTCATACATAGATGAGTGCCTCTGCAAGTGCTTCCAGTGGGCAACCCAGAGGCCACATTATGCCGCAGTCTGCGCCAGTTTCCTTCCTACACATGTTGCATTTGACGACCGACAAATACTGCTGCTTTAGGCCTCTCTTTACCGAAAAAAAATCCCTAATTATGACATGACACAAAGTAAGAATCAAAACTATACCAGCTAAACAAAAATAACCTAAACCTATTAACATCTATTTCTCGAACGTACGTGGTATCCGTATCAGCTTTTGCAGCGTTGAATCCTTCATCAAAGTAAACTCACCTGACATCTTAGCTCTCTGTGAAACTAATCTTGACCCCTTGTGTCTCCGTCTTTTTCTACTGAGCTCGGTTAGCTATCTTTTCTTTCTCTACCGCTCCACTTCATCTCATAACTGTTCCGTACTAGAGAACATTTCTAAAAATACTGATGAGGCCATTTCCTCTTATCCGTTCGCCGATATATTTGTGTTTGGAGACTTCAATGCCCACCACACGAAGTGGCTGGAAAACTCTGTCACAGATCTTGCTGGTGTCCATACCATGAACTTTCCAACCACTCAATCCTTTACGCAAGTAGTTGATTTCCCCACGCGTTTTTCTAATAACACTAATGGAACTAAGTCACTGCTAGATCTCTGTTTCACTTCTATTCCTGATTCTTGGCATGTTATTTAGCTTTGCTTTCTTGGAAACTCTGATTATGTTGTGGTTTTCGTTAATATCTTCTTTCACATGCCCAGGAACTGAAACCAGGAGAATATCTTACTGCTACCAAAGAGCAGACTGGTAGTGGTCTCGCGATTTCCTGTGTGACGTCCATTGGAACAAAATGTTTAGTCTTCCCGTTGAAGACGGTTTGTCCGAGGTCTTCTCCTGGGTTAAAGCTGGCATCGATGATTTCATTCCACCCAGGAAGTTACGACTTACACCCCATTCGCCCTCCCAGTTCCCCCTGCTTGCTCGGCCGCTATTGCTCACAGGAACCACTCCGTCCGGCTTTAGTCAAGAGTCTCACCATAATAGGCACCATTTTGCCTCTGCTCGTAATCAGTGCAAGAGAATCCTAAATTATGTTAATCTGTTAACGGAGAATCAATAATGTAATTGATCCTGACGTGGTAGCTCAATTCCAGTCACTTTCTCACCGGCGTAATGTGTCTTCCCTCTGTCTCTTCTATAAATAATTTCACGGCTTCTGCTCCGATGAGCTCGGCTTCCTGGTGCCATCTTTGCATGAATGTAGTCGAGCTACTAGACAGGCGACTAGGGCCCATCCTTTTGCAGTGAAACAAATCAAATGTAACCGCAACTTCTACTTCAACAGCTTCTTTGTTCGCACTTCCTGCCTGTGGAATTCCCTTCCATATACTTGCTTCCCTGACAGCAACAATCTCCAAGAATTTAAATGCAAAGTAAATTGCCATATCTTATCTCACTGACTCGCATCCTTTCCCTGACAACCCTTGCATCATTTTCTTCTTTCTGTCCACTCGACTCTCATGTAGCCCTCTTCACACCAGTGTCCTCATCCTTCTCTTACCCATTCTCTAACACCCAAGTAACTCGAAAGAGACATGGCTGACTGGTTGATTGGTTGGAAAGCATGGAGCCAGAAGAGAGTTCCACGAGCGAAAAGTGCGAGTAAAGAAACTTAGCATAGAACGTAAGGTTACATCTAGCCGATGCATTTATAAATGGATGAAACCTTGCTTGCTGCCAATCTAATCAGTCAGTTAAGCGCCATACGTGATACACGCTTGGACGATCATGTCTCGAAAGAGACATGATTGGCTGGGATAATATTCTGTCAAGTCAGTCATGTCTCTTTCGATATATGAGTGCCCAAGCGTGTATCACGGATGGCACTTAACCGACTGACATATATACTCTTCCGACCTGTAAATGACGTTATATTCATAAAAAAAGAAAACAATTTACTCAAAAAGAAAGTTCTCGAGAGCCCGCTTTTAAATATTATCAAAATATTAATCTATGCCCCGGTTTTTTCCTCAGTCTTGCTTTTTTTGGAATCGAAACAGTACTGACACAGATCAATATACACAGTAAAAGCATAAAAAATTCCAAAGAAAACAGCTAAGTTTCATTTCTTTTTAGCATCACAACATTATCTTATGGTGTTTATAAAAATTATCTTCAACAGAAATTATGACGTTTTTACAATGTTTAATATTTTCAGTTAATCTTATGAATTTTTATGAAGTCTTTTTTTATATCCAACAATATTTCCTCATAGATACCTTATTAAAAATAAATTTAATTTAAAATCTTTTCCTTGATAAAGCCCGCGACAAAAATATAGTTTTCTTCTTGTCTCGTTTATTTTCATATATATATATATATATATATATATATATATATATAGTCATCCACAGACAGATCTGTTTCGCTGTATCACAGCTCATCAGTACGGTTAGACTCCGATTGCTTTTTAACCCAGGATTGAAACCCGACCGAATTGGCGTTAGTCGGCGATTCTACCTCTGGGCTATGGGCGTTCGGTGGAAGGAGGCAGACCTTTTAGCGCGTATATTATCATTATATATTATATATATATATATTCATCCGCAGACAGATCTGTTTCGCTGCATCACAGCTCATCAGTAGGGTTAGACACCCGATTGCTTTTAACCTAGAAATGAAACCAGACCATATATATATATATATATATATGTGTGTGTGTGTGTGTGTGTGTTTACGTATATATTCGAAACTTTTTTTCTGTGTCTGTTTTACGATCAAATAAAAAAAGCCTATTGACTTACTACTTGGCATAAAGGCTGAAATGGCAGACCCCTAGGACAGTCTGTGTAAAATTGGTCTCGGACAGCATTTGAAGGGACTAGCAAAATTTATTTTTTGTCAAATAAAGCAGTACCGGGCAAAATGGAGGGATCGATTGAGTTTGGTCTATAGTCATATAAACCATCAGTGGTTTTATGCGTGAGGCTTTCTCACTTTAAATAATGATGCTGTATATCTGGCAAAAATGGAAGAGGATTATGCATTAGAAACATCTTTGAAAAACCTGTCGTTAAATTCAGACATATACTGTGACCAACTGAATCGATTAAAGCAGTAATCGATAAAAAACACACAGAATTGGCCGGTCGGAAGTGTAAATGTCTTTTTTTATCTCTATTTTCTCTGAAGCATCATCGCTGCTCCGATGTTCAGTAGAGTTCAGTATATGATATTCTCAGCTTCATTGCACAGAGCCACAGTTATATTGCTTGAAGTCTCTTCTTCATGTGTGAAAAAAATTGTCCAAAATTCACTACCAGAAACTTCGCCAAATCTAGAAACGGCATACCGCACTGCTTGACATTGTTAACAGAAGCTGCAATACGAGCATTTTAGCTTTTATGTCTGACTGCAGCTGATTCCGAAAAGTTAGATGTGTCAAATTGTGATTATGACGGTATTTGGAGTGATTACTTGTGGTGGCTACATTATGCCTTCATTCATCTTACCACAGGGATTTAGAGTCAACACAGAAGCTTACATCAAGTGTCGTGAGGAGGTAGTGCTGCCCTGGGTCATGAGGGTGGCTGCTGGAAGACCCTATGTCTGGCCATAGGATTCTTTACCATGCCAGACAAGCCGAGGTATTCAGACATGTCTGTCAGACAATTTCTGCAACCACATTATCTCTTATACCTGGCCCCTTAATTCTTTATACTGCAACCCTTTCATTATTATGCGTATGGTGCAGTATAGTGAGAGATGAACAAAATGTTTTCTAGCACCAAAGATGAACTGAGGGCAAGAATTATGTCATTGTAGAAGGTCCGATATTATATAACAGTTCAGTACTCTTTTCTTTCTTTCTAATGAAAATTTACAGTATTTGAAATAGTTTGCTCAACTTTTGAAAAGCGTATTTCGCTATCTCAATGCACCTTCGGATTTCGGAGTCACTTTTTACGTCCTCTATTAAAATACCTTCCAGATATTTTAAATTTTGTATTTTCTCGATTTTGGTATCTCCAATTTGTAATTTGCATGCCTTACCCTCTCTTCTGATCTCAAACGGAACCACTACATTGAGTCCATAGCTAAATTCACTGCTAAGAAGGTTGGGTCACTGTGTCAGGCCAGGATGTTTTTCCCGCCTGAATCCATCCTGCATATATACAAATCAACCATTCGTCCGTGCATGGAATACTGCTGCCATATATGTTCAGGCGCTCCTTCTGTTCATCTCAGTGTTCTCGACAGGCTACAAAGGAGAATCAGAAATGTGATAGGTACCGACTTGGCTCGACTAGAGCCACTTCTCCACCGACGAGATGTGGCCTCCCTTTGTCTGTTCTATAAATACTTTCATGGCTTCTGATCTAACGAACTTCACTGGTGCCTCTGCAACAGGTGTTTACTCGTGCAACCAGATTGGCAACTGGGTTCCACCCATTCACAGTTAGATTAATCAAATGCAGACCACAATTCTACTCCTTCAGCTTCTTCTCTCGCACTTCCCACCTGTGGAACTCGCTTCTATATTCTTGTTTTCCTTACGGCTACAACCTCCAGGAATATAAATGCGAGGTCAATACTCATCTATTAACCACTTCTTTCACCACCCCGTGTATCCTTTCCTTTCTCTCCACCTTTGCAACTGTCATCACACCTGTATTTCCATCCTTCTCTTGCTCCTTTCTAACTGGTTCGTATTTCTCTTCACTCTCTTCTAATTAATCTTTTTACTCGTATGTAGCCCCCTGCACATCAGTGGCGTTACAGCCTTGCTCGGGGTGATACGATTTTAAAAGAATGTTTGGCTGTTCCTTTTGCTAACAACCATTGATTCTATCTTCTTGCAATTAATGTTTGGTCCTTTCTTTTCACTTTCCTTCATTACCTTCTGTAGGAATTCTTGTAGTTTTCTTTCTATTTCTCTTATTAACACTGTGTCATCTGCATATCTTATGCTGTGAGGCTTGTGACCACCAATACTGAATATTGGTAAGAATTCTCATTCTCTCAGAATTACCTTTCTCTATATGTTGAATTAGTCTAGTGAGGAAACACATCTTTGACTTATACTTTTTCCTGTTTTTGTATATTTACCAAATTCATTCTGCATTTGTATGCTAGTGGTTTGCTGCCAGTATAGATTGTAGATTATTCTCATTTGCTTCCCAAATAGGTCAATGTTACACTTCAAACAGTACTTTGTGACATACTTTATCAAACACTTTTGCATCATCTATAAGACATAGGTATACATTCTTTTACATTTGTATTGCTCTTTCTTATATCATTTTGAACAGAATGTTTTTTTAATCATTTCACCCCGAGCAAGGCATTCCACTGCCACTATTGCGCAAGGGGTTACATAGGAGAAAGTGACGAGAAAGAATGGTTAGATATAGGAAATGTCAGAAGGAGGGTGATAGACGGGTAAGGATACCGAGGATGAGGGTTGGGTAGATGGGAAGAGTGTTTGAGAGAATGGATGCGAGTAAGTGTGTTAGGAGGTTCTATTGACCTTACATTTAAACTCCTGGAGATTGTAGCTGGCAGGGAAGCAAGTATGTGGAAGGGAATTCCACAAGCGGGAACTGCGAGAAAAGAAGCTATTGGAGTAGAAATTGCGGTTATATCTTATCTGTTTCACTGTAAAAGGGTGGGGCCTAGTTAATTATCACATTCCTTGTTCTAGTGTCTTTAATGAACCCACACTGTTCTTGTCCTATTTTGGTCTAATTCTGTTACACCCACTATTCATCAGAATTCTGATCAGTTTTCCTTTTATGTATAGATCATTAGGTTTATTTTTTGATAGAGTTCCCATTTGTTTGCAATTGGATTCTTAGGCAGTTTTATAAAAATGAATCTACATATGTCTTCTGGTATATCACTTATTTCTTGATACTTTTTTGAAATGCATCTTTTGCTATCCCAATGCATTTTTGGATAACACTTTCGGTCCTCTGTTAAAACTTCCTAAAATTTCAGACTTGCTCGATTTTGGTATCTCCAATTTGTAATTGGCATGTTGGGCCGTTCCTTTTGATGACAATCATGCATTCTATGTTCTTGCAATTGATGCTTATTCCTTTCTTCTCGCATTCCTTACGAGTTCCTGTAGTTTCTTTTCTATCTGTTTTCTGTCAAGACTGTCATCTGCATATCTAATGTTGTTAATATTGTGGCCGTCAAAATGAATCCTGGTAGAACTTCTAATTCGCTCAAAATCTCCCCACTGTATAAATTGAATAAACCCTGTGATAAGACACACTTTGTCTTAAACCTTTTCTGTTTTTTTATATTTACTGAATTCATTTTGTATTTGTTGGCAGGTAGTTCTCTGCTAGTATATGTTCTGGATTATTCGACGATCCTATCCAAATATGTCAAAATTACCTTGCAATTACAACAAATCTTTGTGACGCTTTATTAAAAATATTATTAAACGCTTTATCTAATCTATAAAACACAAGTAAACATCTTTTTGCATTTCTATCGCTTTTTCTGATATGATTCTGAGCAAAAATATCTCATTTATCTTTTAACATAGGATGACGTTAATAGTTCTAGTTTTGGGGCTGTCTGTATAAAGTATATAACACTATCTGTATAATGGATAATGTCTCTTTCCTCTAGTTATGGGTTAAATACCACGACAGATTGGGTTCTATAGCCTTGGCTGGCAACCAGTCTACCGCAGAAAGCAATGGCAACCTACTGCGGGATAATCTTCTGCCCAGTCAGTCATGTCTATTTCGAGACATGATCGCCCAAGCGTGTATCACGTCTGGCACTCAACTGACTAATTATTAGTAGATGTAAATGATTAATATGGCATAAGGAAAATCGGATAGGAAAGAATATGATTCTGGTTTTACTTATTGATTGGTTTACATTCTTGAATTGGTGACGTGCTGTCCATGTCAAGTGGATTCTGCGAGATCATTGTTCAAAACTTGTGCGAATCTACTGAGATCGTCAGTTATTTAACCCATAACTGGAAGGAATAGACGAATTAATACCTTTCCCAAGGTGTAAATGAATTCAGCTGGAATTCGAACTCGGCTCCCCGATTTCTCGTTCCGAGCCGATATCCAATGCACCACAACGCACACCCTTTATATATATATATATATATATATATATATATATATATATATATATATATATATATTGTCATCCGCAGAGAGAACTGTTTCGCTGTATCACAGCTCATCAGTACGGTTAGACTCCGATTGCTACATAACCCAGGCTCGAAACCCGACCGAATTGGCGTCAGTCGGCGACCCTGGGCCACGGGGCGTTCGGTGGTGCTGAGATCGTAGAATATACAAAAACACTTCAATGCTAAAACAGCAGCGATCGTGAGGGAAAGAAAAACTAGTAAAAAAATAATAACAGGAACCTTCTCTTTAATTTGAAATAGAGCGCATGATACAAATTACTGTCAAATAATATGTTGAAAGATAGACAGAAAACTAATAAGTTTTAATGCGAGCACAAACTTTCTTCACCGGAAGTAACGATTTTAAAATTTGCTATTAATGTCGGAAAATCGCCAATGCATAAGTTACTCATAAATTGTTTGCTGTGCGTTGTCATTTGTTAACCAATCTAAGATTGCTTGAAATATTCGATCTCTAGCCTCATCTTCGTAATACAACACTTGATTTTAAGAAAAGGTCATAATTTAGTATATAGTAACCTGGTGTTAACGAATCAAATTCTAAATTGGAAAAGTTATTTTCTCTTTTGTTATTTTTTCCTGTTGAGTATTTATAAAATTTATTTTCAGAACTGGAGTTACATTTGAAAATATCTGATAAGGATTTATTATAAGACTAGCAAGTCTTTAGCAGATTGTTTAGAATCTCAATAATCGCAATCGGTTTAGTTTTATGCAAATTTTGGGGTGAAAGAAGAAGAAAAACAGTGTCATTATGTTTGTCTACAAAGCAAAAGAATAAAACACTTGAGCTACACTGGAGGCATAATATTATGCATTGGGATGACTTTTCCTAAGTTGGATCGACAAACAGAAGAAAAAAAAACACGAGATAGACAAACATAGGAATCATCATCATCGCATCTGTTACACCCAATGGTGTGTAGGGCAGCAACTTTTTGTTACTGTTTTTTTTTTTAATCGTATCACCCGAGCAAGGCGGTAACGCCACTGATGTGCAGGGGGCTACGTAATAGTGAAAAATTGGAAAAGAGAAAGCCGGAAACCACATCCTAAACAGGGAACAAGGGATGAGCCTCTTAACTTGTTCAATAGACATGGGTGGAGTGTGAACCGGGAGATAGATAGATCTATCTACTCCAATTGAAAAAAAAAACAAAAACAAAGTGAGAAGATTGGAAAAGAGAAAGCCGGAAACCACATCCTAAACAGGGAACAAGGGATGAGCCTCTTAACTTGTTCAATAGACATGGGTGGAGTGTGAACCGGGAGATAGATAGATCTATCTACTCCAATTGAAAAAAAAAACAAAAACAAAGTGAGAAGATTGGAAAAGAGAAAGCCGGAAACCACATCCTAAACAGGGAACAAGGGATGAGCCTCTTAACCTGTTCAATAGACGTGGGTGGAGTGTGAACCGGGCGATAGATAGATCTATCTACTCCAATTCCGTAACAAACTGTTTTTTATGGGACAGGGTTGTTAGCCCTTCGCTCAACTCCCAAACCTAGAGGGCTGGTGGACCATTCTTGGTCATTACGTTTACAACACCTGGTCTTTCCAAACGGTCACCCATCTAAGGCTCGATGTTGCTTAACTTCGGTGATCGGACGAGAACCGGTGTATTCAACACGATATAGCCGTAGACACACATAGGAATGATATATATATATATATATATATATATATATATATATATATATATATATATATATATATATATATATATATATATATATATATATATATATATATAAACACACGTAGGCAGATATGGTCAATTAATAATGAGTAGAGTGAGCAATACATCGATTTAAAGAATTTAAAATCTAAAAGCTACATGTGAACATTGACAAGCACACACACACACACACATTCACACAGAGACATGGACACAGAAAAACACACACAGAAACACAAACAGGAGAACACACACGCTCAGAAATACACACAAAGGGAAAACACACACTCTGAAACACACAAAGAGGGAAACACACACTCTGAAACACACAAAGAGGGAACACACACACACACACACACACACACACACACACACACACACACACACACATTGAACAGACCCTTTCTTCTTCAGCCTATTTTTTGTTCGTCCTCCCAAATCCTGTTCCGTTATTGATTTGCTCATTCTCACAAAATATAATATGCGTTGTTTTCCCCCGTCGCTCTTTCCTTCTATCTGTCCTGTGAGTATCAGACTCTTCAAGCTCCCCTTCCTCATTAAATGTTACAGAAATTTCAGCCGTCTTTTTCTAATGTTTAGTATCAGTTTCCTTCTCGTGTCCATCCTCTCCAAAACCTCGTCGTTGTTTCACAGGTTTGGTCTTTGTTAGCGTCAGTACCCTTCTTCGGTTGCTTTAAGTCTTTCCTTCATTTTTGATGAGATCGTCCACCATTCGCTTCCATATTGAAGGACAGTCATTTCACTTATATTCATCACTTTTAATCAATTAAAAGTGATTTAATGGCTTTTTATTTCCAATCCAACATCACTTCTCATTAATTCAAAACTTTTATTTTGTGGATTATTTATATTATCATTTCACAGATATGCCCTACCTGAAATTTTTACTTTCTCTCTCTCTCTCACACACACACACCCATGTATATATATATTTAATGCTCAATCGTGAGTCTATCGATCTCATGAACGTTTACAAGCTCTGTTATTAAGTATTGAACATTTTTCATTTATAGTAGTGTCTCTTCATACTGCTCCCGATGCAGTAATTCCGTTGTATATATATATATAACGAAACGATTTGTACTCACAGAAATTACTAATGGCTTTAAAAAGAACAGACGTCATATTATTTACACCCGAGGAACCTTTCGGCCAACTCTTATCATGGGTTCTCGTTGGCTTTAATTTTAAGGGAATTAAGGAAAAGGACAAGGCAAAATAAATTACTTACAATGCTGGGAGATGATGGAACTCGTTTAAAAATAAATTTATTGAAAAAAAAAACACATAAAATGTAAGGGGGGTATACACATATAATTCCACAAGAGTGTTTAAAAGTGAAAAAATGTTACACTCACAGACTCCCCAGTAATTGTAAGGAGCGTAAAAACCGCTCTTTCTGTCTGCACAGGCTCGGCTGTTGAATTTTCAAGCAAATTGCTTCCAAAATACGTAGATGATGTGCAGACCGAGCGCTGTGCAAGACAGTAAACCAGCTGTCCTCATATGCCGAGGCACACACTTGATTGTCCAAAAGATGTTGGCCAATAGCGGAATCCAGAACAGATTGTGTTGTTCTTACAGGTCTGAGAGAGCCATCATCTCCCAGCATTGTAAGTAATTTATTTTGCCTTGTCCTTTTCCTTAATTCCCTTAAAATTAAAGCCAACGAGAACCCTTGATAAGAGTTGGCCGAAAGGTTCCTCGGGTTTAAATAATATGACGTCTGTTCTTTTTAAAGCCATATATATATATATATATATATATATATATATATATATATTTGGGTTAAGCATAGTTTTAAGGTATGCTAAATTTATGGGTTAAAGTGCTCAATATTAGGGATAAAGGGTTTATAAATGTACATGTTTATACGGTGAGCAGCTAACGTGTTTGATGTGTTTTGTAAAAATCTATTTTGTGTTCATAAAACAGTTTATGCTAATTTCTTGAGGTTTCTCCAATGTATTCTTTTTGCAATAATTACTGTTGATACTTTAGGTTTTAGCTTAGTTTGTATTGATTAGGTCTTTTTATTAAAACGAAAATGTTTAGAAAGGGTTTTAATCACTAGATCGTCTGCAGTAAATTTGAGTACAGGTTCAATGTTTCGCCATTCTTGGCAGATCTCCTATGATATCACAATGTGAGACATTTAATAAGAGATGGAAACAAAGAAAAAGAAAAAGAAATCTGCCAAAATGCATAAAAATCTACTGCGTTTGTCGTTCGTGCGCATGTGTAGTTTCTTGAGGTTTCACAAATGTATTCTTTTTGCAATAGTTAGAGTTGATACTTTTGCTTTTAGCTTATTGTTTTTTTGTATCGATTAGTTTTTTTTATTGTTTTAGACATAGTTATGATAAATGTTGTGTTGAGTCTGGATAAATTCTTTTTACTTATTTATAGCTGTGATAGAATTAGTAGATAGAATAATATGTTTTTCGATTCGTTGGGTTTGTCAAGAGGTTCTGTTTTGAAGAAGTTCTCTTTCTCTTTTAGAATATTTTATGAGTCTCTCGTTTTGCATTGACTATGAAATAAATTATTCCAGTAGCTTAAATGTAATTAGTATATTTTTCCACTGCAACGAGGCTGACCACAATTCTGATATAAGAAATGTTACTATAATCAAAAGAGAAAGCAATTCACTAAGACGAAAATGTTTAGAAAGGGTTTTAATCACTAGATCGTCTGCAGTAAATTTGAGTACAGGTTCTGCCAATGTTTCACCATTCTTGGCAGATCTCCTATGATATCACAATGTGGGACATTTAATAAGAGATGCAAACATAAAGAAAAAGAAATCTGCCAAATGTTATGCCCAAAATGCATAAAAATCCCCTGCGTTTGTCGTTCGTGCGCATATGTATTCACACCAACATAACTTTAATCTGATTAATTCCTTAATAATGAATATATATGGTGGATTCTCTTATCGTAAACGATAAATGAGGGTCATCAATTGATGGTGCCCTT